>VZRZ01006338.1:206902-309875 GCA_013398175.1 Climacteris rufus | reverse complement strand
TCCCGGGGCGGTGGCCGCACGGTGGCAGCCGCGCCGCACGCACGGCCCGGCCCCGCTCCGCTCCCCGCGCTGCGGCCCCAGGGACCGCTGCTGCCGGGCATTGCCCCTCAAGCGCTTGCTAAGGAACGGGCAAGTGATGAGCGAGTCCTGTGAGGAGCGGCTGAGGGAGCTGGGGGGGCTCAGCCTGGAGAAAAGGAGGCTCAGGAGGGACATCACTGCTCTCCACAGCTACCTGTAAAGAGGGCGTAGCGGTTGTCTGTCGCGGTTGTCTGTCTCTTCTCCCAAGTAAGGAGCGATGGATCAATAGGAAATTGCCTCAAATTGTGCCAGGGGACGTTTAGATTGGATATTAAGAAAAATTTCTTCAACTGAAAGAGTTGTTGTGCCCTGGAACAGGCTGCCCAGGGAAGTGATGGAATCACCATCCCTGGAAGTGTTCAAAAGATGTATAGATGTGGTGCTCAGGGACATGGTTTAGTTGTGGGCTTGGCAGTGCTGGGTTAACAGTTGGACTTGACCTTAAGGGTCTTTTCCAACCTAAATGATTCTATGATGGAGAAGCTAAGGAGACAGGGAAGACTGGCACACAGGCACGGAGTGGGGCAGATGTCACCTCCTGCAGTGGTGCTTCATTCAGCTGTGCCAGGACGGGTGTTTGTGTCTGGATACAAGCTCGGCAGGACAGTGAAGGGATGCCAGGAAGGGCTGGGAAAAGATGGCAATGCCAAGATGTCTGGGGCTACTGTGTTTCTGTGCCGCCCCAGCCAAGTGGGTTGGGGAATCCCTCTCTATCCTAACTCTCCCTTGGTTTGTGATCATTCCACTGAACCTCCCTCTGCTTTGCCTGGTCCCTTTCATTGATTTATCTCCCCGGTTATAGGGCAATAACCACACCTGTGCTGTGGAAGAGGTAGGAGGGACAGGCTGCAGTCTGGTGGCAGAGGGGAAGAGCAGACGTGTACAAGGAAACTACCAAATTCCCTGGCATCCACCTCAGTGTCTGCCTTCCTCCTGGCATCCTTGATGCCTCCCCACTGGCAGGCAGCACCTTGGGATGCACAGAGCACAATTCCCAGTCATTGCATCAGCAGCACAGCTGTTTGCATCTGGAGGTCTGGCCTGCAGGCTCTGGGTTTGGAGTTTCCCAGCTAGCCAGCAGAGGTTTTTATGATTATTTTTTTATTCTTTATTTTTTAACTTCCTTCTGGAGGGTGGGACAGTTGTTAGTGCTGAAAGCACCACCCGTGAGCACCGGCATTCACTTGGGTAATATCCCCCAGCTTCCACGCTCCAGGGCTTGAGTCAGCCCCAGGCACCTCCGGCTGTGAGTCACTGCTCACTCCCATCGTCTCCCTGCAGCTGGGACCCAGGGGCCTGGCTGCGGGTGGCCAAAGGGGGACAGCCCAGTGCTGCTGGCCTGGGATGGGAGCAGGTGACAGAAGCAGCTGCCAGCCCTTCGGCAGGTGCCACATCTGCTTCTGATCTGCTGCTCCTGCTCGTGGGGACAGGCGGGACTGAGCATGAGGTGGTCCAAAGGTGTGGAGGAGCTGGAGATGCTCCAGGTGTCCCTGTGTGAGGGAAGGCAGGAGGAAAGCAGGGCAGAGCTGAGCATCTCCCAGCATCAGTGCCTGGGAAGTAAGGCTAGGCTGAGCAGCTCTGACTGTGGAAAGCAAGCTGTCCTGTCAGTTGCTGGGGCTGCTGCTTGCATTGCAGGCTCAGGAGATGGAATTTTATCCCCCTACCTGCCACAGTTTGCCTCAGGGCCACCCTGGATGGGGCTGTTCATCCTTCTTAGTCGCTCCTGCATGGGAGGATTTCTCCTGGGGTATAACCCCAGTACCCTGCCACAGCCACTGTCAGGGAAGGAAACTGGTCCTTCTTCCTTGTCCTACTCATTTTGAGAAGCAGATGAGAGTCCTTTCATGTGATGCCATTTCCTTTTCCACCTTTTTTGTCTCCCATCCATCTATGCCTGTTCTGCAAAGGGATTTTCCCTTTGTGCCAGGCTGGATTTGTTCTTCCTCAGATTGTAGGTGGTTTTGTTGGGTCAGAAGATCCTTCACCAGAGGCAGTCCCAAACTTCTGCTGTGTCTAAACCCAGATGTCCTCCTTGGGTCCCTGAACTGGTTCCCAATGCAGGGGTGACCATGACTAGGGGCTCCTGGGCTGTGTCAGACCCTCTGGAGCTTTAGCAGCTGATTTTCCCCAGTATCTGGGTCTCAAAGCATGACTGAAATCCATTCCTTGTGCTGCAAAGCTCCTGGCCCCGGTGGGAGAGGCTGCTGGCAGTGTGGTCCTTACAAAGTGGCACACTTGATCTCTTTGAGGGCCTTTTCTCCATGGCAGGTACCATGCCACTTTTATTCCGTGGCAGGTACCTTCCTCTTCACATTTTTTTGCACTGTCACCAACAACTCTTGTTTCAAACCCCAAAGGCATCACCCAAAGGCACAGGCGAACAGCACAAACCAGGCTAGAGCTCCCCTTTCCTTCTTGAGGGGTCAGAGGCAGAGTTGCTGAGGAGATACCTTGCACTTCCTCTACAAACTGCTCTTTCTCTTCTGGTGGGTTTCCTCAGGACAAAATACCAAGCTCCTTGCAAACTCTGGGTTCTTGAAACTGCTCCCCTGATGATTTCTCATGAAGGCCCTCGAGACATGTCAGAACCTGGTGCTAGACCTTTTTGTTTTACCATTCTGAGGTGGCTGCTGTCTGTGGGACATGCTGCTCTGCCTGCAGCTCCTTCACTGCTGCTGATGTGGAGATGTCATCCCTGGCCATGTCTAGGAAGCACCAGCTGTTGTTTTACTGTTTTCCTCTCTTCTTGTAGAGCTGACCTTGGCCTTAAATACATCCCTTTGATGAAATCCCTTTGAGGACTTTGATGAAGTCCTTATACCTGGTTTTAGGCTCACTTAAATTTCTTTTGGCCAGTGTTGAACTCATCAGGCACTGCCAGGCATTCCTTGGCTCCAGCTTGGATTTGTGAGGATGACAGCTCACATTCACCCCCCGATGCTGTTTTTCCCATTTTTATCTTGGGGTTTCATCAAGTTTGGGGCACTCTGAATAATTTCAAGGTGAACTGCATGAATTTTCCTAAGAGAGAAGGTACCAAGCCCTATTTCCTCAGCTGCAGTGAGGACCAGAAACGGCTTTCGAGCGTGCGGGTCTCGGCACCTTTCAGCCAGCACCCAGTCCAAAAGTACTCTCTAGCTTTGCCTTCTCACTCCTGCAAGGCTCCTTTGCTTGCCTCCTGCTTTTTGGCTTCTCCCTGTCTCAGCTTCCCCTGGTCTTTCTGCTTCCCTTTCACAATCCACGAGAAAACAAGACCTGGCCAAAGCCCATCCGCCCACGGAGGCTTTGTGCGTGGCTGCCTTTGTAGTGAGCAGTGGCAGGGATCCGTGCCCGGGGTGGTTACGACCGTGGGATGGTTCAGAGGCCACCACCCGTCTCGCCCTCGGTGAAAGTGATGGATGGAGGGAGGGGTGCTGCTTCCTGGGCTGCAGCGGGGCTTGACGTGACCTTTGTTTATGAGGGCTGGCGGGGGAGACGTGGGGTCATGGTAACCTGGCTTCAGACACATCCCCTGGATGACAGCCAGGAGATTCTGCTCCTCCTGGAACTCCTTCTCTTCTACACCTCTGCTTCTCTCTACTGGCCTCTTTGCAATCCTGGTGGCAGGTGGGATATTGCCAGGGAGAGGCGAGACAGTGGCACAGGACAGGAGTGCTTTGTTTTGGACCAGGATGTCCTGATGTCATGAAGTGCATGCAATGGGAATGGCACAGTGAGGGGCAGGAGAATCCATGCAGAACAAGAAATACCACAGCAGGAACATAAGGGTCTCTGGGCATGGCAGCAGGTTTTGTCAGCATTGGGACACTGCTGGCGGTGATGAATGAGAGAGCAGGGGACTCCCAGAAGATGCCACTGGTGGGGCTCAAAGAGTGACTTCAAGTTCATTCACCTCAGCCAATGACCTGTGTGAATGTCCTGGCTGTGGTGGTTTAGGAGCCCAGAGGCATTTATTTCAAGCAACAGGTCCCTTTATCCTTGCCAGTGTTTCAGTGCCTCATGGCCACTGATTCCCGAGGGCATTTGGTGCCTGCAAGCCTCTGGCTCTTCATGGTGGACCCTCAGTTTGGGGGAAAGTCAGCACAGCTCCAGGTCTTGCCCAGCCTAAAACATGTTTGCAACTTGCTTGGGTGCACAGAGAGAGGCTATTCCTGGGGATGGATTTATATTCAGGTGACCTCCGGGGCTGAGGGGTGCACTCGCCAGGCTGGAGGCAGCACATTCCTCTCCGACCCTCTCCCGCCAGCACTGGATGCATGACTGGGAGGGAAACTGGAGCATAAATGAGAGCTGTAAATCTGCCTGGAAGCTGTTGGGGAAGCAATCCCTGGAGGAGGCTGTATTGCTTTGGGTTGCTGTGCTCTAATTCTTAAAAGCTTTGGCCTGCAGATAAAAAGCTTAGCCTCTAATCCCATCCCGCCGGAGCACTCTGCGGAGAGCAACTCAGAAACACCTCGCTCTTCGGCCTCTCCTCCCATCCACGCTCTTCCTCCCCTCTCCATCCTGCCTCTCTGGCTCTGCCATTCCTCCTGCCTACTCCACCCACTCATCCAAATGATTTTTGAATGGGGGCTGGGGCGTCACCCCTGGTGCAGCAGCCACTGCCCGGTCTCTGGCCACCTTCCACCTCTGGCCACCGAGGACCCAGCTCCTGCTCCAGGGAGGAGTGGTGATGCTCTCCGTCCTTACGAGCTCTCTCCTCTCTCTCTCCACCCCCGTCCCTGACCCACTGCAGGTGTCTTCGACAACTGCTCGCACTCGGCCAGCGACAGGGGCTGGGCGCTGGGCATCCGCGCCCTGCAGCTCGGCGGCAAGAAGGACGCCCGCTTCTTCTTCTCCCTGCGCACGGACCGGGCGGTCACTGCCACCGAGGTGACCTCCCACCACCGCTACCGCCCCGAGGCGTGGACACACCTGGCCGCCAGCTACGATGGGCGGTGGATGTCCCTCTACGTGGACGGGGTGCGGGTCGGCCGTGCCGGCGGGCAGGAGGGACCCCTGCACAGCGCCTTCATGTCCTCCTGCCGCACGCTGCTGCTGGGGGGGGACGCCTGGGGGACCGCCCACACTTTCCGGGGACACCTGGCTGGGCTGGCCCTGTGGCGTGGTGCCCTGTCCCAGTCCTACCTCCAGCGCTCCTTCCTAGAGGAGGTGGCCCAGGGGACAGCAGGGCTGGCTCTGGCTGCTGGCTTCGCCACCCCGGAAGAACGCTGGGTGCCTTTTCGGGAGGGCGCCTTCCCGCAGCAGTGGGTGCTGCTGTCGCCACCATCCCCCGTCCTGCGGCCGCTGGGCCCCCCTGCCTGCGGGCAGACTGCCTGCGATAACGTGGAGCTGGTCTCCCACTACAACCAGCACTGGCCGCTGCGCAGCTGGAAGGTGGTGCGCTACCGGGTGGTGAACCTGGCGGAGGATGACGGCGGGCGGCCGACGGTCACCTGGGAGCAGATCTGGCGGCAACACCGGGCTCTGAGCGAAGCTTTCCGGCCCTACAACATCTCCTGGCAGCTCAGCTTGCTGGAGGTACACAACTCCTCCCTGCGCCGCCGCGCCGTCCTCCTGGGCTGCGAGCCCGGCAAGGTGGGCAACGAGCGCTGCGACCCCGAGTGCGAGCATCCCCTCACCGGCTACGACGGCGGCGACTGCCGGCGGCCCGGCCGCTGCTTCTCCTGGAAGCGCCGCGACGGCATCTGCCACATGGAGTGCAACAACGTCTTGGACGACTTCGATGACGGCGACTGCTGCGACCCGCGGGCCACCGACGTGGCCAGGACCTGCTTCGACCCTGACTCGCCCCAGCGGTAGGCGTGGGGCTTGTGGGGGGTGGGATGGCCAGGGATGGGATGCACCCTCTCCCCGACACCCGCTCTGCACCTGGGTGTTGCTTCCGACCAGTGGCTTCGCAGCGTGGGGAGGCGGAGGGACATTTTCGCATGGGATGGGTGTGTTTGCCGTCAAAGGAAGTAAATCCTATGGTGTGACATAGCACCCCTCTGTGAAGCCCTGCCATTAGGTGTTTCCCCCCACTAAAATGAGCGGGTGGTGATGGGGAAAACCGCCCCAGGGGGATTCCCAGTGCAGAGCTGCCAGCCTCTGGCTACATGCAGCAGGACTGTGGGCATCCCCAGGGTGGGCAGAGCGCCCGTGCAAAGGATACTGCTTACCCTGATCCCCTGCACGGCATGTAGTGGGGGAATTGCTGCCCTTTCCTACCTTCCCTGGATGTGTCTGATGTCTGATTTCTTAATTTGTGTTCAAAATGCCTCTCCTTGGAGAGAAGGAGTCAACCCAATGGTGCTAGATGTGAGGTGCAGGATTTGGAAAGGTGTGAGTGGGTGTGCATAAGCCTTCCGGAATCTTGCCACAGGGAGTGATGCCCGCAGGGAGATTCCTTTGTTGGAAGAGGAGGTGTGCCTTTACTGTGTGCTGCAGGTGCAAAATACCTTGCAAAAGCCACATGGAGCAAAACCTGTGGAGCATCAACATGCTGTGTTAGGGGACTGCTGCTCTCCCCAGCAGTCTTTGGAGTCAGCAGCACGGGGTGGGATGGAGAGGAAGGCCCATCCATGTGATGGGGGACCCCGGGCTGTGGGAAGTGTCTCAGTGCAGCCGGTGGCTTGCACACACCTGGCCTCCTCGCCAGAGCCTCTGAAGCGCCGACAGCCCTGCCGACAGCTTCCAGCACTCGCGGCCCTGCCAAATGTACTTTCTGGACGGAGATGGGGAAGGGGAAAAAAAAGTCATGGCTTTTCCTTTTTTTTTTTGTTTTATTTGAAGCCGTTTCTGTGTCAGCATCAGAGAAAATTGCTCATTCCCTGCTGCCGGCTCCCGGTGGCAGGCAGAGGTGCCCGCCGGAGGGGGAGTGGTGCAGCGCAGATGGCAGCGTCTGTGGAGAAAAGCTGCAAGGGAGGGTTTTAGGGACACATCGGTCCTTTGATCTTCTTTCTCCTTCACTTTTCTTTCCCTGGGCTGTGGGAGCAGATAGGCTGTAGCCATAAATCCCTTTTTTTCCAGGCCTGCCTCTTCTTTCTGCTTCTTCCCAAGAGGACAGAGGGAGGAGGGAAGCAGGTGTCTCTGTCTGGGCAGTGGTGATGGAGAGAACCAGCACTTTCCCTCCTCCCTTCCTGAGTCTTTCTCACCCATCCTTCAGCTGCCTGAGAAAACATAGAAGGAGATAGGGAGCTTTTCTTCCAGTGCATCCCAGCCACACAGAGAGGCTTTCACACCATGTCCCTGTCCAAGCAACCCTCCCCAGATGTTTTCCTACCTCTGGAAGTCTCTTTGGTGACAGCCACCATTGCCACCCTGTGCCTACCTGTCCCCTTGTTTCCCTTTCTGTGATCCAGCATGGCACTGCTTTCCTGGTCATGGAGCAGGTGAACAGCCTGCACAACAACTCCCCACTCATGGTGGCCATCAGCACCCAACATCACTTGGCCTTGGCTTTGGCAAGGCAAAGGCTCTGTCCTTGCCTCTGTGTGCAGTTAGAGAAATGTTTTCATCCTCAGACAAGAAGGGCTCCACCTTAAATTGAAAAAGGCCAAATTTTTGCTGGTATGAATCAGGGCTTCCATTTGTCAGGATTTTCCCCTGAAAGTTGGGAAAGAAAAGAAAAGAAAAGAAAACAAAAACCTTGCTTCTGTGGGAAAGGAATGGGAAAATGGGAACACTAGGGAAATAACAAATCTTTTGCAATTTTCTTTCCGCAGACCTCATTGGTCTGTGCGGAGGACAAGGGTGATGTTTGTAGGCTAAACTCTGAAAAATGAAATCCAGTGTGCCGGGCAGTTGGGAAATGTGGGGGCATGAGTTGAATCCTGCTGCCACTGGGGTCTTCTGAGCTGCCTTTGGCTGGCTTCTTCAGAGATCACACAATAAAGGAGTCATGGGATGATTTGGGTGGGAAGGACCTTAAAGAGCATCCAGTTGCACCCCTCCTGCCATGGGCAGGGACACCTTCCACTAGGCCAGACTGTTCAAAGCCCCGTCCAACCTGGTGATGCTGGTGGACCCCCACCCTCCCTGTGCTCATCCCTGCTGAGGATGGTTTCTGGGGAAGAATATGGATGTTTGTGGGAAAACCATGGGGAAACTAGTGCTGTGGGTTTGGGAGAAACCCAGGTGAGCTCGTGCTCGCCAAAGAGCAGGGCCAGGTTGGTGGTGTTCCCCCAAAGCTGGTGGGTGAACTCCGAGACACAGAAGCAGGGGACCCCAGCCCGAGGGGTTTTGCTCAGGCAGAGCTCCCGCTGGGTGAGTGCTGCTGTGTTTGCTGTAAGGTATTACACTTAAATGAGCGTTTATGAGGAGCGGGGCAGCTGGCGAACTTACAGGAGGATTTTTCGGGTGGACGCCAAAACGGGAGAAACAAGGCAAAATAAAATTTAACAAACTGCGGAAAGGCGGCGCAACGGGAGCCAGGTGCTTTGATGCGAACAACAGCGCCGGGTCTGGAGCTGGAGGAGAGCGAGCTGGCTGCTGCTCCCCCAGACGCCTCTGCTTTCTCACGCCTGTGCCAGAGCCCAGGAGGGAGCTGTGGCTTCGGGGGACTTGGAGGAGAGGGAACCCCCGCTGCAGGAGGTGCTCTCTGCGTCTCCTTTCAGATCAAGGTGGCAAGACCAAAAATCCTAGGCTCTTTTTTCATGGTTTAAATCAGCTCTGCCTCATTTCATTTCAAGGCTCTAACAAAGAGTGGTTTGGATGTGAATGTTTCTTAGTACGGCCAAAAATAATTGAAATGAGAAAGCCAGAGTGAGACACTGGGCAATTTCTTACCAGCATTGTCGATCGATTCAGTCTATTTTGGTGAAGGGTCTCAGTACTGTGTCTTGTCCTTCACAACCTTAAACACTCAAGCAAAAGCTTTTGCCATCTTAACACATCCCTGATTTAAAATACCCTCTTGGGCTGCAGCTTAGAGAGGTAAATTAGAGGGAAAAGCTGAGGAACAGTGGTGGCTCCAGTGCTTCTTAGCTGGTGAACTTCTCATTATAATTCCAGGGCCACACCTGGTGCCAGCTTATACCTCACCCAGGGGAGGTTTGGAAAAAAGGATTATTATTATTTTTATTACAAGGGCATGTAGTGACAGGACAAGGGGGAATGGGTTTAAGCTGAAGGAGGGCAGGTTTAGATTGGGTATTAGGAAGAAATTCTTCCCGGTGAGGGTGTTGAGCCCCTGGCAAGGTTGCCCAGAGAAGCTGTGGCTGCCCCATCCCTGGCAGTGTCCGAGGCCAGGTTGGACGGGGCTTGGAGCAGCCTGGGATAGTGGAAGGTGTCCCTGCCCATGGCAGGAGGGTGGAGTGAATTGATTTTTAAGATCCCTTCCGACGCAAACCATGGCAGGAATCTGTGAAAACTCTGGTGGGGATGGAGCCAGCTGTGGCTGAGGCAGGAGCTGCCCCAGCTCTGGGATAAGGGATGATGCTGAAATGATGCTGAAATGATGCTAGTGGCCACCAACACATCTTGCTGAGTCCTTCCTGCACCTCCTCTGGTAGTACATGGAACAAGACAAGTCCTGCTGTGCTTTGAGCCATCTGGGCCACCACCCACGGGTGAAACCCACTAGTGGGACTGTGTAGTTGTGGCTGGAGGAAGACTTGAGCAAGAAGTCAGATGAAGAGCTGCGTGCAGACATCCCTGCAAGGCACCCCAGCAGGAGCCATGGGAAGCAAGTTACAGATTCTTACAGTTCTTATTCACCCCTGGCCCACCTTATGAGGAACAAGGGGACAGGCAACATCAGGAGAGCTGCTGGCTGTCATCCTTCACCCAGTCTCATCCTGATATCAAGCGTTTTCCAGAAGTTGCTGGCAGTGCAATGTCAGAGTTTGGAGCAAAATTTGCCTCGATTTTCTGTAGGTTCCCATCTTCTTGCAGAGCCTGAGTGCTGCTGTAATTGGTGCTCTTGGAAGGAAAGCAGCAACAGCTCATTAGCAGCAATTAACACTCAGCGAGGGTCCCCCTCGGGCACTTAGTCAATGAGAATCTGGTGTGTGACACAGTTAATGTGAAAAGAAAAACGGGAGGGGAGTCTGGAGAGCAAAGTGGGTGAGGGCAGAGCTGCTGGGCCTTTCATCTCGCTGCCCAAAGTAATGGCAGAAATAACCAAAGCGACAAAAGGAAGTGAAAAATGACGAGGTGTCCCCAGCCTCGGTGGCCTCCGCTGGGATGACCAGGGCTGCGATGTTGAAATGTACCTGATTAACTGGACACTTGATGGGCTTTCACGCAAGCTTAGCTGGCCTCCCTCCTAAGGGAATGGTGCTTAATTGGGTTAAGACTGCTTGGGAACCTCGTGCTGTTTAAGCCTTGTCTTCAAAAGCTGATCCAGATTAACCTCACTAAATGTCTCTGGTGGACAACCCTTGAGGAGGAAGGAATCGCTCCGAGCTATTCCCCAGCCCGTTGTCAGGAGATGTTCAGCTGAATGTGGTTGGGCCTGAGGGCATAGAGCATGCCAAATGGAGAGCAGGTGAGGCAATGGGGCATCTTGGGGCCACAGCCCAGACCTTAATCCCAACCAGATGGTAAAACAGCATTCAAATTAGCTGCTCACTTCCCCTTCCTCTTCCCTTGCTCCAGGAAGCTTTAGCAGATCTTTCTTACTGTGAAAGAGGATGGGTGTATGCAAAATTATTGCAAAAGTAAAAGCTTTGGTACAACCTGAGGGTGCTGGTGCTGTTGCAGAACACAGATTCAACTGGAGGTGGTAGGTGTCTGCTGCTTGTGGTGGTTGGTCACTTGAAGGGTGGATGAAGAGGGTGTTTTCCATTATCTTTGCTGCTGTGAAGGGGCAGAGACTTTTGGTCCTATGAGGAAAGCATGGTTAGGAGGTTCTCTGCTCAGGACCTGTGCTCTGGCTGCTTTTGAGCTCCCTCTGGCACCTCTTGCAGTCCTGCTGGCAGGTGCCCAGTCATTGTCCTTGTGTTTCCAAAGAGCCAAGCCTCAAGTGCTGGGCTCAGGGCTTGTAAGTGGTGAGGAGGGGGTGCTTTGGGGACACCAAAGGTGTCAGTGATGGGCTCACTAACTTCTGAGCTTTCTGCTTCTACTCTAGCATATCTGCTGGGACTGTGGGGCTGCAGTAGTAAACAGGATTTTTTTCTGGAGCCTGGTGGTTTGTTGGTGGATGCTTTAAAGTTTCATGACACTGGTTGGATTTGAGCTTGTTGGAAAACTTTTCCTTTTCTTGTAGGAAAGTTCCTTCTCTCTGAGCTCTCCTATGGATTAACAGTTTCAAAATTTAGCAAAGACAGGAGGGAATGTCCTCAGTAGAGCACATTATATCAGGTGGGCAGGATGTCTCCCAAGCTGCTTGCTTGTGATGGGATTTGGAGGCTCAGCCCACCCAGAGCCCTAGCTTGGGGGTGAAGCCCCCAGATTTGCTTTTGACCTTCTCAAAGTGTTGGATAGTATGGAGATGGATATTCTCTCATTGGAGAGTGATTGGCACGTTACCACCCCTCAGTGACATGAGCCCAGCAGTGGGAGTCTGCTCCCAAGAGGGAGGACTCAGGATGGTCAGAGACTGCATTGCTGTGGCCGAGGGGAGGGAGAGACTCTCTCTCTAAGGCCCATGTGGCAGAGCAGTGTCTGACCCAGCCCACCCAGCAGCTGAAGGGCGGTGGGACTGCAGGACTGACCTCTTTCCTGAGGGAAATCACTAAGCACTAAGGTGCTGCCATCCAAGAGACTGTGCAGGCTCTTGGGAGCACTTTGCAAAGGCAGAGGGCTCCATAGGATACCCCCATCTGGTGGGGCCACAGCTCTGCTGTGCTACCCCACAGAGCAGAGGAACATGAGAGCGTAGAGGTGTCCACCTCCAAGGGATAGTTCCCAGGCCCTGGCTTTGGTGCTAGCCAAAGCATCTTGTTGATGTGCACAAATCTTCTTCCCTGCTTTTTTCGGGTGCTAAAAGCAGACAATAAAATCACAGTACTACACTCCTTTTCTTGCCAAGGTAGAAAAGCTCGGGGGTTGATTTCCAACAAGCCTCTGCAGGAGGATGAGTCTCGCTCACTCCCATAAGCCTTCCTGTGAGCACGGAGCTGCCAGGCAGCGAGCTGCTGGAGGAACCTGCCAGTCCCCCCAGGGGTGACCACATCTCTGTGGGAGAGGGAGAACATGATCTGCGTGTGAGCCAGGGCACAGGACCCCTGCCCAGTGGCTGTAGGCAGCCCGGGTGCTTTTGGGGAAAACAGCTGTCCCAGATGTGAGCTATTGTTCTAGCAAGCACCACTGACTCGGGGGCTCACTTGAGGGGGGCCGATTGTATCGGGATGGCAATTGTGAAGGAGCAGCGTGTGTCCGGTGGCTGGGAGGGGTCACTCTTTGTCAGGCCTCCCCAGGGCTCCTCCTCACCCCACTGAACCCATGCCTGTGGGGGGAGGACACCAGCTGAGCCCCTGGCCAGGCCTGTGAGAGCCCAAGAGCCGCGGTGGCAGGCGCTGGGCAGCCCTGCCGAGGGACACCCCACGGGTGGGGTCTCTGGGACGATTGAATCCGCGCTGGGCTGGCAGCCGGAGCCGCGGCCACGGCAGCCCTTCAGTGAACACACTGCTTTTAGTTTTCCTTGGCCCAGCCACCGCCGTTATTTAGGAAATCAAATTGCCCCTTTCCAGAGGGTGATGGGCTGAGAGGGAATGAGTCCAGCATCACCCAAACCCACTGAGATGGTGTGAGGCAGAGGATTTGCTTTGGAGGTTTTAGGAAGGATGAGGATGCTGAATCTTTGTGACTGTTGTCTCCCAAGGGCTATGCTGGGGACCTGAGGCAGTCTTGGATTTTTTTTTTTTTTTTTGCTGTTACTGCATGATTGTTAGACTACAGAATTTCCCCAATAAATTATCTTGTGTCCTTTTTATATCTGTGAGGAAGGCATTTTTAGAATATTGGCTTGTGCACTCTGCACTGTGGCTGAGACACCCAGTTGCCTGGATCTAAAAATAAGTTGGAGGCTTGGGACTTGCTTTAAATACGTATATTTATTTTTTTAGGGTAAAACTGAGTTGGAGATGTTTGGCTTGAACAGATTTCTGTTCTTTTTCTCTGTCTCAATCCTTTTCCTGACCAATATCAAGGCTGCAAGTTTTCACCCTTCAGTGAGAAATTTAGGGTGAATGTAGCAAAGTTTTGGATCTTTTGGGAAGTCTAGACATTGCCATTGTGCTGAAGAGTGCGTTAGGAGGGGCTTATTGACCACAGGGCTCTGTGGTTCCCCTTGCAGAGGAACTAGGAGCTGTTAGCTCAATGCCCTGGGAGCATCAGCCTTGCTCAGTGAATTGATCCACTGCTGTCAGGCCTGTTAAAGGGTTCTTATCCTGCCAGTGCCCAGGAATCTGAGCAGAAGGGACAGACCAAGGACTGGAAGGGTGGCACCCTGGTCTTCTGCCACCTTTTTATTGCTTTCTGCTGCTGGTCCATGCTGCCCTGCTGATGGATGGTGATGCCCATTGCAGCTGGCTGCGGGCTCATCTGGCACCAGCAGAAATCCTTCCCCAGCCTTGCAGTGTCTGTGCTGCCTTTTCTGCTGCCCTACTTCTCAGGGAGGCTGGATGAAGGAGACTGATTTTTGCCTGTCAGCTGGGCTGGTCTTGGAGGTGGGCTCAGGGTTCTGCCTTCTGCTTCCAGTTTGTGGTCTGGCCCCTCTTTGCCAGCCATGCCTACTGTCAGGAGGGGACCGGGCTGCCTCCTGATACACATTAATCCATGTTTCTCTCTAGCCTCGGTGGGTTCTAGCACAGATCTCCCCACACCCCATCCCCTGAGGCCTGGTGCTGAAGGCAGTGTGCTCCAGTCCTGGCTCTTTGGCTTTAGGCAGTGTGTGGCACATCCTCTCTCCCACGTGTGCTGTAGGCTCACCTTCACCATGCTCATCCAGCCCACAGCTCTCCCTCTTTCCCTCTAGCTCTCTGAGATCTGTCCTGTGGGAGGGGAGGAGGCACTGGGGAAGAGCTGGACACTTAATTTCCCTTGAACAGCAGTGAGGTGTGGGTGCCCAGCTTCTCTGAGCTCCTGTGAAAACCCTTCACAGTACAGATCACATCTCCCAAGATGTTTGCAAACACTCGCTTGTGCTGTGGGCAAAGGTAACCATCAGTCAGGGAAACTGAGGCACGGAAGTCTTGGACATCTTCTGCACAGTCTTGCAGCAATGAGGTGCTGGCATCTGGCCTCCTGCCTCCTAGTCCCTGGGTGGAGAAAAGAGGGCTTTAATGAAAGGAAGTGAAGCTGCTCTGTTCTGGCAAAATGCAAGGACAAAAATGGCATAGTTCCCCTCTGTCTGGAGGGCTTTTCTGAGCCTCCTGGCACTGAGACACTGCCGCTTGAAGCCCACAGTGCTGGGGAGACCAGGAGAACTGCACCCACTGGTGTTATCCCCTCTCCCTTCCCTCAGCAGATTGTGAATTGCACTGTAAAGATTGGGAGTGAAATTTGGGTTCCTGGAGACCCTGAGTTGTGTTCAAAAACCATAAAGCCTCCTTAAGCCTGGAGCGTTGCTTCATCTTTTTGTTGCTGGCAAAAAGTAAGAGAAAACAGATTTACAGATCTGTTCTTGTAGGTTAGGTGGGACAGGGCTGATCTGTGCAACCTTAGGCAAAAAGACCTGTAAAACTTGGTTCTGGCCTGGGATGTTTTTAAATTTTGCTTTGAAACAAACAATTCAGGCAGAAAGGGAACCATCCCTGACTTTGTTTGGCTTGGAACCTGCTCTAGAATAACTTGCCACTGTTGAGTCCTGCCTCCCAAAACCGCACGGGGCTGCAAACATATTTCTGTGTTTCCCCTGGTGCTTCTCGCTCGCCCTCGCTCCCACACGCCTGTGTAACCCCAGCCAGCACTGACACTGCCAAAGAAGGCGAGTGCTTGCTCTGCTGTGGATAGCAAGTCTCTCCCAAGCTGTTGGTGGGTGCTGGAGCTGCAACGCTGCCTGTACTGGGCTTCAGAGGGCAAGGCTGGGCTCCCCTCCTTCCCTGAGCTGCTGCTTCACTGCCTTTCTCCCTGGCAGGGCTCTTTTCCTTCCCCTAAATGGTTCCAAACTGGATCTTTAACTCTTTCTTTTGAATGTTTTCAACAAACTCCCAACAACTACAGCTCTTTCCCTGTTTTCAAGGATGATGTCTCAGAGAAATTGTGGCTGCCCCATCTCTGGAAGTGTTTAAGGCTTGGTTGAACAGGGCTTGGAGCAACCTGGTCTAGTGGGAAGTGTCCCTGCACATGGCAGGGGGATGGAATGAGATGGTCTTTAAGGTCCTTTCCAGCCTAAACCAATCCATGCTATTTGGGCATGGAAGTGGGAGACACATTACTATGGTGGAAGCAGGTGGGGACCTGCAATGTTTGTCTCCTTTGCTTTTTCCATGATGAGGAGGAGAAGCAACAGTCTGTGGCTGTGAACTCTGTAATTGCTGCTTCACTGGGTTTTGGAAGGGGAAGGTTAAAAGGGATCAGGATGACAGAAGTTCCTTTGAAATTTGGGATTTTTTGTCTGCCTTATTCTAAGGCCACGACACTCACCCAGCCTTGCTGTCCTGGATCTCCTCTTTGCAGTGGCTGAACCCACAGTTTGGTTTCAAACAGGTAAAAATCTGGGGCATCTGTATTCCTGCAGGCCCACAAAAAAGGCAGCCAGGGAGGAGCTGCCCAGTGATGGGAAAAATGGGGAATAACTGCAGCCTTGTGCTGAGCCTTGGTGGACCTTGGAGAGCTGTTGGGGGTGATAACCCTAAATACATGCCCTAGTTGGAGCAGGGGGGCTTCAGCCAGTGCTCACAGCCTCCATGGAATAAATATCTGAGTTTAGTCCATCCATTGCTTCCAGAATTGCTTCTCAGCAATTAGTGCATTCCTTTGGAGTTCACTCCTATTGATGTTTTTGGTGCGTGTTAACCCCAGGCAAACCAAGCCTTCTGCCTGGGAATTTCCCTGCAGGATCATCAGCTGGGAGCCTGTAGGTTGAGTTCAAACCCAAGAGTCTGCGGCACACGTGTCTTTCCAGCTCCCAGGGAGTTGTCCTGTGAGCAATGGGTGCATCATCCATGAGAGATGGATGTTCAAACCCAAGAGTCTGAGGCACACGTGTCTTTCTAGCTCCCAGGGAGTTGTCCTGTGAGCAATGGGTGCATCATCCATGAGAGACGGTCCGTGCGTGCTCTGCTCCCACCCTGGGAGCATCTGGGAGCCCAGCTGCTCTGGAAGGGCTGCTCTGCATCACTGCCTGCTCTAATGAGAGACATCCCCATGCCCCGACGGGGCTCGCATGGGCCGCCTGCTTTAGGATGATCTCAGCCCTGAGGAAATGGGGAGCCTCTCCGAGGAAGAGACGGCCATGATTCACTTGGATAGAAATAGAAAAGCTAAACAAGCAAATGGAAACTCCGTATTGACCAGGTTCCTGCAATTTAAATGGGTTTTTACTACCTATTCCAGTATTCATTTGAAAATCATATGCATTTACTCATACACACTACAATCAGATGGTTTTTAAGCCATTAAGGCCCATTGGGTCAATAACCAGCATTTTCAAAAATCTATTAAATTCCCATTTCCGTGGAAATAGAGCTTTTACAATTGATCATGGCTACCAACTCCCATTAAAATAAACCCTAAATGCTATCAACTCCCCCAAGATGTAGAGCGCTAAAAGACAGTTTGCCAGGACAAATTTATCCCTGGGGAAAGTTGATGGCCCATTATGCTTAAGCAACATGAGAATTGTCATATAAGTCAGGAAGTTTATGGCACGTGCCTGGATTTGTCCTCCCTGAGGGGGTGAAAAGAAAGGTTCATGGGGTGAATCACTAGTGCTAACACAAGCTCAAAGCCGGGCTCCTGCAGGAGCTTTTTGGGAAACCTTTGGCTTATTTTGTATTGAATTTCAAGTGTGTAAAGACTTGGGTTGTTTGGCAGAAACAAATGATGCTTTAGGGCTGAAGTCCTGTAAGAAATGCCGAATTTGTGGATCAGTTCTTGGTGGCACAGGGTTTCCTAGGGTTTCCTTGGTGGCACAGGCTGCCTAGGTCTGCAGAGCAGAGGAGCTCCATCCCTCTGCTCATCTCCACGGCCTCCTCTGGGCTTGCTCCAACAGGTCCATATTTTGCTATGCTGGCAGCCCCAAAGCTGGATGCTGCAGCTTTGGGACCCCCAGCTCTGGACCACAGCAGGTGGGGTGTCACAAGAGCAGAGCAGAGGGGAAGAATCCACTCCCTCTTCCTGCTGGCCACACTTCTTTCCATGCATGGGAGGCAAGAGCTGTGCCAATCCTACAGCTGGGGCAGAGCAAGTCTGTGTGTCCCCACTGAGCACTGGGGATGAAGGGTCACAGCTCTGGCAGGCCCACTCCAGGAGGTGACCCAAAGGCCTGGTACCCATCAGTGGGCCTGGTGACCCCCCTGAGAACAGGCAGTGGTTTTCAGGACATGCACCAAGGATGGGGGAAGAGCAACGCAGAAGAGGGTCCCAGCCCCGGCTCCCACGTCTTGGCTTGGCAGAGAAGCACAGGGGGAGCTTTGTGATGCAGTTGTCCCTTTGGATTAGGGCTTTGCTGCTTGCCATCTCTGCCAGACAGCAGCAGCTCCCAGGATGCGGGCTGGCTGCGGCGTCAGCCGAAAGCTGTCGTGCCCCTTGGGAGGAGAGGTCAGGTAGTCCCTGCCGAGTCAGAGGCTACGCTCCCCTTGTTTGTCTCCCTTCATGCCTCCTTCAATCAGCTTCACTGCAGCCCTCTGCTCCCTCCCACAGCCCAGGGTTTCTCTGCTGTGTGTGCCTGGTCCTGACCCAGCACTGCTCCTCCTGCTGCCGTTGCTTCCCCAAGACCTGTCTTGCTGTGCGTGATGCCTGTGCTATGGGGCCATGTCTAGGTGCTTCCATGAGGCCACTGTGCAAAGATGCCCCTTCCCCTCCAGCACTGTGGTGGTGTTGGATGGTATTTGTGACAGGAGTGGAGGTGGCAGTGTGGTGAATTGGTCCCTTCCTCCCAAAGATAATTTAATTTGAGGCAGGTGGAGAGGAACATGTGGGTTCCTGTTCCTGTATGGAGTGTACACAACTATCCCTAGAAAAAGTGCTGTGGGACTGTCTCTTATAATGGGTTATGTGTCAGGCAGCAAGACCACTTGACCATTTGGGATCATTGGTGCTTTTTGCAGTGCAGGATTGACTCCTTCAGGAGCTCAGGAGAGACTGACTATAGGTCTATCAAATAGCCACAACCATCAGAGTTCTTATTGTTTATGGAACCTGAAAAGTAACTTGTACAAAATGCTGGTGTCTGAGTCCAAACGAGGGCTTCTCACAAACCTTCTATCCTCCTAAAGTGTCCTAGGGCTGATGGTAACTCAGTTATATCTGGTAAGCCTACACAGGCACGTGGGGATGTGCTGGAATTCCCAGCAGAGCCATCCCAAGAGGCCCTTGGACAGGCTGTGGTGCCCATCACATGCATGGCAGCTAGCGGCTGAGTGAGGCAGTGAGCCAGCCCTGCCCTCAGGGTGCAAATATCACAAATGCAGTGTTTTTCCATGATCCAAGCATCTGATGTGCATGTGCACCCCACTGGCACTGGTGTCCTGAGGGTGCCCACCATGCTGTGAGAGCACAGCTGGGGGTTAACCTCTCCTGAGGCTTATTCTCATGTATTCAACACAACTGGGGGACCGTCCTCAGTTCAACCCCCAAAGTATGAGTACCAATGTGTCACAAGCAACCAGCCTTAAAATTGGTCCCTGCCCTCCTGCCCTGCACGTAAGCTGTCAACAGAGCTGTAACAAGATTCAGAGAGGAAAGCAGCATGTGGCAGAAAAGCAAACAATCTCTGGGCAGGCTGATAGGGAGGAATTAACACAGCTTTCCTAAAGTCAGGTGTCCTGCTGTGGTGCCAGAGACAAAGACAAGTCCTTGCTGCCTGACTGTGACTTTGCTCTATGTTAAGGAGAACCTTGAATGTACAGAAGCCAACTGTGGTGATTGTGGAAGTCCTGTCAAATGCCTCTGGATAAAGATCAGAAGGGTTGTCTCCAAGGGGGATCTTACAGTAGGGATCTGCTATTGACCTCCAAACCAAGATGATAAGGCCAGCAAAACAATATTTGAGTCATTTAAGCACTGAGTCATCAGAACCTGGTTCTTATGGGTGACTTCAGCTACCCAGATGTTTGCAGGAGAATGATACAGCAGCTCACAGATCATCTGTAAGTTCTCAGAATGTGTATAGGACTGCTCCTCATACAAGTGTTGGATGTGCCAACCAGGAATGAGGCACTGCTGGACTTGCTACTCAGAAACCAGGAATACCTGGCTTGTAATAGCTTGGCTAGTGCTAGTCCTGCCTGCAGTGATCGCAATACTGTGGGGGTTGAGATCCTGCTGAGATGCTGGTGGTTAGTGCTTAGACAAAGGTTTTAGATTTTTAGAAGAGTAAATTGCCACTTGCTCAAAGCTCAGTTGGGAAGGACTCACTTCCATGAAGGCTAAGGAGCTAGTGAGTGCTGAGAATTTCCAAGGACACTCTCCTGGAACCACAAAAACATTTCATCCCCTTTAAAGGTAAGAGAAGCAGGTGTGAAAAGGCCTGTTAGAGAGAGGACGAGCAGATCAGCCTGTCTCGTAGTGATCTTTGTTCACCCCCTCAGACAGCACTGCATGCACCACGTCAGCTGCTCTCCAGTCGTGTGTCCTGAGGTCAGCCCTTCTGGATCCAGGGTGGCATTTCCCCTGCAAATGTGTTACATCCACTGAGTTTTGTTTATCTATGAATGTTTGTGTGCTGCACTCTTCCCTCTTGCTTTTTGCCCCCTGCTCAGTAGTCCTACACTTTCAGAGGTGGGACCTGCCACCTGCCCAGCAGTTCATCTTCCCTCCCACCCAGTCCATTTGGCACTCCATACCCCAACCAACTGCTGCCACCTTTTTAAAATTTTTTTTGTCCTTGTCTTGAGCTCTGCTCTACTACCATGTGTTTAAATTTGGATAAAGGTGGGGACCATACTGTGATTTTGTCCAGGCATGCATCTCAATTATTTATTGGAGCTTCAGCTCCACTTTCCCTGCTCACCAGATCTGCTTCTTCCTTCTTTTGCCCTTTTTATTTCTAGGAAGATCTTTTACTCGTTATTTTCACTGGACTCAGCTCGATTTCAGGGAATTCCATATCACACCATTCTCCCTGACAGCTCGGATGCAGCGGTGTCTGCTGGTCAGTCCTGGGTTTCAATTCTTCATTCAAGACCTGTGTTCATCCCTTCATTTAAGTTGATCTGAATCAAGTCATTATAAGTTCAGGCCAAGTTTTCTTTCTCTCATTTGCTCTTCCATAATTTCTACACTGCTTACCAAAACCAGGTCTAAAATAGCAATGCCTTTGGCTGATTCAGAGATGATTTAGTGAATAACTTTTTAGCCAACACTTCCAGGAATATCAGTTCCATGCCATTGTTAGCAGCACTTATTCTTCAGCCTATCTCAGGGCAAAATGCCCTGCAGCCTTTCTGGTCTAACACTAATGTTATTGTCTTTCTTTCCCAAATCTGACCTCAAGAAGTTGCGTACTACCCTCTGATGTAACTGGGAGCTTTCCTGCTGTGTGCTGGTGCTCTGCAGCCTTCTTGCTCCCTTTCCCCCGTAAATCTGTATGGAAGGGTCACAGCCTTGAACCATAATGTGTCTTTTTGATCCTGTCTGCAGCTTTAGCCAGTGCAGCTCTCTGACCCTTCAGCATCTGCTACTGCTTCAGTCCCATGCTCACATGTGGAAATTGAGGTTTAAGTCTGAATCCAACAGGAACTGCTCATGCATAAGGGAACTTCCTGATCCTGAAGTATCCTCTTTTGCCCTGTCAATGCCCTCTTTGACATCTTGATATTAGCCACTCATGCAAAATTTAAACAGTGCTGCCAGTGATGGCTGCTTCCTAGACTGCTGTTTAGCTCATGCTGTCAGTGCCTCAGAGGTGGGTTTTTCCAGGCATGTCCAAGAGCTGTGTGATGTCCTCATCCCTTGTGGACTCAAATGCTCTTTGGCTGGAGTCCAGCACCCAGTGAAGCTGATGAAAGACTCCCGAGCACTACAGAGGGTATTATTCCAGCAGTGTTGTGCTTCCCGTGATCCCAGGGGAATGTCTGGCTGTTTCTCAGCCTTCTCTTCACATCTTGCATGTGTTTTGTATCTGGCTGTGTTACCAAAGCCTGTCCAGATGAGAGTCGTTTGGATGTTGCTGCCTTGTCAAGCTGTCATGATGCTGGCAGAGATGTTTGTGGCGTACCAGCAGAGTGCTGGACTGGAGTCAGAGCTCCTAGACATGGTCACGGGGATGCAAGTAGTCTTAGCAAGTACAGAAGGACTTAAAAACACAGCATTCCCCCAGCTGCATTAATGCCAGAAGTTTTGGGGCAGGTAAGCCTGGAGTGTGAGGCAGCTGCAGTTCCAAGAGCGACCATCAGCCTTGTCTGGAGGCAGACCAAGTAACCCACCTGGGCTCATCTGCTGTGCCAGGCTGGCACCACGTTTATGCTGTGGTGGTGGGCTTTGCCTGCCCGTGGTAGGGGAGGAGGGAGGCAAAGCTGAGATGTGATGAGAACAGGGATGAGGGTTCCCAAATTCTACCCAGGAAGATTCATTTATGCAAGCAGAGAGCCCAGGTCTGGAGGCTTAACTCTTTAGAAACCCTGCTGAAGAGTCACCACGGAGAGGGGCCCTTTTGTGGGGAAAATGGAGGATATTCACTTTGGCTCACCATCTGGAGGAGCATTTCCCTTCATGGATGATATGGGGGACTTAGAGAGCCTGCTCTCCCAAAATGTTCATGCCATTTGAATCAGCACCTGTCTTCATGGATTGAGCTGTGGCTCAGAGACAAGGTTGCTGTGTGTGTCATTAACCCTTTGCAGCCTTGGAAAAATGTGCTACCCACACAGTAAAAATGTTATTGGCAGACTGGTGCTCATTTCTGGGAAGTCTGAGGGATTCCTCATTTGTCAAGCAGAGGTTTGGGGGAAAAGGGAGCCTCTCTGCTTGCAGGGAATAGGAAGAGGAATTTCCTTGCGGTGGTTGAAGGACATGAGAGCAGAGCCAGGAATCCCCTGTGACTTCTTTAGGCTGTATGGTTAGCTGGAACTGGCTGTGTCTCAAGTATTTTCCAGTTGTCCACGAGGGCACTTGGATAGCTTCCACCCATCCCCACTCCCACATCCCCTCTGAAAGGTCTACAGGGAAAAGACTCCTATTTTTGAATTGCAGTGGAATTCCTGTGGCATGACACACTGCATCCATTGCAGTACCCAGAGAATTCAGTTTGATTTATGGTACTGCAGGGGGTACATGCTGGCCTTGCTTTTCATTTGGAGTTGCTACCTTTTGCCTCTTGGTGGTCCTGGCCACTGTGGCCCCAAGGCTTCCTGTTATGATGTAGCTGTCACTAAAAAGTGCCACTCTTGCTCCTCTTCCCCCACCTTAAACCACATCAGGCCTGTTTTTTACAGCTTGGTTGTGCTTTCTGCTGCCCCTTGGATTAGCAGATCCTCTCCTCTCTCCCACCTGTGCACCAGCAGTGGTCCTGTTGTTGCTACCAGAAATGGTCCTGTTGCTGTTACCTAAAATTTGTGCTGGAAAAGCAGCAACAGCTCTGTCTCTCCCAGGTATATCAAATCTTCTCCTTTGACCAAGCCAGCCCAGAGCCCGACTTACAGCCGTGGTTAGGAAGATGCTGTCTTCCCCATAGAACAGGACAAAAGTTTCCAAGCAAAAGTATGAGAAAAGAATGTGAGTTCTCCAGGGATGATCATGGGTGGGGTGTGATTTTTCAACTCCTCATAAAGGAAGCTTTGGGTCTTTAGACCTTAATAAGGTAAGGTCTAGTGCAGTAAGAGTCTACCATGCAAAGCTACAGTCATTCGATGACTTTCCCTTTTGATATGATGGGCTGGCACAGGGGAGATGGAGCATGACTCCAAGAAGACAGAGGACAGGAAACAATGGACACAACTGGGCATGTGAGAAATTTGGATTCAACATGAGAAATAATTTTTAACTTGAGGACGGTTAAACACTAGAATAGGTTGCCCAGAAAAGTTTGGAAAACTCTGTTCTTGTGGCTGTTCAGGCCCCAGCTGGACATGACCTTGAACAATGTGATCTGCTTAGACCTGTTTTGAACAAGGGGGTCAGAATGACCTGTGGAGTTCCTCTCCATCTGCAGCTGAGTCTCTGATTCCACTGTTCTGTGGTGCCAGTCACTGAAGTGCTTCATCTTCTTTTCCTTTTTTCAACAGCAAGAAGCACCACAGGATGACAGCCCCTCGTTATGTCCTATACAAGTAGAACAGGATGCAGTGTGGTGCCTTAGTGTCAAGTCTTCAGCCAGTGCCATCCAGCAGAACTTTGAACCAATTATATGCCCTGTTGGGAGGGAGTCCATCATTTCTGGACTCATCCCTTCGAGTACCATCATTTTGGATGGTGTTCATTCCCATACTCATGTCTAACAATGCCATTCCATAGCCTTCCCATCCCTAATCTCTCTCTCTACTGTTGCACATACTCTTCTTGCAAGCTCCACTCTTCCAGGGCTTCAAGTGCTCCCCAAGTCCAGGTGGTATCACCAGGCAGCTGGCTGCTCACCACCGGGCTTTGGGTGCCCTTGGAAAAACATTCACTTTGTATCTGGCAAACCTGATGTCCCATCTCTCTCTCTTCTGTCCTCTGCCCTATTCTTTGGGGTTGGTTTGAGTTTTTCTCCTCAGCTGATATCTGTGCCTTCATGTATCCTTCTCCCCTTCCTTTGTGCTCCCATGTTGGCTTGCAGTGCCCACCCTGCTGCAAATACCGTCTAGTTTGGAATGCTCCAGTCTTGCAGGCATTGGAAAACTATTTGGGAAGCAGAGGAGAGTGCTGTCATTTAGGCTGTTTGTGGAGACCAAAGGCTGCTCTGCCTTCTCCCCAGGGAAAATCCAGAAACGCCAAAGGAGAGGGAGAGCATAACCTTGGCAGGAAGCAAAAGGCTCAGACGCCAGTTGGATGCTCCTTGTCTAACCTAAGGATGTCAGGAGGAAATGTGGATTGGGGGGAGTTGGAGTTGCCCATTCTAGAATTGTCCCGGTCTTGCTTGCATCTTTGGAGACATCAGCAGGATATTTGTGCTTTCCATGCCATCGTGGGTGAAATCAGGGTCCTTTCCTCTCCTTGCCCATCCAACCCATCTGAGCATCTCTCAGTGCTGGAAGTGCTCCCTCTAACCCTTACACATCCCTGAACCATCCAGATCTCTCAATGGAGGAAATTACAGTTATTTATAATTAAGGCTTGACAAAAAATGTTGCTAATGTCAAGGGAACAGCAGGCGACAGCCAGAAAAACATCATGTCTCCAGAAGAGGGGCAGCAGGAATATCCCTCTGAATAGGCCTGACGTTGGCTCTTGGAATTTGGACAGCCTGGAAGGCTTTGGGGCTATTTTTCCGAGATATCATAGGTCAGGAATTGATGTTATTTTAAGTTTGTGTCCCCCGAGCAGCTCTGATGAGTGAAGGAGACTTTCTCTCCCCCCTCCTCATGCTCTATTTCTATGAAATTTTTGCTTCTTTTCCTTCCGAGTCATGCCACAAGTATGTCCTTCAGGTTTGTTTATTCTTTTCACTATCTGTTCCTCCCGGCCTGCTCCCGTCTTGGTTGGGTTGGAGGGATGGCGTCAGCGTGGCGCGTGTCTGGGATGCTCAGGCGAGACATCACAGAGAAGAGATCAAGTTCTCCTAATTTGTCCTTTCCGGCTGGGAGAGTTTTCTCTCCGCAAGCTGATGTGGCTGGGGAAAGTGTTCTGGGAACGCTGCTTTGTGGTGGGAGATCTCGGGGCCTGGTGAAGACAAGCTGGTCATCTCATCTCGCCGCATAGCCCAGCCAAGATTTTTCTGAAGTAACCGAATCTTCAGAGCTCCTGGGAAGGTGGGTGAGATGCCTCCAGCCTGGGATGGTCTTTTGGGGATGACTGGTAGGGGAGAGGCACTCAGAAGATCCTGGTTGTCTGACACCTCCCAAGTCAGCAGTGGCTTCTCAAAGTCTCTGCTATTCCAGGTCCAGGGAAATAGCCCTTGGGTTTACCCAGCTCTGTTCCACATGCCATCCTGCTCTAATTTATTTCTGGAATCCTTTATTTTTTCACTTTTTCCTCCTTCTCTTCAATTTGCTGTAGCAACCTCTCTCTTTCTAAACAAGCCTGTTGGTGTGACAGCTTGACTAGGGATCTTGCCATTCCAAACAGAGTATTTGCACATCTCATTGGTTTCCTTTCTCACTTCACATCTCAGATGAGAACATGCCTTTTTCCCCTTAGCCCATGCTCAGCTCCATCCTTCTGCCCCTCATCCCATGTGGTGAGGAGTGCACTAATGGACACCACTGCTAGTGGACACCACCACAAGCAGCTCGTTCAAACAGAGCTGGTGTCCCTTCATGGCGAGCCCAGTGTGAAGAAATGATGGTGCTCCCTTCGTAATCTACCCATGCAGCTCAAAGGTGCCAATTGCTCCTGGAAGCCTGGGAATAAGTGAAATGCTTTCCACCACCTTAATGTTGCTGTTGGCCTCATGCAGCAGGTTTAGTCATTCTTATGACATATTTCCACAGTGCTGTGTTTCCATCATCATTCCACAGTGATGTATTTGAAGCCTTTCCATGAGTTGTTTTTTTTCCTTGCTTAGAATCTCTTGAATTAATGGCTTCACAAACCGTGGGTCAGGGTCTTCAGGTGTTGAAGACTTAGAGGCAAGTGGTAGAAATGTGGAGACAATGTCTGCTGCCTGTCCTAAGCCTGTCTCAGCCCATGAGGTTAATGGCACCGATGGTGGAAATGGTAGAGAATCATGGAATAGAGAATCACATCCTGAGATGGAACCGGCCCACAGAGTCATTGAAGTCCATTTAAAAGAGTACCTGGCATTTGCAGCACAGTCCAAGGCCTTACAATTCCACTGCTACTATTACTGGAACTATTATTGCTGCTATTTACTGGAATTATTATTGCTGATATTTACTGGAATTATTATTGCTGATATTAGGCTAGGCTCCGATTGTTTTGCATAGCTGAGGACACGAACTCCCCAAAGCCTAGTGCTGGGACTGCTGGTGTATTGGTGAATGTGATACAGACTTTTGACCTGGGCAGAAACAGTCACACAGAAGGAAGAGTGAAACCTAAATTTCCTGCCTGCTGGAATTTTTTTTCTCCAAGTGCTGAGAGATGCCGTGTGAGGATCACTTCATGGACACTAAGACATACCCACAGGTGTTACTGCTCTGCTGCAGTGCCTAGTGCCTACCCACCCCTCCCAGTCCCATACCTGCCTGTGCCCTTTAGAAATGGATGTCTTGAATACCCCCATTCCAGTATTTTTTCTACTCCTGCAACTCTTTATTCCCAGCTCTGAAGGTGGAGATGGAAAGAGAGACAGCAGCAGTGTTGTCAGGAGACTTTCCCCACTAAACATTTCCTTTGCTGGGTCTTACTCCAGAGATTACCCTCTCCCCTTAAGCTTATTTTGGGACATCTTGTTCTTCCCTGCTGGCTCCTGCAGACATCCCAGACCTCCTCTCAAAGAGGATTCAGGTCATGTGCACAAGGACAGATTGATGTGAAGAGGGCCCCACTCAGTGCTGGAGAGACCTGGGCAGAGTCTTCTCCAAAGTCCATTTTGAGAAAAGTGGCAAGAGTTTTGGGTTTTTTGGAGCAAATTCTGAGATACTTTTTGCTCATGCTCTTCCTTGTTCAATACAAGGGGGTGTGTCTTGATGTGAGATGTGCTTGTGCACTGCAGGGACACCCTTGTCCTTGCCATGCACTGCCACCTCTGGCATGCTGGTTTTCCTGGGGAGAAGGATGGAATGGAGGTCCAGACAGAGTAAAGAAGCTGGAGAAGAGACTTTTTGGCTCCAGCTGACAAACCCTCTCTGTTCTCAGGAGTAAGGTTTGATGTCCATCCCTGTCCTGCCCTGTATCGGAGACAACCCCTGAAAACCCCTTTCTAGAAGCAGTTGGAGTTCTGGATTCCTTTCTCTCTCTCACCACCTCAAATACTGCTTTTCTGATGCCTAACCCCTTCTCTTTTCCCTAGCAGGATCAACCTCTGCATTTCCTTTCTTCTCTTATATTTTCTCCTTTTGTTTTGTCCCCTAATATCCTATTTTACGGGGTTTCTTTTGTCCCTATGGTTGGAGAACTTTCTAGAGAGTAGAACTCATCAACAAAGCTACTGTAATTAGCAAAACTTCTTCAGACTTGCATGAATGCCTCCCACCCAAGCCCCTCACTAGCAGCACTTGCACGTTACAGAGCAGACTGTGCAGTGTCATGGGACATGCTGCTGAAATGCTGAATTTTGACATGCTGTTGGTTTCAGAGAGCTGAGGATGGTCTCTGGGTCTGCCACACCCCTTGTAGGGTGTCTGTGGCTGGCTCCTGCTTTTCCTCCTTGCTCTGTTGGAGTCTGTGCTGACTATCTCCTCTCTCCTGTCCTTGCAGGGCCTACATGAGCGTGAAGGAGCTGAAGGAGGCTCTGCAGCTGAACAGCACCCATTTCCTCAACGTTTACTTCGCCAGTTCAGTCAGGGAAGAGCTGGCTGGTGCTGCCACTTGGCCATGGGATAAAGAAGCCCTTAGTCACCTGGGTAAGTTGTCCCACTCATGGGGTCTCAGGATTATTGCTTTTCCTCTCTCTTTCTTGACTTGGCAAAAAGAGGCGACATGCCGTGCCTCAGCATTGAGGATGTTCGCTATGGAGGTCACAATAACAGGGATTGAGTGTTCCAACAGCTGCTGTTGTAAGGAAAGGAGCTGCCCATTCCCTGTGTCCATGTGGATCAGATGGTGAGGTTGCACACTGACAAGGGACTTCCACATGGTTATGAGAAACTTTCAATGGTGAAGGCAGTGAGGCAGAGGGACAGAGAGCTTGGGTGGGACTGCAGGTTTACCATCAATGCAGGCTCTGGAGAGGGTTTTAGACTCACGTTTGGCTTCTCTGGGACCTTCCAGGTCTATCTTCTGGGATTCTGGAGACAGTGAACTTCACTCTGCAGCACACAGTAGCAAACAGACCTGAACCAGGAGTGTCAGTGTTTTCAGAGCTGAGATGGCAGATTTCAGCAACTCCAGGGCTGACCAGGCAGCAGCCAGCACTGGCCACTTCCGAATCCAGCTGCAAGTGTGAGGATAACTATCAAATTTTACCATATTTTTATAACTTGGCCTACTACCTGCTGGAGGCAAGGTTCTCCTTGGCCTCAGTGGATTCAAGGCAGACCCTTAAGGTCATCAAGTCTCACAAGCTGCATAACAGCCAAAGCAGCAACTGGTTCCCTAGAATGTGGCTGGTTTGTGTGTTTTCTGCTATTTCTGTTGTTTCCCTTATTCCTGCCTCTCCCACCACCTCTTCAGTGTCGGAGTTTTCTGGCAAAGCCCTTTACACTTTGCAGTCAAAATGTCTAAACTATTTCTCAATAAGTAACTGGAAATAATTACTTCTGACACCTGCACAGCAGACCTAGACCTTCTGCTTTTACAAGTGCGTGATGTTCAACCCTTTAAAGTTTTACACTGCTGTTAAAGACCTGTTTTAAAGTTCCTTTTTGCCAGTTTCCCTCCCTCAATGTGTTTCAGGGCTGTTTTTTCAATAGCATATTGCTATAGCTGCTTGTTGAGGAAGGCAAATCTCCATGAAATTTATTCTTTCAGCTTCCAGAAATCACTTCCAAGGCTCAGCCTGACAATCATCTGACTGCAGCAAGTGTTTCAGCCACACACGTTCTCAGACCCCTCCCAATGGCTCTCAAGGAGTTGTACAGAGGGGTAATTGGGGTGACTGGTCTCATCAAAAGCTTGCATTTAGCCCCAGTCTCTGAGCTTGTGTCCAGCCAGGGACATGAGAAGTGGCACCATCTGGAAATGTTGGATCAGGGTTTTAGCATGGAGGTTCAGGGGAAAAGGGGTGTTGTCTTGGCTCTGGTGCCAGAGCTGTGAAGCATGAAGCTGGATCTGAACTTCTTTGAGGCTCTGGCACGCACTGAGGACTTTGGTTCAAGACTGTCCTTGGTTTTAGATTTAATGAGCTCGGGAGGGTGGGCGGCGGACTCTGCTCTCCGTAAACAGTGAGCTCCACCACATCATCATTTGCTTTGTACCATGCACAACATAATATATTATTGTACAACACAGAAGAAACTTAGGGCTGAGGAGGCCACGAATATGTGGTGTTGACAAAAACTCTCACAAGAGGCTGGCTACTGGAGAATCTGAGTAGATGTGGAAGTAAAGCAGTGAGTAAGGAGCAAGGAAAACCCTGGGAGGAGTTAATGGCAGTTTGAGAAAAATTCCTGAGCTTAAGGACCTGACAATGGCCAGGGGTGGAG
This sequence comes from Climacteris rufus, assembly GCA_013398175.1. Classification (NCBI taxonomy): domain Eukaryota; kingdom Metazoa; phylum Chordata; class Aves; order Passeriformes; family Climacteridae; genus Climacteris; species Climacteris rufus. Next base: position 280,419 of record VZRZ01006338.1, on the reverse strand, counting down.
ACAGGTCTATACACAAGAGAGACTCCTTTCCTTGTGCTAAATCTTGCTAATCTCCTGTCTATCCTTGAAATATCAGGGTCAGCACACAAGACCTGCACCCCTCATGCCACTGTCTGCTCCCACGGAGCAGAAATGCCATGCTGTTTTTCCCCACACACATACAGATCCTCTCATGCTTTGGTTCTCTGCATTAATTAAATTAGTTCCTTGACTTCTCTGAGAAGCCAAATGGCCTCTTGGCTCCAGAGAGTCTTGGTCAGATTTTGCTCTGTTTGTTTCTCAGAACTGGACTTTCTTAGATGTTTCAGGAGAAGCATCATGAGACTTTTTCCTCTCCAACTCCCTTCCCTTCTTCTATTTTAATCCTTTGCCTCAGCCCAAAGATCACTAAACTTACTGTTCTCCATCAGTTCTTCTCTAGAAGCTGTTTAATCTGCCATCTGGGTTTTGAACTCTTTATAAACCATTCTTTCATGATGTTTGAGTGTGTTTTTCAAGAGGGTTCTCCTCACCTTCCTGTTGGTGTCATCACCTTCTGGAAGTCTTCAGTGAACTTTGTTTTTCATCCCTTTCTCTTCACAATGCTTGTTTAGGGCTACCAGAAATATCATGACCATTTCTGTGCTGGTTACTTACAGTTCTATTGTGCTCCTGCAGATTTTTTTCCCTGAGTATATTTGATTTTCAGGCAGCCTTTCTGAAAGCTTAGGGATAGTTTACCAATAATACAGCCAACAGCAACTATTTTCAATGAAGCATAAATGATAATTACTGGCTTGGAGACGATGAAGTGGTCTATGAAATTTCTATAGACAGTGTTTCAGCTGCTGTGGAGCTCCTAGACAGAGACATCTTGCCAGCCAGCAGCAGAGGTAGAAGGTCTCAGGTCTGTTTGCACCACTCCCTCTGACCATACTGTCTGTCTCAGTCTTTCCACCATAATCACAGTGAGTTCTTCTCAAATTCAGAGTTCTTGGAGTCTGGAATGAGTTTTCTGAGAACTTAGAAGTAAATCTTTTTAACTACAAAGCAGAAGGAGTCAAAGAACTTCCTTTTAAAAAAAAAAAACCTTAGCTTTTTGCGGTGGAAAGCCTTGTTCAAAAAACCCAGCAATGTAATAATGCGGATGCTTTAAACTTCATGTGTAGCTGCATGTGAACTGCATAAACATGGTTGAAAGGCAAGGGAATTGTGAACATTTGATGTTATAAATACTTTCTGTAGTTATATAAGCTGAGGCCAGCTCATATATCTGGCAGAGGTCAGTGGATCCTGAAGGAGGGCCAGCCCTTCCATGCGAGGTACCGTAGGCAATGGCCATCTTCCTGTCTGACTAACTGTCATGGGTTTGTTCCACTAACTGCTGTGACTCAGTGTTTGGGGAAGACTGGCCTGCGATGCAGGTTCAGCTTTGTGGTTTGCTGTTTAAAGGTCCTGTGGTTGCTTGAGAATGTGCTCTGGGACAGCCCTGACACAGGAACAGGTTGGCTTCTTGGGGGCCGGCATGGGCAGGAGTCCTTCAGCATTGCCATTGATCCTGGCTAGGAGCAGAGAGTGTCCTAGGAACAGGAGCTTCCAGGGCTGTGTGAGAGCAGGAGAAGCATGGTCCACACCAGCACTAATCATTCTCTGTGCTGGTGGGCTGGGCATCTCTTGTTGCTAGATCAGAGTGGAGGCTTGGCCTTGGGGATGTTACCAGGTCTGCAGCTGGTAGGTCTGGCCTGGAGGGACAAGGTGTTGTGAGGCCAGACCTGAAGCTTTCTGGCTGCCTGGACTTGGTTGGGTGAGCAAGTCCAAGGAAGTCTGTGATTCACCTCCCTTGGAGTGCTGGACCCCATTGGTATCACACGGACATGGAAGTTTTTAGCTTTATTGTGTAAATAATGACCTTTGGAACTTCCTTGAGCTGGTTCTCAGGCACTGGAAGCCAAATTTACCCCATCTCCCAGGGCAGGAGGAAGCAGAGGTGAGAAGGGAATGCTTGATCTGCAGAGGAGAGAGAGGGGAGTTTGTCCCTGTTGGGATGTCAGGAACACTTCCACATCTTGCCTTCACAGCCAGGATCCTGCAGAGGGGAAATAGAACTTCCTGGTCCAAAGCTGGGAGCTCTCCCAACTCATCAGGGAGCAGTGGGGACAGGCAATGAAGGGACAGGGATGTTCTGGAAGGCAGAGTTCTCATGCTGTTTCTAATCCTGCCATTTAATTAGCTGTTAAAAAAGAGTACTAAAAATATGATCGTCCTTGTGGAGTGTGGGGGAGCAATGGGATAGGGGAAGCCAGCAGAGAGGAGGGGAGAGGACAGGGTATCCCAGCCTTGGCATTCCTCCCCTGTGACAGTTTTCTGTTTCCCTGTACCAGAATCCCATTTATTCCACTGCATGGGAAGAGCATGGGGTTTGTGCTGGGAGGAGGGCTGGGCTGCTTGGTCACAGGGCCCTCCGTGCCCCTGATGCTCAGCCCCTCTCCCTGTGGTTACTGCCGCAGGATGTGTGCAGGGCTTTCACATCTCATTTACTTGTTTATGAGCACTCTTTTCTTTCTGTGTGCACATTCCTCCTTTCAGACCTTTGGGCAGGCAGCCCCCCGCCTTGCTCAGGCTTGGGTTTGGCTGCAGAGATGCCTTTTCTTTCTGTTCTTTCTTCTCTCATGCCCTGTTTTGATTGAAATGAGAAGCAGCTTTTTTAATGTGCCCACTGGTTTTCCCATTAATGGGATGCCCTTTGCTATCTATAGCATGTACCAGGGTGGTCACTGAGAGGGAGACAGCTTCCAGAAACCCGAGAGTCGATGGGACACAACTTGAAGGTCCCAAAAGGATTTTTCAATCTCCATACCTTCTTGTGACCCATCTCCAGGCAACTCAAGGGTCAAGAGCTGACTGATGGGATGCAAAGTCCTCTGCTCGGTTGTCTCACAACTAGGGAGAAGGGGAATGCAGCTACTTTGTGACCCATCCTCTGCCTCAAGCCCTGGGCAGAAGGTCCACACTGTGGGAAGGAAGAGCAATAAACATGAACTTTGAGCTAAGAAATGGTGCCACTTGGCAGGTCACTGGTGCCTCTCAGCCCTTCTATGGGCCACACACGCAGGATGCTCCACAGAAGATGACACCCTTATTTCTTCACCCCTGGAAGGTGAAAGGCTTGGGAGAATTGCTCAGGGCATCTCTGAAGGTCCCTGTCCACCCCCCAACTCAGTGTTCACCCAGCATGGCTCCCCCAGAGGAGTCACAGACCTGCTGGTGTCCTGCCAGGGACACTGTGATCTGCAGAAAACCCTCTCTTGGAAGGAATGCCCTGTACTCAAGGACATGAGGTAGTCCGGTAGCGCACGGAGCTCATCCAGGAGCAGATTTCAAGCAGTCTGTGTGGCTGGAGACAGGATCACAGCGTGGCCCCCTGCCAGCTCTAACTTTGCTGGCAGGGGCAGTGATCATCAGCAGAGATGCAGTAGCAGAGGCTCTGCCGTGAGGTAGCTGGCACAGCAAATCCTCCAGGGCCCTGCAAAGGAGGGAGCAAGCTGTGCTGGAGCCAACTATTCACCACACTGCCATCCAAGCTGTCTGGGTTAAAAGTAGTTGTGTAAAAACAGCCTCCCAAGACATGGAAGAGTTGCCTGGAGTCAGCCTGGGCACATGCTGGGGTCTGCTTTTAGCACCCCTGTCTTGTTGATACTCCCCAGCCCTCGCTCTTCCACTGTAAAGCAGAGGAAAAGTGGATGGAGAATGAAAATGAGAAAAAGCAGGGAAATGGCCAGTGAAAAACCTCAAAATAAGGAGAAAAATGCAGAGATTCCAAGGAGATTTTAATCTGGACAAAATAAAGGAGGCAAATAAAAGGAAGCCAGAGAAATAATTTTTTTTTGTTCTTGAGCATCTTCTGTGGACAGTTTCCTAGCAGATGTGGTACAGAGCCATCAGTACAGGGTGTGCATCCCAGGTCAGGAGCTGGAGGTGCTGGCAGCGAGCAAAGGGAAGGCTTTGTTCCACCTGGCTTTGTCAGTATCCTTGATCCTTGTTCTTCCTATCGCAGACAGACTTGCGGGAGAGGAAAAGCAACTTGTCCTGCAGCCACGGGTCACTTTAGGGCAGGATCATCGTGGGTCCTGTCTGGCTCCTTGCTGTTGCTGTCACTACGATGTGGCAGCTCTGGGGCAGTTTCTGGGGGTCTTGGTCTGTGCCCATGCTCCAACATCTCTGACAGCTGAACCTGCACCAAACTGGGTTGGAGGTAAACTGCCCCTTTGTGCCCCCCTGAGTCAGGGGCTGGGGTGCCCCAGTGAAGAGGAGTAGGTTTGTGATGGGAGGGAGGATCTTGTTGGGTGCATTTGGTGCACCTTGCCCACATGCAGACCCCTCTGAAGGGGAGGAAGGGATCTTCAGAAGTTATGTCTTGGGAAATCCCACTCTAAAATACAAATTAATTTGGGTCAGGTTTGTGGTAGAAGCTTCGTGGTTTGCAACAGCACCTTGTGAGGCTTTAGTTTACTCCTCAGTCTGGTTTGGAGGTTGAAGCAATAGGTCATGGATAATTTCTCAGCAGGAGCCAGAGGCAGTGCACTTGAATCTCTGTGTGGATGTGTGCAGAAGCTGGCTTCTAGTTGGCACAGCCAAGTGTGCCAGCTCCTCGTTGTCCTCACCTGCCATGGGAGCTGGCCTTCCTTAGAAACCTGAATAGGCCAGGAACAGAATTCTGTCCTCTGGCTCAAAAGGTGATCCCTGTAAAGTCACAGCATGGCTTGGTTTGGTGCCCTGGCTCCAAAGCTCATTTGGAGTTTTGTGATCCAAAGCAGACACTGCATTACAAATATGCAAAAAGACACAAAGGGAAATGGTAGCTGAAATAATTGAAGATGTAGAGGAAGGAATAATGTGGTCATAAGGGGATGAAAAACCACTCACCCTATTCCAATCCAAGAGGGCAAAGGAACCTCTTCCCATCCTACAAGAGGCTGAATATGTAGATCTTTGTGTCTCCACCTGGCACTTCATCTGTGGCCTGGAAGCACAATGCGAGGAGTTTTACCCCTCACAGGTGAGTCATGGCAGATGCCCTCTGTCTCTTTCTTGGAATGATGCTCTCTGTACTTGCAATTGCAGGTGGAGTTGTCCTCAACCCCGCTTACTATGGTATGCATGGCCACACCAACACCATGATCCACGAAGTGGGACACGTCCTGGGGCTGTACCACGTCTTCAAGGGAGTGAGCGAGCGGGAATCTTGTGACGATCCCTGCAGGGAGACCACTCCGTCCATGGAGACAGGAGACCTCTGTGCAGACACAGCCCCCACCCCAAAGAGTAAACTCTGTCGGGATCCAGACCCTACCAACGACACCTGTGGCCAGACACATTTCACAGGGACGCCCTTCAACAACTACATGAGTTACACAGGTAATGAGTTATTGTTGTAAGGGCTCACCTTCCTGAAAACGTGGGTTTCCTTTCCTTCTGTCTCTATCAACAGTACAATAACTCATTCCCTTACCAACGTGGTCCCTCTTGGTGCATTGGGATGTGGCAGGCAGTGCTTGCAGTAGCTTCTTAACCCCTTTCTTCCCTCAGGCTATTTCTATCCATCCATCCCTCCCTTCCTGCCAGTGGGTCATTGGACATGCACCAAGGCTGCTCTTGTCTGTGTGTGCTTTTGAGCTGCTATTATTATTATTGTTATTCTTGTTGTTGTTGTTAACCTCCTGAACCCTTTTGGCTTGGTTCCCAAAGGCATGCCGCGGTGGGTTGGTGTTTCTCCTGGCATGCCAGGGGGACCGAAGCCTGAGGTGCAATTCCGTGCCCCTGCTCGACCCTCCTGCGGTGCCGTGCGGGCGGTGGCGCTGCCCAGGTGTCGCAGCTGCTGCTGGGCAGGTGCAGGGCCCTGGAGCTGCTGAGGCAGTGCCATCTTGTGGCTTTGGGGACACACGACACCGCCGGCAGAGCCACCGCACACTGGTGCCTCCAGCCCTCCCTACAAGTCCCCGAAAGAGTTTGGCCGGCAAGAAAGGGTGCGTGTCGCCCTGCCCTAACCCTCAGCCCGGCCTCTCTCCTCCCTCAGATGATGACTGCACCAACACCTTCACCCCCAACCAAGTGGCCCGGATGCACTGCTACCTGGACCTGGTGTACCAGCGCTGGGGCCACAGCAAGAAGCCGGCGCCCATCCCGATGCCTCCCATGGTCACGGGGCAGACACAGGATTCCCTCAGCATCTACTGGCTGCCTCCCATCAGCGGTGTCATCCACGAGAGGTGAGGGAGCTGCAGCCACGGTGGCCGCGGGCTTGCACAGGAGCCTGCTAGAAGGGAGAGGGGATCTCTGTGGTGTGGGCCCCCACTCCCCTTCCCCCCGTGGCCGTCTCCAGCAGAGCCCTCAGACGCGAGAGCCAGGCTGCTGCGATGGCCCCTGGCAGATGGGCTCTCCCGCAAGCTTTCCGCTGTCAGGGTGCCGGGAGGGGAAGCCAAAGAGCATCAGGAGGCAAAGCCAGCTCTTAAACCCCAGAGTGCAATCAGGGGATGAAAAATGAGCTTCATTTAGCACTTATTGTATAAAGTAGCTATTTACCAGGAGGAAATGCAGCCCTGTGGTTAAGGCAGGGAGCTCGAACCACAAGAGCTGGGTTTCGTTCCCAGCGCTGTCACGGACTCAGTGCAGCTAACTGGGGGTAAGTCAGGAAACTGCAAGCCAGAGGAATGATGCCAAGGAGCCAGAGTTGTTTGGCTGGTGAGCAGTGCATGGCCACGAGTGTTGGGTGGCTGTCTGTCTTCTCCCCACCAAGGGAGCCACCAAGACCCGGATACACCACCAGTGTCTCTATTCAGCAGCATCTCTTATTGAAATGTTTCAGTTTCCACCAGGTTTTAGGTGGTAGGATTTTTTTTTTTTTCTTAAGGGACCATAAGCACATCCTAAAGAACTCTTGAACTGGTTTTGAAGCTGCTTCATAAAATTGATTACAATTGAAAGGAAAGTGCTGTGTGATGGCAGCTGGGGCACTCTTGGGTCAGTGTCTCCTGCCTTTTCAAAGAGTGGGTGCTCTCTACATTGGGCCTTTTGCTCAGGGATAACAAGAGCACACACGTCACCCCGCAGACAGGAGGGGCTGTGAGTGCTGGGAGGCCCCAAGTCATCCAAATAAACTGCTTTGGTGGGGAATTAAGTGATTTGGGAGCAGGAAAACAGGGTTCTAAAAGGAAGGTACTTTGGAACCATCCCAAGTTGTCACTCCTAACTGGCTCAGGAGCTGATCAGTTGTGGGAGTCCTGCATGCCCTGAGACAAACTGGTCAAGGAAAGAGGCTGTGGCTAGCCATTATCATAGAAAAGTGCCTTTATCTTTACTGGAGAGCACTGGAATTGACATTATTGTGACTGGTTTGTAGTACAATAATGCTGAAAGCCAAAACCTGACTCTGGGTTTAGCAGAGACAGACCTAATTGCACCCACTCAGGTCCAGAGGCATTGCCCTGGGAAGTGTGAGGCCTGTTAGCTCTGACTGGTGTGGAGGGAACAGGTTATTTATCCAAGACTACCCAGAGAGCACAGAGGAGAGATTAAATCCAGCCTGTCCCATGGCCACTCTCATTTCCCTGTCTTTGAAGAAGCTTATCCCGAGCAGGATGATATGCCCATGGGGTCTCCAACTTCCTGCCTGACCCCACCTGGAGAAATGAGAATGGAAATCTGAGTGTTCCTGCTTAGCCATGGCAGTGTGTGTGCTCTGTCAGCAGGGAGCAGGACACGCTCTGTGACAGCTGTGCCGAGGACGGCACCTTCCGTCAGTACGTGCACGAGGCCTCTTCCCCCCGGGTCTGCGACTCCTCTGGCTACTGGACCCCAGAGGAAGCAGAAGGTAAATGTCTCCTTTCTTTTCCTGTCTGTGAATCCCCAGGCAGAATCTTGCTGGGACAAGAAAAATAATCTTTTTTTTCTTTTAGAGAATCAGTTGGCTTCCCTTTGCAAGGGTTCTGTAGTGCAAGAAGGACTTCTTGGTGCCCAGGAGGCACCTGGTAGTGGCCAGCTGGCTTTGGACAAACCACCTGGCACCCCAATGTTGACCCAAATAATTGTCCAGACAGGTGGTGTTGAGAGATACTTGTCAAAGGGAGGCGACCTGAAATAAGTCTTAAAATAGAGATCTTGGGACCTCATTCAAAACCTCAGGGGCATTCAGAGACGTTAATTCAGTCTTGTCCAAAGAAAGGATAGAGGAGCTCAGTGCTGAGTCCTGCTGAGTCTGTGCCGAGCCCTGGGCAGTCCATTGGATGCCATTCCTCCCTGGGAAGGCGAACAGCAGCAGGGTGTTACAACTTCTCTTGTGCCGAGACCCAGAGGTTGGTGTAGAGACCCACCTTGTGGGCATGGTGGTGACTTTCAGGGTCACGCAGCTCCCATAGGAGCTGTAGGGCTTTTCTTGCTGCCTCAGTTCCTCCAAGAGCAGGGCAGAGGAGGCAGAAGACCAGGGGAATGCTGATCCTGGGGGCTGTGTGAGGTGCACATGCTGCTGCTGAACCATGTGGAGCCAGCGGACCTGGTTGTTCCCTGTGTCTGCACTTATCACAAGTGCATGTTTATTCTACTAAAAAGAGAGTGTTGATGATTTTTAGGAACTTGTAGATTTGTGTTGGATGGATTCAGGCTTTGAATTAGTGCTGGGCTCTAAGAAATACTTACACAGTGGCTAATGAAGACAAGGGTATTTCTACCACAGGATGATAAATTCCGGTGATCCTTTCTGAGTCAAAAAGCCCAGCACTGCCTTTTTCTCGCTGAGTGCTAATCCACCATCAGGGAAGGCAGTGTGGGGGTCTGAGGCTAGCCTGGGCACTGTCCTGAAGGTCCTTCTGGCACAACACCCTTCCATAGCTGCTGCCCTGCTTTGGGTGTGGTCCCTTCCTGCCCATGGCCTGTTCCAGCATGTGCTTGTGTTTCTGCATGTGCTTCACTCTCTGCTCTGCCTGGAACATTCAGGTGCCCTTGGCAAACTGTCTGCACCCATGAGACAGCAGAGCAAGCTTCATGTCCCCCAGCTGTGTCCAGGCTGTCCCTAGGGCCTGGCACTGTGTCCAGCTACAGCATGGGTACTGTTGTCCCCATTTGAGAGGGCTGTGAGACACCAGATCCTCTGAGCCTTGTGCACATGTGCATGTACCCAAGAGCTGGAAGACAAGAGGGGATTTTTGCTTTCCAGGGTGTTAGGGCAGATGCCACCAGCCCTGGGACATGCCTGTAGTGGGTGGAAACCCACAGGGGTGTGCAGTTATGGCCCAGAGATGTGTAAGCACCTACAGGGAGGAGCACCCCCATGGGTTTCCCATGAAGTCAGCTGTCCCCTGGTTCTCACCAGCCTCCTCCCTGTGCCAGGTCCCCCAGACGTGGATCAGCCCTGCGAGCCCAGTCTGCAGGCCTGGAGTCCGGAGCTCCACCTGTACGACATGAACATGACCGTGCCGTGCCCCCAGCCGGACGGCTGCATCCTGGAGCTGCGCTTCCTGCACCCCGTCTACCCCGATTCCCTCACCCTCTGGACCACATACCTCTCCACGGGCTCTCCCAAGGCGCTGTCTGACATTGAAATCCTGACAGAGCAGGGCGAGTCCATCCACCTGGGCCCCCTGGACACCTTCTGTGACGTCCCCTTTACCGTGAAGCTCAATATCCCTAAGAAGATGTCTGGAGTCAAGATCTACACCTTTGACGAGAGGATGGAGATAGACACGGCCCTGCTGAGCTCCGTGCCGCACAGCTCCCTGTGCTCGGCCTGCCGGCTGGTGCAGTACCGCGTGCTCCGGGAGCCCCCGTTTGCAGACGGGTCCCCTGCCACCCCGCTGCAGGCACAGCGCCAGTTCATCGACACGTGAGTCACGAGGCTGCTCCTGCTCGGCCTCAGGGGGGGCTGGGACAGCTTTGGTTGCCTCCTTGGGTCTTGCCTCTTTGAATCCCTGGAGGGTTTTGCTTCTGTTGTGTTTTTCGTGCCATCCCCCTGCTCTGGGAATTCTGCATCCAGTACCATTGAGGAAGCGTGTGGCAGACCCACCATGCCAGCATGACCCTTGTCTGTGAGCCCAAGTTAGCCAGAAGGAGCTCATTAAACCCAGAAACATTGTCTCCATCAATACAACCTCTAAAACTACATTTGCCCCAGCAATACAATCAGTAAAATTACATTTTCCCCATCAATATAATCAGTAAAATGATTGCTTGAGCTAATGCCACTTCTGCCCAGCTCAGACCCTTGGGCTATAAGAAGTGTGACCTAGAAAAGACTCTCTTCCCACAGTCTCTGCCTCTGGCAGAGCATGAAGACATGTCAGACTGTGATACTGCATGGACATACACGTGGTACCTACAGTTGTGGTGAGCAAATCTCAATGCTGCAGATGTTGCTGTTCCCTCAAGTTCTCTCTGTTCCTGCAGGGAAGTCACACCTGGGCAGGTGTACCACTACCAGGTGCAGGCAGTCTCTGGGACAACCTCAGGAGAAGCCTCCCCACCACTTGTCCATGTGCATGGAGCACCCTACTGTGGGGATGGGAAGGTGACAACGTAAGTTGGAAAACCCAAGCTCTCAGCTGAGGTTCTTGAAGCTGTCAGGTCATCCTGCCCCAAAGGGAGGCAGAGCCTTGGTCCTTCACTCATGGGTACATGGCTGAAGATGCTGCACTGAATCTCCCTCCAGCAGATTGGGCTGTAGAGCTTGTGCTTTGTAAAATGCCATGTACACAGGAGATGGAGATGGTCTTTTTGAGAGGCAGGGTCTGCATGAGGGGTCCAACATAAACATCCTCTGTTCTTGACTTCAGTACTTGGATTCCGGCCCATCTCAGTGAATGGTTGCAGAGCCTGACCCAAAGGGGCTGCCTTTGGAAATGGGCAGTATAACTTTTTGCACAGGGCACAGGATGTGGTCCTGACAGAAGTAGGTTCTGCAACAAGCACAGTCCCACATGGTGGGGTGTCTTTAGAGAGCTGTCCACTCTTTACTCAGAGACCCCAAATGCTGAGGGATGCACCACCTCTACATTGAGAGAGTCCAATCCTTCACCTGCTCTCCAAATTTCCGTATTTTAGCTTTTCCAGACTTCAACTTCCAGGACAGTCAGAATCACTTTCATTTGAAACCAGTTTTCTTAGTGGTGTGAGGAAGGAGAAAGGGAAAGGAACCTTCTCTTTCTCCTTTCTCCTCCCTCCTTCTCCATCTCCCACTGAAACACCAGCCCCATTTCAGAATCTCCTGCTCTCTCCAACACTTGCTTTCTCCAGCAAAAAGTCTTCCTGATGCTTAGTTCTCTACTTCATCCATTCTCCCGTAGTTCTTGCCTCAGGTCTTGTAGGAAAGTCACAGTACAATCATGTCTTCTCCCATATGCTGTGATTTCAACTTCTTTTTAGCCCCTGGCAAGGTGCTTTCTCTAACTCCATGTGGGTTTCTTCCTCTTGAACCACTTCTGCAGAAATGGAACCAAGATAAGGGGTCCTCAGTCATGAGTGAGCAGAAGCACGGGGTGTTGAGTCACAGGCAGTGTTAATACATCTGGCTGTTGCCCTCTTAGGAGCCTGGAGGAGGAATGTGATGATGGGGACTTGCTGGATGGAGATGGCTGTTCCAGGAAGTGTAAAAAGGAAAAAGGCTTCAACTGTGTCGGTGAGTCCAAGTGCATTGAGACAAGGGTCCTTTCAAGGCAGGAGTCAAAACTGTACATTATTCAAGCTGCTCCTTAGAGCAGAGGGTGATGCACCTCATCACAACACAACCTGGATTTGCAGCTGGGGTGATCCATGGATCACACCCTTAGGGTGGGAAAACCCCAGGCTAAAGAGCCAGCAAACCTCCTATAATGAGAGAGTAGGTGTGTGTGCCTGGAGCCTGGTTTGTGAGCAGCTCATCCCTGTGCTCCCTGTTCCCTGCAGGGGAGCCAAGCCTGTGCTACGTTCATGATGGGGACGGTGTGTGTGAGCCCTTTGAGAAGACAACCAGTGTCCTGGACTGTGGTCCTTACACACCTGAGGGATATGTGGATCTGTGGGCAGTGAAAGCCTACGCCTCCCATCAGGATGCCAAGTCCTGCCCTGCTTCCTTGGCCACTGGAGAGCCTGTTGTGAAGGTGAGTGAAGGCATGGATTAAAAAAAAAAGACTTTTGTAGCAAAGCCTGTGCTGGGGAAGGCACAAACAAGATCTTCATAGCAGCTCTGGAAGCATTCATTGATTACTACATTCCCAATCAGGGAGTGAGTAGAAGACCTGGGCATTTCTCACACCCCTCTTTGATCAGTCCCTAAGTTCAGGAGCTGCAGGTTATGGTGAGGTGCTTCATCCAGGCAGGGAGCACCTCCCCCAGCCATGCAGTTCACTAAGCAGTGACCACCCCATCCCACCAGCCAAATGCTCAACTTGGAGCATGTGACTTGTCCCACTGTTGGCTTAAAAAAAATCCTGTAAGTCTAATACCTTATAAGGTCAGGGCCTGAAAGGATGAAATCACGCACACATCAGCATCTGTACTGCTCTCAAGCCCTCTGATCTGAAGCCAAGGAAAAATCAATGGGAGAATTCCCATCTTTCATATGGGCTTTGGAGCAGAGCCTGGAGGGGATTTTGCCTGATCGGCGTTAACGTGGTGTGTATGTTCTTTCCTAGCAAGCAAGGGCAAGAAATATGTAGAGATCATATTTAGCCCTTTACACATGTGTTTCTACTGACTTGATATGTGGAGCACTCTTCTTGAGACCTGCAGCATGATTAAACTGCCCAGATGTACATGTCTAATGAGGTGCTGCTGGCTCAGGTGTCTGCTCCTTTGCAATGACACCTGAATCTCCCAGGTTTTGTCTGCCAGGCCTATGGAGATGCCTGGGATGCCACAGGGTATCAAATGGAACAGAAGAGTGATATGCAGGCAAATAAATCACACCTTTGTATCTCATGAGCCCAGCCAAAATCAGGATGCTGTGGTCTCACCTCCCAGCTCCCAGCTTGCCTCATTGGTTATTACTCAGCCCCACAGACACCATGAGATGCTTAAAAAACACATTCACAGCACTCCAAAATGGCAAAGGCCTTCTGTGCACAAGTGTGGGCAGTGAGATGTCACTTAGGAAGCCACATCCTTACTGTCTTTATGCTAGGAGCCACCTTGGGGTCCTTCTCAACATGTGCTGAATCTTCCTTGAGGTTTTATAACTGCTGTTTTTCTCTCCTTCCCTTGCAACTTTCTGGGTTGAATACATCTCTCCTTTCAGGTATGTAAATCCCACCTTCACAAGGTGCCAAAGGACCTTTTGCAGGCTGCTTGGTTCCCCTGTGCTCCCAGCCAAGAGAATGCTCAGGACCCAAATGAGGAGAAGATGACCTTGGGTGATGAGGGAGTTTGGCTCAAGGTAAGTGAGGATGTGTGGTCAGGCACAAAGGGTTTGTTTGTCTTTACCCAGCACTGGTGACAAAACCCGTCCTTTTCTGTCCTGTAGGAGCTACTGCAACCTTTAAAACTACTCATATAGGACTTCATATCCTACTGAACTCTTTGCAAATCCCAAAATACCTGTGTCTGGATCTTATGTAATTGCCCCATTCCCACTGTGAACAGCAAACCCATCCTGGGGCAGATTGCCAGGACAAGGACTGTTCATGAAACCGAAACCCCACAGAAAATGCCTTGAGGCTGAGAAACAACTTCCTCCTGACTTTCCCCTGTAGTCAGGCTGTGCTTTAACACCCGCAAAGGGTGGGCACAGGCTGTGTTTAAAGTCCTAGTTGCCTTTGTTCCCCATGTCTGGGAAGAGCAGCAGAGGGCAGATGGGGGGCCATCCTGAGGGGTCCTGAGCACCCCAGGGTGCTGCTGAGCACCCCAAGCCCACAGCAATCTGCTGTAGTGCTGAGATCCTTCCAGTGACTCCAGATCTGAGGTGGCACCTCTGTGCCCCAGGATGCTGGTCCTGCAGCCCAACAGGGTCTTGGGGGCTGCCCTTGGGAGGGTCAAACCCCTCTGTCCTGGCAGGCACAGGAGATCTGAGGGTTAGGCCAACGGGGTTTTTACAGCACTGGGTTTCTGACCACAGGCTCAGTTTAGCGGTTTTGTGGCTGCTGCCTGGTGTTGCTGGAAAGCTGGGCTCTGGCTGCTGCTCCCTCTGCACTCTGAGGAGCAGCCTGCCCTGTTTTGTTCGAGGTTCTCTAGAGAAGGCCTCTTTCCCAAGACACTCAGACGTCTCGGTGAATCATCAAACCTGAGTCAATAAACATGGATATTGCTCTGAGGTCCTCTGTCTCTCCAAAAAAACTTCCTTTAACCTTTTTTATTTTTCCCTCTCTTCCTTGTCTGTGTGCTCACAACCCACTTTCTGCCTTCAGTCACTGGCCATGGCAAATGTGCCTCCTTTCTTCCTTTCCTAGGGAGAAAGCAGCAATCCTCCCCCTCTGCCTTACCTAGATGAAAGCTTGCTTTCCACTTCTCACCAGGGGTTAAAACATGTTCCAGTTTTATTGGAGCTTGTGGTCAGTTCTCTTCCTCTATGGATGTTTATATTAAAGACTTTCATTACTGGTTCTCCGTGCTCTCTCTAGGAGTGCTATTATTTTCCGCCCATAAAATTATTTATGGACTAGTAATAAATATGCCCTTTTTCTTTTATTTTTTCCCCCTTTTTTTTTAATAAGTTGGCCTGATTGGTAACATATTGGGTTAGGAAAGACGGCTTTTTGTTGACAATTTGCCTAGCACAGCTGCCTGCCCAGACAAGAATGATGCTGTTGATGCACATGTGTGCCCATGTGCACAGGGTATTTTGTGGCCACCGGCTCCCATGGCCACTGTAAAGCTGTTGCACCTGTGTCACCCGGGTTAGAGCTGCACCACACAACTCGTCAGATGGTAGGAAACACTTCCTACAGTGCTTCTGAAGAGGTGGCACCAGTGAGGAAAGGGAAAGGCTGGGTCAAAGATTTGGGTTGGAAAAGAGCTTAAATGCCCTCTAGTTCCAAACCCCCTGTCATGGGCAGGGACACCTTGCACTAGACCAGGTTGCTCAGAGCCCCATGCAGGCTGACCTTGAATGTTTCCAGGATCCACAGCTTCTCTGGGCAACCTGTGCCAGTGTTTCACCACACTCACTGTCATGCTGTAGTTAGGTGGGGGGAAAGAGATGTGTGTGTGTCTGTGTCACTGAGCAGAGCATCTGCCATGCCCCTTGTCTGCACATGGGAACCATTATGATTTGCAGATCTCCAGCCATGCTTTGTTCTCAGATTTTAATACATCTGAAGAGGAGAGACATCAAAATCACTTGTAAGCAAGTCAGGATGTGTAATGCAGGAAATTAAATAGAAAGGGGGGAGAATGAGGGAGAAAAATTAAGAAGATAGCCTGCTGTGGCCAAGCACATAATACATATTGGAAAGGACTGGGATGTTAATCAAGTCAGCTGCTGTTGGCCTAACTTGGGGCCAGCGTCCTTTACCCTCCTACAGATGCACTGCAGGAAGGGAAAGACTGAACTCTCCACCTTAATTAAGCTGTGTAGTCCAGGGAAAGCCTCACCTGGCTACTCCAGCCATCTCTTCTCCCCTGAGGAATCACACTTGGAGGCTGGGTTAAAACTGGCCGGGTCCTTGGGAGTTCCCAGCTGTAGCTCTGTCATGGGGGGCTCCTTGGCTATGAGCACTGCTGGCTCTTCTCTCTTTCTTTCCCTCCCTTCTTGCTTTCCTGTTTCTTTTCCTTCCTCCCACACTTGTCTCACCAATAGAGACAGTGGGGATGTACCAGATAAAACAGTTTGATCCCTCTGGCCCACTCCTTGCAGCCAGGCCAGCCCTGTAAGAGAGCGAGCCCTGGCGAAAGGAGCAAGGAGACAGCAGCGGGGCTCGCGGGGCGCTTGCTGCCGAGCACCTCCCTGCAGGCTGGGAGCCTGGGCTGAAGCCCAAGGTTTTCTCCTGTTCCCGTGCATGAACAAGGCCTGACGTGGCACAAAGCACCCCGAGGCTGGGCTGCCATCGCGGCTCCCGTGGTTGTCCCCTCCGCTCCCACAGGCTGCTCCTTGGGCTGTGCCCAGCCAGCCGGGACTTGTCCTCCTTCCAAATACACCTTCGCCTCGAATTTCTGAGCTTCCACCCCGCCAGCGCTCAACAACAACACTGTATCGGGCGGATCTTGATCAACACACATCTCGGCACTGGGTGGGGGGGTACCAGGGTGGGGGAGAAAAATATTTATGTCTTCTTAGTTCCAAAGAACATCTGCCCTGCCATGATTGATGCCATGAGTTTCCCAGCTGCTTCCAGCTGCCTTCGGGCTTGTAGACAAGTGGCGAGTTGCTGGCTCTCCTAACAGGCAGGGCTTCTTCCCACAAATCTTTCCACGTGTTGGCTGGTGGACAGTTTGCTGTCCCAGTGGGTACCGGGGACATTTCTTGGGTTTGTTTTGGTTTTTGTCTTTTTGTGTTGTTTTTTTTTTTTTTAAATTGGAAATATTTTGGTGGCAAGGGCTGATAGCTGTGTTCTCTGGGTGCCTCACTTGCCTGGCCAGCTCTTTGTGGTGTGGGAGTCAGAGCCTGGTGAAGGGAGAGCAGGAAAGGGGTTATCCAGGTCTTGCTCAATTTAAAGAGCAGCAAATGTTGATGCTGTGAAGATGCCATGAATTTGGGCAAGGTGGGACTGCATACATGTGGAGAAGGGTAGTAAAAGGGAGAAGGAGAATTAGGAGGGAAAGGACTGTGTTTCAGCTCACTTCCCTCCCCCCCAACTTTTGCACCCATTTGCTGCCTTGCACAGCCACAGTTTCTGACCTCTTAAGCCTGCTCCTGCTCCCTCACTGCTCTCCCTCTTTCTCTCTCTTGTGTACATGGGATCTGAGAAGCTGTATTTGGTGTGCCTGCCCTCAGGGTGTCTCCTGCCCTCTTTCCTAGGTTTGCTTTGAGAGACCTGCAGTGCCCACCTCCCTCCTGCTCTTCCTGGCCTCCTCTGGCACTGTCCCAAGGCAACAGCACAAGCCGGCGGTTGCTGTCCAGCTGACTGCCACAGATGGGCGGAACCGCTCTTTGGGTGAGCAACCTGTGGGCTGTGGCACCAGCAGGGACACCTGCAGCAGTCACCAGGGCTGTGATCTCACTGGATTGGGTGCTGCTGTCCCCTACCCCCCTTGCAGCATCTTCTGCCTCCCAGGCTGGTCTGTTGGGATGTGGGAGGAGCAGAAGATGTAAATCAAAAGCAAATCCCTGGAGCTGAGCGAACAATGTCTTTCTTTGCCCTGTCTTGCAGGGACATACGAGCTGTCGTGCCAGCACAACCCCCTCATCATCAATGTGACCCATGGCCAGGAGGACCCATCCCCCCAGGTTGCTTCGGTGCTTCTCAACTTCTCCTCCCCACGCGTGGGCATCGCAGCCGTGGCCTTGCGCACCTTGGCCCAGCCTGGCTCCTCTGACCCCACCACCTGCCTCCTGCAGCACGAGGAGGGATGTGGCCATCAGTGCTACAGGTATGGTCTCCTCGGGGCACGTCCCAGTGGGCTCCTAGGGTTACTGCTCTCCTCTGGGAATTTGTGTTTGAATTCTGGAGGTTTTGTCTTCTCATCGAGTGCTTTGTGACTATTCTCAGACGGATTTTGAGGTGTTGTTGGAAGATCTGATGTAATGGGTCTTGATTTGCTTATCTTGTTGTGGAGGGGAAGGAGAAAAATGGATTTTGTGCATGGCCTCTGCATCTGTATGAAACTGCACTAAAGGACAGTTTCCTGGTGGGAAAACCAAGCTCCCTTGGCTGACAAGTTGTCTTGGGGGGTTGTTGCTAAAGCTGAAACGTTGGCTTCTTTAGCATTTACTTTGCAAGCTCCATCTCCATCCATCCCAGTCTTGCCCACACTGTGGAAGGTGGGAATGCAGCTCTCCTCATCCTCTCTGTGCTGGGTGCCAGCAGGCCCCTCACCATGTCCCACACTGCCCCATCAGAACATGGCACTGGCACCAGCAGTGACCTCAGCGCTTCAATGGGCTGCTGCAGGCACCTGCTGGGCCTTTGTAAAGCAGCAAGCAAGGGGCAGGGTTTGCAGAAGGGGCACTGCTCTCAGAGCAGGTTGTGCTGAGAAAAGGGCGGGGAAGGACTGGTGTCCAAAACAGACTGAACAAACCAGGCAGGAGAAGCATGTCCAGCAGAGGCACAGACCCGAGGAGGGGCAAAAGGATGGTGCTCAGCCTGTGTCCTTGAGGGTGAGAGGGGTCAACAGCAGCCAGATCTGCCAAGTCTGGCTTTGCTTTCAGATCCCAGGCTCCCTGAAGTTACATATGTGTGCCAGTTCAGGGCTCCAGTTCAGCCAGGTACTCAAACCACACCACTGGGAACACTGATTTTTGAGTCGAGCTTTGCTGGAGCTGTTGTGGGGGTGTTAAGCATGGAAGGGCTTTGTCTCATCTCATCAGTGCTCCTGTTGTGTTTCTCTTCTGTTGAAAGCCCTGGATGGGTGAACATCCCTGATAACAAATGAGTGTGTGCGTGTGTTTGTCTTAAAGCCTGTGGGATTGTGGTACAATTGATTTATGTACAGTTCTGGAAGCCACGAATATCCTGAAGTTGCTTTTTACTTTTTCTTTTTTTTTTTTTTTTTTTTTTTGNTTTTTTTTTTTTTTAAAGTGCGTTTGTGATTTATACAGAAACATAAATCTTAGTGAGTCAGTATATAAATATTATTCTCAGCCTTACATTAAAGGATCAGTGTCCACCTGAAATGCAGCGTGTTTCCTCCTGGTAGCTGTTACAGCAATGTACCCACATGCTTCTAAGACCCTGGCCAACTGATGTGGTTTTTCAATTACATTTTCTCATCCCTTAAAATAATTTTGCATTCTTGTTGCTTGAGAGCTTCTCCCTCCCCCTCAGAAGTGACTGCGAGGAGGAAAAGACTCACTGGACACAGCTGAGCATTGACTGGGGATGGGGAGATGCCCATATAGGGGCAAATAGAGAGGAAAATAGATGTTTTCCTCTTAAAATCTCTTTATAGCTGAAGCATGAGCCAGTTCCCATATTGCCAAGGCACACTGAGCTGTGTCCCTTTTCCATGGGCACAGCAGGATCCTTGTGTCTCCTCTTCCTCTCGCTGCTGTCCCGTGGGCTCCCCATGGCCTTGGCTTAGCAGCAATATGCTGAATTGCAGGATACACATGTGCCCTTAGCAAATACTCAGAGTAAATCAGATTCATAGACTTTTCAGAGTACAAAATTCTATTTACAGTATTGATTTTCCGAATTAAAGGCTTGAATATTTAGAGGGGGGTTAGGTTTACAGCCTGGAGTAGCCACTAATAATAAAGTATTTTCCTCTGTTAAGTCAGGAAACATTCATATCCCCCCTTTACTATATTTTTTAAATCTCTTACATCTCCAAAATCAATGCATTGCAGTATTTTTATTTTTAAGGGCTAACAATTTGTTTCATATAAGCCAGATGGACTCTGGGAGGGGAGAAAAAATACCCTGTAAAAATCCAGGAATAGAAAATCTTCAGGGGCTGAGAGATTTGACTGTAAAAGATCACAGAAGATGTGTGTTCTTCCTGTACAGAGTGGAACTGACCGTTCGCACGCGCCCGGCCTCAGTACACAGTATGTGCATGTGAGGGCTTTCCTAAAATAACCTGAGAGAGGACAGTAACAAAAGCAACAAAGAAATGAGGTTTCCTGCCTTCAGCCCAGAAATGCTTGTTGCCAAAATAATAAATACATGACAGGTTGGTATTTCTGCAGCATCTTTCATCTTGAAGGATCTCACAGTGCTTTGCAGGCTGGGGACAGCACAGAGATCATGTTTATGCTGATGGAAGGCAGCTTTCTCCATGTCAGGATGCAACAGGTGCTTGACTCTAGAAAAGTACATACTTGCTTTGAAGAAAGAGTCACCTGCTGCTTTTGGACCCTCTCAAGGTGCTGAAGGTTGGCAGAAGACTTGCAGGCCAAAGCGGTGTGGTGTGCTCACTGCCATCACCAGGAACCCCACTTTGCTGTCTCTGCCAGCAGATCAGGGGTTGTCTGTGCATTCTGCTCCCCATCACAACCTTATGAGGTCAAGCAGAAATCAGACTTTTAATGGTTTTCCACCCAGGAGACCCAAAGTCTCCCAGCTTTCATCCTTTCCTTTGCATTTTTAAACTGAGCCACAGTTCCTCCTGTTTAACTTGGTACAGGCTATACACTGAACCAGGGGAACATTTTTCATTTCCTCGGTTATGTTTATTTTTAGCTTGGTTTTATTTTTAGTGTGTTTTATTTTATGTTCGCCTATGCTGGGAAATGCTTGGGTGAGTTCACAGGAAAGGTGCTACAGAAGGCGATCTGCTTTGTGTTTGTATTTCCTGTGTGAGTGCCCTCCTCTGCTCCCTAAAAGTTGGGTGTAAGGCATCCAGGGGAGTCTGGTTTGGATTCCTTTCGTATGGAAAATGGATATCAGAGAGAGAAAATGAGATGGAGGAGGGAGCTGTTTGCATATTTTCAATTGATAAACTTTATTCATCAAAGAGGGCTGCTTCCCAAACGGGTTTTATTTGGTTTGCTTGCTTTCTTCCAGGCATCAAATTTATGCATTGTCAATGTATGAACTGCATCTGTGCTGATATGAAGATTTATGGGGACCCTGGGTAGAGGTGCTGGTGTCTTATTTCACACAAATGTAGAATGGTTTGGGTTGGAAGGGACCTTAAAGATTCTTCCCCTCTGGCATAGGGATCCCCATCTCTGGAGGGATTTAAAACACATGTAAATGTGGCCCTCGGAGACATGGTTTAGTGGTGGCCTTGGCAGTGCTGAGTTAATGGTTGGACTTGATCTTAGAGGGCTTCTCCAGCCTAAACACTTGTATGATTCCAGGGTCCCGATAACCACCTTTCCTGGGGAACAGGCTCACCTCTGAGACCTCTAAAGGTGCTTCTCCTTCAGCATCAAAGCCTGTTAACCGCTGGCACTTCTCTTGTGTGTCCCTGACAGGCTGCTGGGCAGTGGTGGCCAAGACTACACTGTAGAATTTGTTATTCATTTTAGCTGGTGGCTTCACTGTCCAGCTGGAAGGTGTCACAGGTAACCCTTGAAGGGACAGGCACTGTTTTTCTGGACTGCCTCATTCCATTTGCTCTCTGTAGCCTAGTCAGCTTCTTGAGATTAATGCTCTGTATATGGGCTTTTTTTAGGATGCTGAAGATGTCTTCTGACTTTCCCTGAGACTAGGCAGTCTCGCCTAGGGAAAAATATCTCCGTAAATTTCTCACCAGTTTGGTCTTGAGTCAAACACATTAACTGAACAGCTTTGAGACAGGGTGCTTGGTGTCACCTCATGGAAAGGGCCACCTGGACTCATGCACTTGTGCCAAGCAGGGCTGACCCCTGATACATCGAGGGAATGTGAGTTTGACACAGAGCAGTTCTGTGAGGTGCCAGGCATCTTTCCTTTCTGACATCGGCACAGCTGTCACCTCCCAGTGGTACCCTGGAGCTGATCTTGGTTCTTTACTCTCTTACCAACACGGGCCTTACATGGATCACACAAATCCTTCTGTCCTTGCTGTGTCCAGTGAAGAAGGGAGCAAGTGCTGGGAGACCCCAGGATTGCCTGCAGAGCTCTCAGTGTTCCGCTGCAGCCAGCCTCCCCCATTCTGCCCTGCCTTTCCTGATGTCATACACAGGCACAGGGATTTTTCACAGGAACTGGATTAAACACATCCTTCACAAGGCTTTCGTATCTCCTGTCACAAGCTGCAGGAGGTGTTGAGTCCACCATCTCCCCTGCTGAGCTATTCTCATATCCAGTAACCTTCTCTGCTGAGAAGGTGCCTCTGATTTCAAGATGAAAGTTGTTGCTTTCGCTCCATCCTTGCCGGAAAGGTCTGAATGCCCCCTGCCAGCAGACAACTTTCTCTGTGTGTGTGTGTGTGTCTGTACAGAGCCATCAGATCCTCTCACTATCTCCTCTCTGTCATGATAAATATTTTTTCCTCCTTAAATCTTACAGCATAAGTCTTGCATCCCAGCTATGCCTTCTGCTTGCAGCTCCCCTTTGAAATCCCTCTGCTATTTTTATGTCTTTCATGGTGATGGATGTGGATCAGAAATGAATTCCTCTGGACAAGGTGAGAAAATGAGGTACAGTGTGTTCCTGTGGAGATCGGATATGGATAAAGATGTTCTTTGGGTACAGTCTGTCCTGGCTCAGGTTGGGAAGGTGACTACACCTAACCTGACATCCCATTCAACCTCACTTTCTGTGCCTCTATACAACTGTTTTGGTGTAGCAAACAACAACAACAACATGGAAAGGAACTGTCTGGAAATACATTAAGATTGATCTACTCTTCCTTCTTTTTTTCTCCCTTTGCCACTCTGGCTACAAAGGGGCCAACAGGTCATTTGATGTCTTACTGGTGTCTTTTCTCTGTCTCTGAGGCAGATGACAGCAGATGACTCACAGGGATGTTGTTTTTTGCCAAGTTCCTTTGGGTGTCACGTACAGAAGCAAACACCCTTTCTTGAGATGGCAACCTCAGTGCAGATTGTAATCGAGAGGCATCACCACCGTTGGGTCTGTACATGTAGCCTGCTCCCACAAGGATGGTTGCCATCAGATTTACTGGAAAACTGAGACCTTTCACCTTCACGGGAAACACGCCTGAAGGGAGACATTCCCAAGTATTTCCAAAACACCTTTTCTCATTTCCTAGCTATTCTCTTCTGCTAGACCGCGTTGGGGTAAACACCTTTTATCTCACTGATGTTGAGTGCTACAATCCAGATTCCACCAGAGTACGTGCAGTGACGACTTTTAACTTCAGGAGATTTGGCTGAAGCCTTTGCTTTTCTGTCAACATCTCCTATAACCCCCTCTCCCCAAAAATTCGCACCATGAGAAGAACTTACAAGTTTCCGCTGTTAAGAGTTGGAGCTTGATGATAAGTGATGTTTTAGCAGCAATCTTGGGGGTGAAAGCTTGGGTAGATACTGCAGCAATGTATGGATGATTTATTATACTTTAGGCAGCTGTGCTGCATTTGACTTGGCTTAGTTTGATGTGGGTAAATCCACCAGTATTTTCTGTGTTGTACACTAAACAATTGCTGTAAAATGTGAAATTTCAGCTTTTCGGAATTTGGGATTTGTCACAACAAAGCAATGTTACCATACCAGCTTTGCCACCACTGGCTCAACATGCTCCATTGCTGGTAGTGGCCTTCTGCTTTTATTCTACAAGGATGAAGGATCCCAAAGGGCAAGTTTTGCTTTAGTTTACGGAACTGTTAGCATTCAGAACAAAGCTCTTACCGTTCTGGAGCAGTTAGGGCCATCGCTAGGCAGAATTTCACAGATTTCCAGACCTGAAACTTTCTTTGATGTATAAGTTATGGGACTTGGTGAGCCCAGAGAATCGTGCAGGCTTGTGCTGACATGAAATAAGTTAGGAGAAAAACCTTGGTATTTTGTAAAAATGTTGTTGACAAATCATTAGATTGAGCTTCAAAAGATACTGGGATAGAAGTGGAAATTTTTTTGGATGCTTCAGACAGAAAAAAAAGTTTAAAAATATTGGCTTGTCCCACATCTTATATGGCCTGAATCAGAAATGGGCAGAAGTCAGGAGTTTGCAGCTGTGATACAGGAATTTCATTTATCATCAAAAGCAGAAAGAGCTCCTTCATGCTGAGATCAGAACTGGGCTAACTGCACCATTTCCTTGTCCAGCCTTTGTTAGGGTGTTCCAGGGGCTGGGAGCTGCCATTTATTCCATCACTTTACCCAAACTCTGGCATGGCATGTGGATCATAATGGGGCCAGGTCACAGGGCTTTTTTCCTTTTTGACCTGCACTTGTTCACCATCAGGCTCCAGAGTGTCCTGGCCCTGAGTACAGCAGTGATGATGCTGCTAAAGGAAGCAATCAAGGCTATGTTTGTAGGTAGGGCTGATGTATATTTTTTAAGCTCATTGATATATTTGAGAAAATCAGACAGCTTTCAGTGACATGAACTTCTCTTCAGGTGTGGAATAGCAGCACCAGACTTCAAAAGTAGGTGTAGGATGAGCACAGCTTTTTGGAACTTGAGCTGATCGATCTCAGATCATTTCCAAAATAAAATTTAGTGGGTATTTGTGGGATTAGGGGTGTTGTTAATCACAAAGAAAACAGTGCTAAGTTAGCCATCTTTTGGGACAAAGAGAAAGAAGATCATTTTAACCCAAACCTTTCTATGATTTCTAAAACATATCTACATGTGCATATAGAACATGTTCGTGACTATATATATGTGATGTATATAAAAATAAATGTTTTGTTGTTATGATCTGTAATTATCAATCTCTTATGCATAACTACCCTCTATAACATTTTGTATTTATAATATGTAAGAAGCTTGCTGGTATCTTGATCAACTTCTTATGGCATTGCTGGTTGCATTTCTGAACTGGTGGAAAACCAAAATGTCCTCAGTAGTGCTCAGAAGGATTAGCGCTTCATTTAATAGTTATTTAATAACAGCATTGTCCTGACTGCCAAGGCTGCCCCAGACAACGTGCTGTCCCTCCCGCAGCACCAACAGAGCTGCTCCAACCAAGCTCTTGGCTGGATGTGTCTGGAGGGTGCCACGGCCCCCCCTGGAACCAGTGCTGTGTTGGGCATGTGCCCTGTAACCCAGCAGCCTGACCATCGGCTGTGAGGGTGGGGAGGCCCTGGCACAGGTTGCCCAGAGAAGCTGTGGCTGCCCCTGGATCCCTGGAAGTGTCCAATGCCAGGTTGGACAGGGCTTGGAGCAGCCTGGGATAGTGGAAAGGTGCATCTCCGTGCATACCTGTGACTGGTGAGGAAGGGGATGGAATGCAGAAGCAAGGCTGGAAAGAGGAGAAGCTCGGCTCCTTTTGCACATATTTGTGCAGACACAAACACAGAAGGAAGTTTCGGACAGCAGCTCCATCACAGGGAGGTGGAAGTGGGGATGGGAGCATGTGTGCGCCGGGGGCACAGGCAGGGAGCAAAGCAACTGCCCGGGGAAGGTGACTGCAGGAGGGGAGGGGAGAGGAGAGGGCTACAATTGGTACCAGATGCCCTCAGAAGCTAATGACCTGACAAACGCTGTGCTCATAAAACAAATTCTTTAAAAAGGAAGCAAATGGAAACATAAGCTAGTGAAAGAATTTGCAGCAGCTGCCCTGAAACCATTTCTCACTTCATAAACAGGTCTGCATTGAAAAAACAGCCCCTTTCTTCTTGTTCTTCTTTGTGGTCCCCTCCTGTGCCCACCGGCTCTTTCAGGACTGTGGCCTGCAGGTTTCCACCGTGTCTTTGGCTCAGTGGACTTGTCCAGAGTCAACAGCACATTGCGTTCCCTTAACGTCTGCGTCGGCACCGATTTGGGTTTGGTGTTGTTTTTTTGTGTGTGTGTCATTTGTGGTATTTCTAGCTCTGTGCATCCTTGGCTGAAGAGGTTGAGTGAAGGCAAGAGGCAGAGGCCTCTGCCTCGCTGGGAGAAAGGCAGTGCCTGGAAACGGCCGGGAGCCCCGTGCCAAGCAGGGAGCAGAGGAGAGCGAGGTGCTCGGGTACAGCTCCCTCCGTTCTCACCCCAGTTATTGCCTGAAGCTGTGGCACCTCTGCCCCTGGCTGAGGAGGGCTGAGGTCAGGTGTTGCACCTATATCTCTTGGTAATAGATAAAGCCAGGCTGGTGGGTAAGCAGGGCATGGGAACTGTTGTGTCGCCCTATGTCCTGTCCCAATTCCATCCCAGGTAATTAATCTAGAGCCTGCATTTCACTGATGGAGACCACAGCCCTTTGGCTGACACTGCTTCTCACTGTGGGATTGTGATGCTTAAATAATCAGTACCTAATGACTGCTCCTCAGTGGGAAGCTGCTACAGTGAGGAGGAGGAAGCTTTTTATTTCCAAGGGGTGGGTGATGCATTGCAAACTTTCCTGGGACCTCTTGTAACTTGTAGTGGTGCCGAGGGGAAGGTTATTCCTCCTTGTAGCTACCTCCATCTCACCTTGGTGGTCACAGCTGAGCCTGTAGAGCTGGACAGGTGTGTGTTGAGACGGTCTTGATCCCAAAGAGTCTGGCATCAGCATGCACAGGCTTGGAGTGGTGTGTGGGCCTGTGGGGAGAGCAGAGATGCTGAAGACCATCAGAGCAGAGTGGAAAGGTAACAGGAGTGGGGTTGAGGAGACAGTTGCATGTCCAGCTTCTCCCTTCCACCACAGGCTGTGGTGTAGCAGTGTGGATATGAAGAGAGACAGCACGGGATCTGAAGAACATATCATGGATGATTCCCTAATATTTGCAGAGATCTCCTCTTAGCAAAACCTTTCCTTGCAATTGGAGAATCATCTGTGGATTCTCCAATACAGAATTTGACATATTTGATTCAAAAGTTTTAAAGATACACCTTCTGCCTTCCCTCTTCTTGTCACCTCCCTTCTTTTGTTCTCTTGGTCCACCTGCAATGAGCCCCTTTGGTGCCAGGTGGTGTACAGGCTCTGCACCATGCAGCCTGCACACCCTGGGGCAGAGGAGCTACAGTAGACCCACCAGGCAGCACAAATTGTGGAATGTTGTTGAGCTGTGCCTCCTTTCATCAGCTTGAAAGAACACGGTGGTGGTTGTTGAGAAGGTATGGGCTGGGGTTAGGATGAAGTCCAGCCAAGACAGAGCTGTGAAAAAGTACCCTCCTGGCATCATCATCAGGAGAATTCAAGCCTGGAAGAAGCAGGAGCTGTGAGGGATAGGCGTGCATCTCTAGGCATCTGTGACCCGCTGAGCATACATTCCATGCAAGCGCCACCCAGAGAGCCCTTCCTTGCTGAAGTAGTCCTGGGACCCACTGGCTGACCCCTTCTCTCTTCTCCTCCACAGCTGCAGCCACGGTGCCTGCGTGGGATGGGGCAGCTGCACGCGGCCGCTGCTTGCTCACGCTGCCACCCTCAACTGTAGCTCCGACGGCCCGAGGCACATGGTGTGCGCTGTGGCCTGCCAGAACGGCTTCATCCTTCGCTCCAGCAGTGGGAAGAGCCTGGGCTCCATGCAGGTGAGTGGGCCTAGGGATGGCCCATGGGACCAAGGCCTAGATTAAAAAAGATTTAACCATCCCGAGGTGGTTGGAGTGAGCACAGAACTCTGCATTTCTCCAGCCCCAAACTTCTTGCTTCTTTCCCAACAAATCCCAGCCCAGTGAAGCTCCAGTGCTGGACCTCTGTGCTTGTGGTTGGTGGTTCTGCTCTGGATATCCCTCTCTTCCCCTTGCTGCAGTCCTAGTTCTCCCAGCCCAGGGGTGCCTGCAGACCGCAGCTCTGCAAGGCTGAAAGCTGCTGCAGGGAATGTCCCAAGCTGGGGTGATGCACTCCCGCAGAGGGAGAGGTAGATATTTCTGCTTTCCAGATGGGCATTGCTGGGAGGGTTAAACATCCCTGGGATGTTTTCTCTCTTAAAGTTGAAGCTAGTGGCTCAGGAAAAAATGAAGTCATTGCAGAGCAACTATATTTAGAGGCAGCTGAGAGCACAGAGAGCTTTTCTTCCTTTGTGTTGCATTGCAATAACAGCACAGAGGTCACCGTGAAAGAGTTTGTCCCACTTTCCAGAGGGCTGGGGGTTGCCTTGTAAAAGCCACAAGCCAGCACAGCTCTTAGCTGTTGACTGTGGAGACCTGGGATGCTGTGTCCTTGGGAGCTGAGCTGCCTTGGATCCAGGCAGTCACCTTGGCAGGGGTGTAGGCATGGAGTGTCCTGTCCTTAGGCTGTTCCTGGAGGGGGGAACAGGAGTCTCTGGGGCTGAGCTGGTCCCCATGCCAGACCAAGTGAGAGTGAGAACTTGCATGGGGCAGACAGACAGAGGTGAGTTGGGCCATGTCAGCAGGGGCACCCTTCCTCTCCTTGGAGATCTGCAAGTGCTTGTGACACCTGGCAGGCAGGTTTCCCATGCTGCAGCATTGGCTGGAGGAGAGGTGGGCGCTGGGAAGTGCAGTAGGGCAGCTGGTGATGCACTGCTCAGCCCCTCATCACTGGGAGGTCATTAATTACATGGCCACACAGTCTGTGGGCCAAGGCATGCCCAGGGAAAACAAAATGCTCCTGTTCTCCGAAATGAAACCGCACAAAATAAATCTGCGTTGGGTGACAGTTTTCCCGTGTTTGGCAGTGGGATGGGAAACTTCTGAACAGAGCTTTACCAAGGGGCTGTCACAGCAGAGGGCAGCTTGCAAGTGCCTTGCCCTGAGCCCTCCAGCAGTGTTACTGGTCTGGCTGTGTGACCCTATCTAGGAAAATGCACACAGTTCTTCTCCAGAGCATCCTCTCCACCTGGTTCAGCTACACAGTGATCCTGCTGCACACTTGGGAGTAGCAGACTTGGGTTTAGTGATGTCCTTCAGAGCCACCACATCCAGGTTCAATCAAAACCTGCTGGTTGGGAGGACAGGTCATGTGTTTAGCTGTACAAGCAGCGTGACTGTACTTAGCCACTGAAGGGACATCAGGAATATTGGTCTGCAGCCCCTGGCTGAGGGCTGCTGGGCTGGTGTTAATGGTTTGGGAATGGAAATCATAGAAGAGTTGGGGTAGAAGGCACATTTAAAAGATCACTTAGTCCTATTACCGCTTATCACCGCGGGAATCTGGAGACGCAGAAGAAAGGAGACGGAGCCAGCTGTGTTCACGTTCAGAGCAAAGGAAGGAAGGAGGGGCAACCCACCTTCTTTAATTCTTATATACACTTTTAGAAATCACAGTTCATTGGAGAAAATTAACACTTTCGTCTTTAACTACAGTGGTCAAAAGAAATGTCCATCAAAGGATCTGTGTCCATGGGAAAGGAATGCAATAACAAGATAATTCTACAATAACATAGCTATGTTTACAGAACTCTAGTCCTTGAAAACTATCTAGCAGAGAGCTAGCTATTTTTAACAGTAAAAATGGGACAACATAGTCCAACCCCACTGCTGTGCCTAGGAACACCTTCCACTAAACCAGGCTGCTCATGGCAAACCATCATCCACCACTCAGTTTTGATGAAGTGTGTAGCACATGTTGACCATGTTTAGTGGGGGGACCACAGGGGTTTTTGGTCTCGTGCAGACCCCCAGCTGTGTAAGAGGGGCTGTGTAATTAGGATTTGTAAATGAGGTTATATGATTTCATGTATATGGGGTTCTGTGGGCTGAGGGAATTGGTACATTTAGGGGAAAAACAATCAACAGAAGAGCTTCCTGACAACAGCTGAAGTAAGACTTGATCTTTTAGGGGAGGAAATTGCAGTGCATGGAACTGGGAATAGCTTAGCTCAAGAGCTTGCCGTGTATCTTGAAGGGATTTTCCTTTCTCCCTTAATGTGGACTGGCATGCTCAGACAACATGCACAGTGGCTGGAGTGTTACCCCAAGGCACGTTTGTTGCTTTCACACCCATAAATCACCCTGTGAACAAGTAAAGGCTTCATGACTTGTCCAGAGTGGGGAGAAAGGGCACATGGGGGGGAGGAAAAATGTTGGAGAGCTGTCCTTATCCTGAAACTTGGGTCAGACCTTTCTGCTGTGGTGGCACACTTGTAGATTAAAGCTCTCTTCAGGGGTCTGATGGGGCCTTGCTTTTTCTGCAGCAGGAGGTGGTGCTGACGTGCAGTTCAGGACGGTGGGACAGATCTGTGACTTGTGACCCTGTTGACTGCGGTGTCCCTGACCAGTCCCACGTGTACTATGCCGGGTTCTCCTGCCCCATGGGGACCACCTACCTGCAGAGATGCTCCTTCTCCTGCATCCCCCCAGCCAAGCTTCAAGGTATGGTCTGGAGTGCTGAGACACTTAACCTCCCTTTTTGATGCCACCTTTCCATGCCTGTCCCAAGCAGTTCAAACAAAGCATTGCTATTTGGAATTTCCAATTTATCCTGGCCCACCTGGATGGGCTCTGGAGATACTTCCCGAAATGGTGGATATCCATCCCCCTTGAGCAGAGACACCATAGTGTGGGGATAATTCCCTCTGACTCCCATCCCCTGGCAGGCAGCCCTTACCCATCCACCTCAGGGTGTAGTGATGTTCTCTCCTGATAGCTGGGGAGGCCCAGCAGCCTCCAGTATTATGGTGATGAGGGAGACAAGAAACATGCAGGCAGACAGAGAGGACTTCAGAGAGCCCGAAGTGGCTCGGTGCCTGATGGCTGTGGGAAAGCCTGTGGTTCAGGGGGCCTGGGGCTGTATAAGGCCATAGAGACTGATGCCCACAGCTGCAGAGCAGTCTGGGAGATGTTCACCACCCAGACACACAGCAGTCCCCCAGACACACCATGGCCTGGCTTTCATTCTGCCGACTCCATCAGTAGCCGCAGGAATTTTTTTAAGTCAAGTCAGAGAAAGAGAGCTACTGTTCTGTCTGTGAAAGGGCTGAGCTGGATGGGATTTCAGGGGTAATTGCCTTGACAGCTTCAAGCATTGGGACTTTGTGAGTTTCCACCAGTGCCTTTGCTCTGAACAATCACATACAACAAATCATTTTAATGGGTGCCCTATTTTATGGAGACATTTATAGCTGAAATGTATGAGAATCGTTTACTTCTTTTTTTTTTTATTTTTAAGTCAAGTCTAAGGAGCAAAAACTGCAGAGAATTAAGGTCTCATTTCATGACAGGGAGGATGGCAGCAGATCCCCAGAGTGAGCTGATCAAAGGGTAGCATGTGAATGTCATCTCAACCACCCACATTCTGCATGAACTGATGCCCATTGCCTTGGGTGGGTCAACTAAGGGCAGAGCTTTAATCTGATCTTTCACTCACAGCTGCCTCCTGTTCCCACTGAAGTCACTGGGAGGTTTGCCATGGGCTCCCTCGATGGCTCCCTGGGTGACTTCCAGCGTGAAGGCTGGAGGTGCTTGGCCGAGGCTGCAGAGCCGTGTGGGTGAGCTCTTAGAGCCCAGCTGACACAACGAGGTGGGGACATGCTCCATGCTTGTTCCCCCCAAGGCATCCTTACAGGCAAGCTCTCAAGGCTAATAAATGCTAAGAATAAGCAAGGAAAGCATGACATGGCTGTGTGGCACTCAGCAGTGGGGGACAACCCCTGGCAGCCTTGACCCATCAGGAACACGAGCACTGAGTGGAGATGCGATCTTGCCTCTGGTCCGAAAGTGTTCCTGTAAAGAGAAAGTGATGTTTGAAGGAGCTGTAGAGCAGTCTGGCTGCACCACAAACCTGCTGATCCAAACCTCTCAGTAGGAGGAATCCCATTCACTCCAGTCCAGCTTTTCTTGCCCCGTAGTTCCCAGTGAACCATCCATCATCCACACCATGTGGGTGATGCAGTCCTGGACCCTTCCCACAGGCTTCCAGAGCTGTGCAGTTTTGGCCACCCATTTAGCTCTCTTGTCTACCAGGACAACAAAGAGCTGGGCTGTAATACTCACCCCAACCCTTTAATGATGGGTGGTTTGAATTCCCAGTCACACCAGTGAGGCCTGCCATGGTTGTCCTTGTGGCACTTTCCATCCTCCCGACTCTCAGCTTGCCCAGAGAGGTGGTGCATGCATCATCCCTGGAAAGATGGAAAGCCAGGTTGGGCAGGGCTCTGAGCTACCTGATCTGGTGGAAGATGTCCCTGCCCGTGGCAGGGGGGTTGGACTAGATGGCCTTCCAAAGTCCTTTCCAATCCAAACCATTTCATGATTCTGTGATCCTGCACTGCATATGTAGTAGGTTATGACTGCTGGACAAGCTGCAAGAAGCACCTGGGGAGAATGAAGGTAGGCTGAACTGAACAGGACAGAGAGGTGTCTTACACAAAGGCCCCTGGGTACCCTGAGGCACCACCAGAGAGGTGAAGTTTAAGGGAAGGATTTGGGGAGATTTTCAGAACAAAGATCCTTTCTCCAGCCCCTAGACATTGATCCTTCCATACGTGTCTGCATTCAACTGTTTTCTGTCACAGCCTGACCAAGCAGGCAATGGAGCCCATGGTCTTCGTGTTAGTTGCCCCCTTTGGTATTAGTGCTCACTCTGACAAGAGGACTTTTGCCGGTGGTTCTGAGCTGCCCTCGGCAGGACTCCAGCCCTGGCTCGGCTGTAACCCCAACACGCTGCTTCTCTTTCGGGGCCAGGAACAAACCAGTGGCTCACGTGCCTGGAGGACGGTCTCTGGTCGCTG
The DNA here is from genome assembly GCA_013398175.1 of Climacteris rufus. Lineage (NCBI taxonomy): Eukaryota > Metazoa > Chordata > Aves > Passeriformes > Climacteridae > Climacteris > Climacteris rufus. The sequence goes on along the minus strand of VZRZ01006338.1, from coordinate 248,300 downwards.
CCCGAGGCCTACTGCAAGCTGGAGTGCGCCGCGCCGCCCGCCGTGGCCAACGCCAAGCTGCTGGTCCCTCGGTGCCTGCAGGGCAGCCACGACGTGGGCTCGGTCTGTCGCTACAAGTGCAAGCCTGGCTATCACGTGGCCGACAGCACCGCGGACAAGCCTAAGAAGTAAGTCTGGGGCAGGTCTGTCTTCACTGTCACTTCCCTCCTCTCCTCCCAGCGTGCATGAGGAGCTGAGGGAACAGGACAATGGCAGTCTCAAAGACGTGCCTTGATAAGTAGAAGGCAGAGCAGCTTGCTCTGATCACACAGACCTCTTGAAATACAAGAGGCATTCCCTGCTCCTGGTGAACCCCTTGGGAGCAAGGTGTAATCTGCTGCTGCACACCTGTGTGTGTTGAGTGCTTTAACCTGAAACAAGCAGATCTTCCCAAGCACCTCACTGTATTTGTCACTCAGTGGAAATTAAGCACCAGATTAAGTGTTTGCGGACTCCCAGGTAATTAGATGTTTACAAGATGTTGGAAGATTCCTGGAGTCTTTCCTAAAAGTGATAAAACATAGAACAGAGGCACTGTAGGAACGAATGGCTGCCTTTTGTCAGGGTTAACATCTTACCCGCTGTGCCTCTTGGCTAAATTTGAGCTCTAGCACTGGCATTTCAATGGGAGAAGATTTTTCCTGATGCTTTGGGGAAGAATTCCTGGTGGTTCACTAGCCCTGCTCTCAGCCAATATTGCACTGCTGAGGGGTAGAGCAGCATTTTGTCTGCAACGCCTCCAGCCGAAGTCCCCACTGGGTTTGGTCACTAAAGATTCCCTGGCACTGGCTGGGTCCTCCCCAGAGTCTTGATTCTAGCCCAAATCAGGTAATTATGTGCTAATTGTTTAATGCCCCCTTCCAGTTTTAATTGGATGCAGACTTCATCTCTTCTTTGCTCTGGGGTAGAGTTGTTGTGCAGTGGGAAGCAGTTGCCAAATTTCTTGCCTTGTAATGAAGGAAGTGGTTTCTGTAAACAGCTTTTCACAGTGTGAGGAGCATTTCTTGGGCCAAAGGGAGCTGAGCAAATGATGATTATGGCTGCGATCACATGGACTGCTTTGCAAGCTCTAGAGCAGCTTGCGTGCCTGTGGCCCTTCAGGCACTGGGCATTCAAACAGATCCACTCAGCTTGCAGAGTTAGGCCCCCTCTGTCCTGCTGCAGCAACTGCTGGTAAAAACAGTGTTCCCTGGGAGATCCTGAGGCTCCTCTGATGTGTGAGTATTGAACTTCCGTATTGAACAGCCTGGGAGACAAGTCAAGGAGAATCATGCAAAGTGGTTTACATTTTCATAGCAATGCATGTTGACATTGCATTTTCACATTTGCAGTTTTCATTGCTGCTGTTTCATCAGACATCTCTGATGGTGGAGTACAAAAACCACATTAACACAAACAGAAAAAGCACTGCTTTCCTGTCATGCAGATTAACTCCTATGTGAGTGGCCCACCCAAGCAAAAACCTTTGCCTTGGAAGTGTGACTGTCATTGTACTGTCTCATCTGGAGCTCTTGGTCTGCACTCAGCATGAGTACAACCCCCTTGGCATGGTGTAGTAGCTACCAGCCAGTTCCTGGATTGCTGGAAATCCTTCTCGTGTCTCAGCCCTGGCAAGGAGAGGGTGGGAACTGCCAGAGTGAGAGGGTTCTTTCTTTGATCAGGCCAGTTTTGAAGAAAGTGAGGTGACGGAGAGCTCTGGAAGCGACCAACACTGATGAGATGCGGGTTCCTGATGTGCTGTGAAAGTAGGGCCTGAGCTGGTGATTTAGACATCAGGTTTTGGGGTCTTCTGCTGTCTCTCTGAGTGAGAAAACTGAGTTCTCAATCTATTGTCTCCCTGTTGTCCACCAACCCAGCAAGCACGAGCCTTGCTGAAGGATTTAGTGCCATACAGGTGTCGATGTACAAGACTCTCTATGTGCACTGTATGTTGGACAAAAGTCAACCATAATCTGTGACTGACACCCAAGATTCCTCATGCCCACTAACTAGTTCAGCCTTGGAAATATAGCCAGACTTCCTTGAAATTATTCTTCTAGCTCTGGCTTTGCTTCTCATCTGGTAGCACTACAGTGCCCACCATATGCAGGCCTGAATCATGGTTGGGATCCAGCTGTCTCTATCCAAGCCAAGATGATCTTGAACACAGATGTTCATGCAATTCCCTCAATTCTATTTTGTTAGTTGAATTTTACTGCAGGAGCAGTAAAGACACTTAGAAGGTGCTGAGATCATAGTTGAAATTCATTTCCCATAGCTTAAGTGGAAGAGAAAGGGGATGAAGAAATAAGTTGTCTTGGAGAAGATGCTTTTGTCTATTAACCTGGGTTAGGAAAGGCCCTTGGGAAATCACTGCTTGTCAACAAGGGATCCTTGAGGAAATACTGGTTGTGTAATCAAGATTCTGCCAGAGATTTGCTGCCTTCCTGCTGGCAAGACCATCTGACTGACAATGCTGACATGAAGGGTAAAGCTTCTTTGACTCTTTCTAAAGGAAATCTATTTTCAGCCTGGAGAGGCCACGTAACAGCCTGGCTTCCAGCTGCCAAGCTACTTCACTTCTAATCCCAAAGTAAGTGTAACAAAGGGAACTTAGCCATATGCATTTGTGCTTTGTGATGGGAGCTCTCTGGATTTAGGCAGAACCTGTGCAATGGCAGTACCAACCCACCACCAGGATCTCACAAAGATGTGAATGTCAAGTAGAAATGTTCAGCATCACCCATAGCTGCAGGATTGAAAAGTGCTGGCCTGAGAGTCAGGGGTCAGATACTGAGGAAAAGGGCATCACCCCCACAGTGCTCCTTGCTGTTCCTTCCAGTGCTGTCTGAAGCAGATCTCTGACAGGCATAAGCAAGGTCAGGTTGGATGGGGCTTGGAGCAACTTGGTTTAGTAGGTGTCCCTGTCCATGGCAGGGGGGTTGGAACAAGATGATCTGTAAGGTCCCTTCAAACCCAAAACAATTCCATGGTTGTGTGATAATTGCTAGGAGACCCTTTAGTGGAGCTCTCTAATGAATGCTCTCAATTTGGGGACCAAAAAGGTCAGACCCTTCAGAGGGATTGTTTCACTTGCCCATTGTGGGATGATTCCTTGGAGGAAAGAGATTTGGGGATCTCAAAGCTGCCTTTGTGAAGGCTTGAGCCTCTTCTGCTAGCTTGAGGGAATGAAGCAAAGAAGCACCAGGCACTCAGGTATTTTCAGGCAGATTTCAAAGTCTCAGCCTCATTTTGACCAGAGATCAAGGGAGCCCAGCACAGTCCCCAAGCAGCTTTCATGGAGATGTTGGCCCCTCTTTCCTTCTCTCGCTGTTCAAAAACTGCAGAGACAACAGAAGAGAGAGAAGGTGGGAGAATGTGGAGGAGAAGATGGGGACTGGAAGGAGTTAGCAGGCTGGGGACTGGAAACAAAATGAAGTTCACAGCAGGGCAAGCAGGACAGCCTAACCCAGGAGCACTGCAGTTTAGCAGGGCACCAGGCACATCTGTGGTGGGCACAAAGGCACTCGCTGCCTGTGCCCGCATCTGGCCCCTTCCAGATAAAAGGCAAACACACACAGCTGTGGGAGCCAAAGAGCCAGGTAAAGAAAACCCAGGCTGTCAACTGGGCTCTTCTGCCCCTTCCACCTCTAAGGTCTCTGAAGATTTGTGGCTCAGATTGCCCAGGCTGTTTGGAGCACAGCAGTGGAGAGTGGTGCAGCTGGTGGTAGCAGAGTGGTAGTCTGGTGCAGCTTTCTTTCAGTTCATTGACAAAACTCTCTCCTTCCCCACTATTGTTTTGGAAGCTATCAGTCTCCTTCTGTGGGAGATGAGGCTTTAGGCTCATTTACCACCATTCCTGCACAGCAAATCAAGTCCCCCCAAGCTGGCTACCTCAGAAGATGGCTGGATCCCTGCCAGGCTCTGCATGCTCAGCTCCTGAAGCTGGGCAAATACTCATGCTTTCACTTCAGATACAGCCCTTGCTGGCCTCAGATGTCTCCTTTACCTCCTCTCTCCATTAGGCTTGCCTGGTTGGAGAGGGAAGCATTGACTCTGATTTTCCTGGCTTCCTTGTAAATCCTCAAGGAATGCTGCTAACCCAGAGCAGAAGAAGCTGGGGAGTGGAAGGGGTCTGGACATTTCAAGCTCCTATGAAGTTGTGTGTATTTATGTATAGACTTTTTTTTAAAAGCCTCTCCCTTCCCTTCTCCACGCTTCCATATGAACTGCTCATTTGATATATGTGGCAGTGGTCCACACCCCACCCTGTACCGTGGGGTCAGCCCGGCCTGACTGTTTGAAGTCCCTGGATGGATGCTGGCCGTGGGTTGAGCCTCCAGAGCAAGGTGGTCTGGAGGGGGTTGCAGGCTCAGGGAGAGGTGTGAGAGGCCATGCACGGTGCTGCCTCACTGGGGTCACTCCAGCACCACATCAAAACAAGGAGCCCCTGTGAGGATGGTGGGGCTGCAAACCACAGCCTGCACCTGTGCAAACTGCAGCTGCCACAGTGTGTCCTCCCCATGCTCAACCCCTCTCCCCAGGCCTTCCTGGGCACGGGGCCTCTGCCACGATTTGGAGAGCAACAGGGAGGTGCAGTGGCCAGTGAGAAGTAGCCTGTGGCTGGGATGCTTCTGGTCTGTAAAGGGGTTTTCTCGGTGTCTGAGGCATCGCTGTTGCAGTGATACTTCACAGCACCAGTTTGCTTCTATCTCCACAGCCCCCAGTGATTTACCCCTTGCAAGCCCTACATCTGGATCACACCCTGTGTGCTGGGAAGTTCAAGAAGGGGAAGATGCTGCTTGTGGGCCTGAACATCCAACATGGATTGGTAGTTCTTTGCTCTCCTTTAAAGCTGGGCAGAGCATTCAGTCAGATTTGGGAGAAGGCAAAGTCTGATGGGGACATCTTTGAAAGGCAGTGCTTATCCTCATGATAAAGGCAGGCAAGCAAGAAAGTTATATGAGGATGGACTGAAACCACAGATGCCTGCAATGGAATCCAGAGTCCCTTCACCTCCCCACCTTTCCAAAATACTACATAGTTGCAGTTCCCTTAGTCAATTTAGGGCTGCTGCTGTTGGGGTGATATTGCAGCAGCCCTCACTGCTCAGGTGCTCACACCACAGCCATCCTCACTTGGGCTGGTGGGAAGATTTGTGCAGAGCTCTGTGCCAGTGGCCTTGCTGTGTCCCATTCCCTACCCTGCCTGCCTCCATGCTACCTGCTGGAGCCCACATTGACCTTGGCAGGAACCCACTTCCCCTTTATACAGTCTTGAGGAAAAACAGATCCCTGATTTCTGAAGGAAGAAGGGGACTCTCCAAGAGCTGGAAATATTTTAAAAATATGAGAATTCTACAAAAAGCTCTAAAATTTCCCATCCAGGAGTTCCCAGCAGAAATGTGACAGGGATGGGTGCCAGCTCCTGCCCCAGGTGTGGCAGTGGGGTGCAGATGGGGTCCCCTTGCTGCTCCAGGTTGTGTGACCCTGCACTATGTGTTGAGGGGCAGCTGGATGGCCCCACAATATCATGACCCTGCACCAGGGGTTAGGGGGCACACGGGTGGCCCCACACTGTCTGCTGCCTCTCAGAACAAGTGGCAATTTAGTGCATCCCCACAGGGGTTTCTCTAACCCCATTAGCCCCTCCACATACCTGTGGCAGGCTATAAACTCCCTAACGTGGTGCCTGGAGCCCTGCCTGCTGGCACCCACGGCGGGAGAGGGCAGGGGCAGGCAGCTGGGGCAGGCTGTCTAGTAAAGGAGGACAGGATGGGGGAAAGGTCTCATTAAGGATGGAGCAATCAGCTCTGGCTCAGATAAAGCCCATCAGGGAGATGACATGTCCTCTGCTGGGAGAGCAGTCCTCAGCCATCCTGATGCCTCACCAGTTCTGATGCCTGTGTGTAAAAGATGTGGTGTCTGTGTCACTGCTGAGGACGGGAGACTGAAAAGCTGGTGGGCTCTGCTCCTGGACTTTTTCTTTCTTTCTTTTCTTGGCAAGTCGTTTGTGCCTGGGCTGTTTTAGCAGCATAGGGTGGTACTGCGGCACGGCAGCCCCTCAGTGAGCAGGATTGACAGATCTGGCTGCAGTACAAAGAGGAGCCTCAGGAGTAGCTGGGCACAGGCCAGAGGATTTACTGGTGGAGGCAAACTCCATCCAGAAAAGTATGTAGCTACTGGCGGTGGGACAAAGCAGCCCAGGACCTGCAGGGACTGTTGGAGGAATGGTTTTGGGGCACCTCAAGAGGCAGGGAGCAATGGGGTGGTAAGTGCAAGGGAGAAGCATCCAGTGTTCCTAGATCAGTGCAGTCCCCCCAGTGAGGGAAAGCAAAGGTCCTGGTTAAGTGTGGGGTGTCCCTTTGGAAGGACCTACCCATGGTGAGGGATCATATGGTATGGGAAAGCCCTAGGCGTGGGGGGCATGATTATGCTCCAGGAGAGATCTCTGTAGCCTGTTCTTGACATCTGTAGGATACCTGGTACAGCCAGGTTGGAGTGTTTGGGGTTCTGCAGCCCAGCCTGGTGTCTGTGTTTCCCCAGGAAGTTCCTGAAGGTGCAGTGCCTGGAGAGTGGGCAGTGGGAAGAGGGGCGCTGCGTGCCCGTGGTGTGCGAGCCCCCGCCGCCCGTCTTCGAGGGCATGTACAACTGCACCCAGGGCTTCGAGCTGGACAGCCAGTGCGTCCTCAGCTGCGAGCCACAGGGACAGCAGGTAGGTGTCTGCGGGGAGGCAGCCATTGGCCACACCTTTTGCTTCAGAGCACCTGGAAAACACAGGGCTCCCTGCACCTGCTATGCAGAGGGGCCTGGCAACAGCGTGACCACCCCCAAGGCCAAATGCCCTTCTACCACCAAAGAGCAGATGCTCTGCAAGCCTAAAGCTCTTCTTGCTGGGCCCCAGCCATGGCACGAGGTGCACCACTGCCTGGGGATTCTCACCTGCTCCCTGGGGACCTGTCTGGAAAGCAGTGATCCTAAGCAAACCAGCTCATCTTGGGTGAAAAGGGTCAGAAAGCCTAAGTAGGGGGTTTCCAGTGGGTTTTGGGAGCTGCTGTGAATGCATTCACCTGGGATGATGGGCAACCTTGCTGATGCTCACCATGGGCTTCCCTGGGGATGGAGGCTGCTGCCTGCCAGCTCTTCCACCTAGGTGTCTTACCCAGTGCATGGAAAGGGTCTTGTCAAAAGAAGTGTGGCCGAATCCCTCTAGAGGAATCCAGCAGCAGCTGGAAAACCATTGGCTTTCTGGTCACATAGGCTGGACCAGATGGCTGCAACCCAGCTGCCCTGGGGAACTTCCCTCTGGAGGTGGCTGGTGGGAGGGGTGTCCTTGCACAGAGCTCCCCTGGAGCTGGGCAGGGGCCAGGCAGGGTAATGCCAGCTGCTCTCCCTCTGCTTTGCAGGTTCCCATCGTCTGCACCAAGGAGGGCTCCTGGACAGAGGAGTTCAAACTGTGCGAGAGCCTGCGGGGCACCTGCCCTCCGCCCCCAGAGCTGAACTTCGTGGAGTACAAGTGCGAGCAGGGGCATGGCATAGGTGAGGGCAGATGGACACCAAGCAGAAAACCAGGCTTTGGGCTGACTCAGTCGTTCCAGAGAGCTGATGGTCACAATGACTCTTCCTTTACCAATCCCCACTAAATTTATAAAAAAAATCCTGTTTACTCTTCCATCATCTTTATAAACATAGAGCCAGGGGTGGCTTTAGCCTTGTGCTCACCCTGGTTGCACTTTTGGGCAACACCCAAAGCTAAAACTGGCTCCAGCATAAGCATCTCTCTTTTCAGAAGCAGCAGGGATTGTCTTTAGGGCAAACCCAGCTCCTGGCATTCATTTTCCTGATCTGTAGCCCTCCATCTCCCCTGAGGTCTCTCCACTTGCTACTGCTGGTGATGTTTGCAGGGGTAGTGTGACTGGTCCCAGATAAAAGCCACAAAAGCTGCAGTGACAATTGTGTGTAACAGGGCACTTTCACCAGATGAGGGACCACACCATCCATTTCTTTTTGCTTGACTTGCTTGCTTTGTGCTTTCAGGAAAAGCTGCAACAGTCAGCCACAGTTGTTGCATCTTGTCTTGCTGAATGCTTGAGCACAGCCTGTATCACTGCAGCAAACACACCAGTCATCCTAGTCTGGTCAAACCAGGCAGAGGCGAGTCTATTGGCAGGGACTACTAAGGTTAAGCTTAGGACAGACCTGACATGAGGCTAGGATTAGGGCTGGGATCCCACCTGGTTTTCCAAGGTGGCTTTTGCAACTTTTCTTCTTCCTGGGTTATGGGAAGGCAGTGGGAATTCTCTGTGGTAGAAAAATGATGAAAGACGCTTCTTAACACATCAGCAAACATCACATAGCGTCCAGGCCAGACTTATTTTCATGCTGGGTCCCATGTCCTGCCATCAGGGTTTGAATCTTTCTCTTAGGCTGTGTTCAGTTTCCCTTTCATTTGGGAGAAGGGAATTGGGCACAACTCCTATAGGCTCTTGGATAATTCAGGATTTGGGGAAGGAATTGGTATCCCAGGTTGGGAGGAAAAGACTCTCCTCTATGTCTGTCTCTGCCATAAGTGGTGGCCTCCTAAAAGATGTCGCTGCCTGGCTCCTGGTGAGGTCTCAAGGCTCTCCCTCCTCCCACAGGTGCTGTGTGCATTCCTTCCTGTGTCATTCCTCCCAGTGACCCTGTCATACTGCCCAAAAACGTCACTGCTGAGACCATGGATCACCGGCTGCAGCCCACCAGAGTCCAGGTAAAAGGGGAAGTGCATTTCTTTAGCAGGGGGCTTGCTGGCAGCATGGAGAGGGGAGCCACCTTCCTCTCCATCTGGTGTTTTAACACAAAATCTCTTTGCCTCAAGTGAAGAAGGGTAACACTTGGAAAAATAAGCAGTGGATGCTACTATGCATCCTCCTGCTCTCCTGTACCAAAGTTCAGCATAGTTATCAGCTCCCAAGCCAGCTTTCAAGGAATTGCAGGATACCACAATGTATGAAATTTAATGCAAGAATCCCACTGATTTTTCAGAACGTGCTGTGTGCCTAAACCTGCTAAGCTGCTGTTTATTGTCAGTCAGCGTGCTGGGAGAGCAAAAGCCGCCTCTGGCACAGCATCAGCCTGGGTCCCCAGTTACCTGGCAGCGGAGATGCAATCCCAGGCAGGCGTTTCCCTGCCAAGGAAGAGGCAGGGCACTGTCAGCTGAAAGGTGTCTCCAGCTGCCAGGACCCGCTGGCCGGCCGGTTGCCTCTGCTGCTGGAACGGGGGAGCCTTTCCCTCCCCACCTCTTACTCATTTTGTAGGCAAAGCAGCTCAAATAGCTCAAATACTTTGGATCCTCATGGCACGACTTTACCAAAAAGCGGCTCTGCCGGGGTAATATTTCTTAAAATAAAAATGAGATGCATGAGGAAGGAGGTGGAACAAAGAAAAGCAAACAATCTTCCCAGGAGCCAGTGCTCCTATCCAAATGCTTTCCCCTCCTCCTGGGAAGCCGCAGGAGGCCCAGCATCGTGCCTGTGGATACTACTGTGCGTCGCCTTGAATCAGCCCCGCGGCGGACGGCTGCCGGGGGGGTCAGCATGCCTGGGGCATGTGGGATGGTTAAGCACGAGCCTTGGAAGGAGTCCTTGCCTTTGAGGGATCGGGTGGCTTGGCCCGTTCAGGCAGTGGCGTTCGGCTTCCCTTTCACCACCACCGCGGGCTTTCGTGCAAGGGAGGCATTTTGCAGGGAGGAGGAGAAGGGAGAGGAGGCGTTATTTTAAGAAGCGGCTCTGTCCCTTGCCAGGAGCTCTCTCCCTGGACCATCTTGTTTTCCTCTCTGTCCTGGCTTCTGTGTCCACTCCCCACTTGGCTCCCCCGGGCCTCCAACAGTTTGCTGTTCCTGGGAGCTGCCATGTTCCCAAGGTGATGGAGAGGATGGGGTGAACAACACAGGGAGCTGCAGAGGCCACTCAGGGGAGGCACAGTCCTGTTTTGCTTTCAGCTCTGATTCATTGCGTCCCACAGCTGAGCAGGTTTGTCTCTCTACCCCGATTTCCCAGTCTGGAATATGAGTATACTAAAATGGCATCCAAGTTGCACAACAACCACATACAAAACAACTCCACGGGGTTGGGATGCACACATCCTCTAGGCTGAGCAGCAACTGGCAGGATCTGGAATTCCCCAGCCTTTGCCCCATTAGGCCAGCTCCCTCTGGGTCTGCCAGCCCTGCACTGGCTGAGGATGGCCAGGATGTCATCCTGTTCCAGCCCCATCATGGTCTTGACCAAAGACACAGCAGAAGGACCTGCAGCAGATCTGTGTGGGCAGAACTGCCCCATCCCTACCTGCCGTGCCACCTGGGAATTCTGGAGCCAGTCTTCCTGCCACTGAGCATATCAACCAAGAGGCTGGGAGAAAACAAGCCTACCCCTCTGTGGGACTCCCGTGCTGCGAAGGGCATCCTAGGACACTTTCACAGGCCAGATGCTGTTTTATGGGGCCTCAGATTTCAAAGCCTGCCTGAGCTTTACAAGGAGGAAATTGCATGTGCGGTGGGGCTTTTCTTCCCCCTGTGTAATCATGAGTGTTCCCCACAAACCCCAGCTGAACGAGCGGGGCGGCGCGTTCCAGGGCCGGGAAACCGAGCCCTTCACATCTCACTCCTGTGTCCATCTGGCTGCAGCAGCTGAGTTTGTGCCTCGTAAATACCAGTGAGAACCTCAGAGTGACCGTGAGCCTGGTGTATCTGCCTCGGGTCAGGCCTGGGGACATGAGTCCTCCCAGGACACAGTTTTCAGAGCCCAAGCAGGGATCAATGAGCCAATTGTTGCAGGCACCAAGCGATGAACGGCTGGGAACCTGGGGAATCCAGCATCACACAGAGAGATGATGGCAGGCTCCAGCCTCTTGTGCCTTGTGCCTCCTGGCCAAGTCAGACACTGAGATGGCTCTGCCAGCTGAATCCATTTCTTGGGTAGTCTCTGCCACCTCCCTTTGTCCTTTTCTAGTTTGGTATCAATATAGAAACATAGAATCGTTAAGGCTGGAAAAGACTTCCAAGATCACCAAGTCCAACCAATGTACATCTGCATATACACACAAGCGTGTGTCTGACCTCTGCCATGAACAATGTACCTCGGTTCTTGGGTTCCTGGGTGCAGCTGCCCTGGGTTTGGTGGGTCTCAAAGGGTGCAGGGAGCGTCCTGGGGGTGTCACTGCTGTTCTGCCCTACAGTGAGTGTTGTAGGAGATACTTTTGCTCCAGAAAGCACTGCTGGCTGTCTCCCTACCTCTGCCAGCTCGCTTAACCTCTCTCTTCTCCTTCCCTCCCAGAACATTGTGTGCACGGGCCGGCTGCGGTGGTATCCGGACCCCTCCGTCATTCACTGCATCCAGTCGTGCGAGGTAAGCCCTCCCTGTCCCCAGCACAATCTGCCTGCTCCTTGCAGGAGAGCTCCTGGCAGTGAAAACCTGCTCCAGCACAAACCAGATGGCTTTGACCTCATGTTTGCTCTGAGCTGGGCCAGGGCTTGCTGGGTGAGCAGAGATAACAGAGGAAGCATCCTTGGGTAGGGTCCCCGCAGCCAGGGCGATGCTGGGGAGCAAGAGCTGCACAATAACCCATTTCCTTCCTTGCCTGCTTCTTCTTGGCCAGCCTGGGCAGAATATTCTAGCAAAAGGATTTCACTGGCAAGGGGTATCCCCCAAAAGCCTGAGCTGACTCCAAGCTGGAATATTTCCTTAACCAGAACCGCAGTTCTAGAGTAACATGGATCCAGAAAAGCCCTGCGTGACTCACGCGTCCAACCCAAACAACCAGGATTTCCAGCCTTGTACATGCAAAACAAACTGCTCCTGAAGAATCTGCAGACAAAGAATTCCTTGCAGAAATTGGTTAGCCACTCATTTTGCTTTGAATAATGACCAGGCAGGAGAAAATCACAGGCAGCCTGGAGTCAGTTCGCAAAGGAAATTAAAAATAGGCAGTCTTTGTCAAGCACTAGTTGTTATTATGATTGAGGATAAAAGGAAAAAGGGGGGGAATTTTGGAATGTTGTATGCTGAAAATTTGGGATTTTTACCAAAAGGGAAAATGTAAATGGAGTTTGCACACCAAAAATAGCTTTGGGTTTTGCTGATTTTATTTTTTTATGTGCTCATTTTAAGCGAGTGATGGCTTTTGCTCCCTGGTTCTGCCGAGCTCAGCTCTTTGTCGACTGAAGTGTGGGGGAAAGGGCAATGTTGCAGGGGGCACGTCCCCGGGAAGGAAACCTTTTGGCCTACAGAAGGTGCAGCAGTTATTTCCCCAACTCGATGTCTGTGTTGTGCATGTCTACTGAGAGACACAGGCAGAAAGAGTAGGGGAATGAGGTGCTATGTGCTAGAGAGGTGTTTGGTGATTGAGCACCAGAAGTTAACGATGGATCCTCCGATGTTTTGGGAGCTCCAAGTCTTCTAAATCACATCTTTTAGCTCAAATCTGCGGTAATGTGAAGTGGGATGGCTTAAGTGGAAGAACAGTCCAAAACATTGGGTGATTGTCTTCTGCCAGCAAGGGAGAACTTCTCCTTGTGCTCTCTGGGAGTTGGTCCTTTCAAAAAAGAAGCAGATGGGGTGTGAGGTGTTCCTTCACTTCCTGTGCAGCTCAGGTAACATAAAGCTGACATAACCGTGAGGATGCTCCCTTAGGCTCAGCTACACCAGACTGACCCCAGTGTTTCCTCCTCTGTGGTTCCTGTGTGGTTCCTTGGGTCTGTGTCTGTGTCTTCAGTGAGAGATCCTGTAGGGAATGATGGACAATGCCAGCTTGTTTGTGTAGGTGTGAGAGAGAGAGACACTGACAGCCTGAAGTTTCAGTGTCTCACTGTAACAGTCACTGTGTTCTCGTCAACCACCCAAATGTGCTCACAGCCAACATGAGCTCTTTCTGTTCCTGTTTGCTTGTCACCCTCCTTTACTCTTCAAAAGTGGTCCTAGGCCACACTCTTGGCATACAGGAGGTTAACCAAGCCAAAGTCTTGCAGTGTCCCACCAGAAGATGGAGAGAGTCCATGTTCTTCATCACTCTTGTAGACTTTTAAATGCTTTTTCTGCTTTCAATTATTGTTTCATCAGGAATGACCAAGCAGTCAGTACATATTCTTCCATCTGAGGTCTCACCAAAGCCTTGCACAAAGCTTCCTTGTGCTGAAAATGTCTCTTTTGATGGGACACAGGATTTTATCTGTTGTTTCTGCAGTTGCATCACTCTGGCAGCTCAGATATCCTGAGGTCAGCAAGTACACCCAGATCTTTCTCTTCCTCCTTTGTTTCCAACTGATGAGCACCAAGGTAACAGCAGATGTTTTGCCATTAGTACAACAGCTTGCCCTTCAGTTTTATACAGGAGAATGTCATCCTGTTTCTCTAGTCCTTCAGGTCACCTAACAGTTTGTTAGATATCCTGATCCCCCTCTGTGGAACAGTGCCTTCTTTCTCATTAGCAGTTTCATCAGGGCCAGCCTATTTTTAAGGTCACAGTCACTCACTGTACCACTAATGAAGATTCATCCCCAGATAGTTTCTTTCACCCTTACTCTCTGCTTTTTGGTACAGCTCCCAGCCTCATCCCCATTCTTCTCCTCCTCACTTCTCACATACATGCCTTTGTTTATTATTTTCATTGCATTTCCTCCTACAGTGCTGCAAGTTGTTAAGGTTGGACCAATAATCCAAATTTTCCAAGGTAACTTTTTCTTTTCCACGTGAGTTTTATTGTAGTTATTGTCTTGCCATAAAGAATAAATCTTACTGAAAGTGTCTTGTTCCAAGTATTGTTCTGGGAGCTGCTGCTTGGCACTGGGAAGAAGGGAGATGTTACCAGTCTCCCTGCTTGACCACAGAATACCCTCAATGTTGTTTCTACCTCATCTGTGCTAACTTCCATCCTCATTCCTATTCCTCCTTGTGACTAAAACCACTGCAGTTCTCAGAGGCCATTTCACTTCTCCCAGTCTCTTGTGGGATATGTGGGAGTAGGGTAGAGCAGGAATGTAACCTGTTCTCTCTCCTCACTGTGTGGTGCCGCCCCCACACACATGGTTCAGCTTCACTTGCCATGTCCATGGGACATCTTAGTCCCTGTCACCTCACAGGAGTCCCTCAACGGAGACGCCTCCTTTAAGAACCCAGACTCTGCCATCCCTGGGCAGTGAAATGCTGTTCCACTGGACTGTCCATGTCACCTCAGGCCTGAGTCACCCCTTGGAGACTCCGTTGTCTCTCCATTGACTGCCAAGTGTGTGTTGGATCAGGAAGCTTTCTCTTCTGGATGCCTCAGTGAGGGGAACAACCCTACATAAGAGAAATCCAGGCCACCTGGCAGCTCGTTCCGTCTCTCCCTGGTGGAGTCACTTCGGGCCGGGCCATGGGAGTAGTAGCCAAGGCTCAACCTTCCCAGCCCCATCTGGAGCTGTGCCTGACGTTGGAAAGTCCAGGTCACCGTGCAGTGGCGTTAGAGGGACTCTCGCTCGTCTCTATCCTGCGCTGGCGGCGGATCAGCCTGCCTGCTCATCCCTCTCTCCTCTCCCCACCTCCCTTCTCTTTCCATTAATCTGGTCGTCCATCTGCCTCCCGCTCTCTCGCTGTGCCTTGCCAAGTTCCCCACTGCCGGAGCAGTGAGGCACGTACTTCAGGGAGGGAGGGAGGGAGGGAGGGAGGGATGCAAACCCTTCCAGGAGCCCGTCAGGAATACGAGTTAGCGCCGAGCGCGCTTCGCCTCTCGCGGGCCAGCGGAACATCTCGTCCCCTGCCATCAGCAGAAAAACAGATGGCGGCACCAAGGGAGGGGGCTCGGGCTGTCGGGAGAGGGGAGTAGAGGAGCAGAGAAGCCCCTCCTCCCCACCATGGTTTGGGAGGAGGCGGTTTGGGCCTGCTGGTGTGTTTGGCTGTGGTGAGGGAGGTGTTTGCAGCATCTGGGTCACGTTCTTCTAAGCCATCCCGAGGTGACCACCTCTGATGTATCCTCCTCCTGTGCCCAAAAGCAAGGGAGGCAGTTGACTTCAGCGGAAGAGACAGCATGTACACAGATCCAG
Source organism: Climacteris rufus (assembly GCA_013398175.1). NCBI lineage: Eukaryota > Metazoa > Chordata > Aves > Passeriformes > Climacteridae > Climacteris > Climacteris rufus. The sequence continues at coordinate 233,231 of VZRZ01006338.1, read as the reverse complement.
GTTTCTCCCTTGGACTATTCCTGCCATGGTCCAAAATAGTCTGTGCATGAGCATGGCTCCTGTAGGGCACCTCCAAGTCTGTGCAGCACCCTACCTCTGCACCCCTCTGTCTCCCACCACAGGGCTCCTGTGCTTCACATTGTTGCTGTGGTTTAGGTGCAAAAGTTCACTTATTTCATCATCATCATCACCATCATGTTTGCCCAGTGTTATTCACAGGACAGGGTAACCATCACTGTCCTGCTCAAATACAGTCAGAGGAAGGCAGGCTGCTCTTGCAGTGACCAGAGTGAACGTGGGCAGCTTTTTTTGGGCAGCCAACACATTGTGCAACATGCTGACCTCATCCTCACCTCCAGCTTCATGTCATTACATGCAGGTAGCAAAGGGTTAATTGGAAGGGACCTTGACTTGAGGTCTCTGCTCATGCCCTGGGTGAAGATGAGCCATGCCAGAATGCTATTGTGAGCGTGAGCTGCTGGGAATTTCTCAGGTCTTCCCTGCATGAGGACAAGGTCTTGCTGCCCTCACATGCTGCTGGTCATGTTGTCATGATCATAAAATGTTCATCTGGTCTCTGTTTTATGGTTTTCCTGAGGTACTACAATGGAAATGATTAGATAGGGACTGAAGTGTGTTTGTTTCAAGTTGTGCAAGTTGTTCCTGAGTCTCTTGATCCAACAGGTAGTCAAGGACCCTGAAGTATCCTTGACTCTTCCCACCAGCATGCACAAAACCCTCACTCGGCACATCTGTGGCTTGTGTCCAGCATTTCTCAGTTGGAATTAACCCTTTTGAAGGCATATGCAATGAGAATGGTGGGAAGTCTCACCTAAAATCTGCTGTACTTTCATGTGATGGGAGGCAGGGTGAGACTTGTCCCCTGGGAAGCCTCTGCAGCTGGGGTCCAGCTGCCTCTGCTCCTCAGCTTCAGTGGGGCTGGGGACCCTTGGCTGTCCTTCATCCCAGACTTGTGGGTCTCAGATTTTGTGCCATGGCAGACCTCAGCACAGGAACCTGGTCAGAAACACGATGCAGGTGGAATGCTCTGCTCTGGGAGCGGAGCAGGATTCTCTTCTGCTCTACTGGGGCTTAAGGCAATGAGGGCTACAGGCACCCCAGCTTCTCCAGGGAGATGCTCTAGAGCAACATGGCCAGAATTCAGTCACCCTCTCATGATTCTCACATCATCACTCTCTCCTCTCTTGGACCAGGCAGTGCTGTACCTTTCACCCTGCTTAATGCAGCTCGTGCAGATGGTGGGGGAGCACGAGGAGCAAGGGCTGCAGGTAGTGGTCACTTATGGATCAGCCTTGACCCCTGACTGCTGAAGGTAAAGCCCTTCATGCTGGGGAGGTGGCAGGCAAGATGGGGAGCTCTTTACGTACCTGCTGGGTACATTTTCATGCTGCTCTTGGCACGAGCAGTGCAGGCTGCTCAGCGTGGGATATAGCCTTCCAGGGGATGATCCCAAAGAAATCTATTCCTCTTCCAAAAATCTCAGCTGAGGCATACTTTTCCTAAACAGTCAGATCATCTCTGTCTTCTGCACACACATAGAGTATAATTGTAGAAGCATCGTTTTCTTCAGAGACAAAGCAGAGGGAAATGCAATGATTACACAGCAGCACAGTGCAAGGACAGGGGACAGGTGCCCCTCCCCTGCCTGCAGGGCCAGGCTCACAGAACCCTGGAAGATGGGCGTCTTTTGGCAGGGGTAGGGCTGCAGCACCCAGGCACACCACCAGTGGGGGAGCCCCAAAGAGGTGGGAGCAGCTTCAGCTCTCCCGAGCCACACTGTGCCAGCAGCTCTTCACTTGGGATGTGCTGACCTATGGCTGCTTCTCTGCCCTCTCCTGTTCAGGTGCCTTCCCTGCATCCCTGTCCATGTCCCGCTTTTCCCCCTCCCAGCAGTCACAGTCGGGCAGCCAGTGCTACAGAGGGAGTGGAAAACCACTGCAAGCACCCACTGAAATAAAAATCAATGAGTCGTTTCTGATAATAAACAAACATCCCCAAGCTTAGCCCAGCCAACTGCTCTTCCAACACGAACATTCATTCCCCTTCAGCTCCTTCATCCCTCGTACATTGTTTTTCTTTCTGTTTAAGATCTGTAACAAGAACTTGGCAGAAACCAGATACAAGTGGGTCAGGAGGCCCTTGTGGTTTTCAGGGCTTGTTTTCCATAACCCGTTCTATCCTGTAACATATTTTGCACAAATGGCTTGGCAGGAGATCTAATCCATGCAGCAGGCGAGCTGCTGAGGGCAGGATGGCAGGCTGGTGCTCGTGGCAGGGGAAGTCCTGCCTCCTCCTGTGTGTGCAGCGGTGTCCCTGGGAGTGGTGAGCACTGGGGACTGTCTCTGGGAGCCACCATGCTTGCCAGGAGCACTACTGACACACAGCAACTTCCTCTGCTGCCCTCTTCCTGTTCTTTCCTGCTTCTGTTTCTCTTCTTCTGTACTAGCATTGAGATCAGGGTGTAAAAAGGACAAGGCTAAGGAACTCACCATGGGCACAGATGTTTTTATGGAAGCCAAGACGTCCTCTGGTTTATCTACAGCAGCTTTTCATCCCTTTCTTTCCTCCTGTCCCTTGGACTGTGCAAAGACCTTTCCAGATGTCTCTCTGCTGAGACACGAGGTCCCTGAGGAGCACAGTGCAGAGCAGGACAGGGATAAGGGAACATGTCCCCATTCAGGGGTCCAAAGTGCCACACGCTCGCTTCTGCAGCAGAAGTGTGTCCGAGCCAAATCCTGGCCTGGGACACAGAAGCACTTTCAGGCACCCTGAAGGCAAGGACCTGCTCTCCCAGGATGGCCAGCAACAGCAGCCTATGGAGCCTCTGTGCACTCCATGCCCCTTACAGACACCAATCCTGCACAGCCTCAGCGCAGACTGGTTCAAATGGGGCCCAGCTGTTTGCAGCAAACCCGTGTCCAAGGGACCCTGCTGTCCTGAGGAACACCTGGAGCTCCACAGCAGGACTGCTGGGAGCTGGCATGGCAGTACCAGTGCTGGTACCTGGGCTGAAACCAGACAGCAGGATGGCACTGCCCTCCAGCCTGAAGTGTTCCTTCTTGTGTATGGAGTATGTTCCCAAGCAACAAGCTTTCCTTAGCTTGTTCCTTGAGACCTGGGGAGAAGAGGCTGGAGCTGGAGCAGATGTTTCTGGAGACCTGAGATGTGATAAAAGTGATCTGCATGCTTACCTGACGAGTGGCTCAGGGACACCAGCAGGCTCAGAAGCAGCTGGAATTTCTCCATTTTCCTTTCTGGCTGTGTCTGAGGTGATGGGGCAGGTCCACAATATCTCCAACAAGCCATGCCACAGGCATGTGCCTCCAAGGGACAGCAGCCACAGTTCAGGGAGGGACTGAGGAGCAGAGGGATGGCTCAGGGCAGAAACTGGAAGACATAAAAATGGGGAATCAGGCACTAAATCTGTAGGATTTTGTTTCTCTTCTTCAGGCCACTTGGTCCCAGGTTCCTGTTTCCAAATTTCTAGGGGTCTCTTCCTCTGGGTGGTGTTCACTTTGCCTCCCTCATTGCAATGGGCCAGGGTCAGTGCTCAGGGTGGCTCAAGGCAGGGAGGCATCCCAAAAAACTTTCTGAGCATAAGCCAGACCTGTTCCCTCTCTGTCCCTCTCTGTGTTTTTCAGAGCTGATTTCCTCCTTGCGTGCCAGAGTGCCTCCAAAAGGAGAGGAGGAAAGTGAATGTGCTTGGGGTGTCAAGGGGGGGAGAAAAAATAAAATAAAAGACACTGCAACAGAGAGAGGGCCAAGAAAAATATTTAATCCAAACAATGAACATTGTCATTTCCTCCCACAGTCTGCATTCCCAGTCAACTTCCCTGGGCAAGCAGGGAGAGCCAAGAATGGCCGGGCTCTCTGCCTCACCAGCATGAGTGTGTGTAAGGAAAGGGATGTGTCCTGGGGACATGGTGCTATAGCATCTCTTTAGCCAGCTCCTGTCACATCTCTGGCCCTGGGGACTGACAGTTTTCTGCAGGGGAACAGTGGTTTGGAAGGATGTTGGAGGGATTGGGATAGGGATGGGAGAGGGAATTTCCAGGGACCCAAGCTGGGGTGGTGGATGCATTGGGGCTTTAAGTGAACCAGATGTTTAACAAGGCTTTGGGCATTCTTCAAGTCCTCCCAAGGACCTCCCAGAGGTTTTGGAAAGCTCTTGGCTAGCGGTTGAGGTGGTGAGGAAGGGAAGGTATCCGGTGGGGAGCTGCCCTCTGCCTCTCCAAGGGCTGCTGCAGCCCCTCCGTGCTCTCCTTTCCCCACACTCCCTGCCTGCTCCTCCCTGCCAGGGGCAGCACCTTTGCCTGGGACACGGCTTCTCCTGCACGCCTCAGCCCCCTGCACTCTCCAGCCCTGGGGCAACCCAGGTTGATGCCCCGTGGTTCTGTGAGCCCTGGTTTGGGCTGACATCCCCCTGCCACCAAAGGGATGGGGTTTCCAACTGGTCATCCCACCACTAATGACTCATCTGTCCCAGGAGCGGGGCTGCCGCTGGTGAAGCTGATGCACAGGCGCGAGGCCGAGGGCAGCAGCAGCTTTTCCAGGGCTGGTCCCTGCCCAAGTGCTGGTGCCCCTCTTTCTCTGGGGCTGCTTTCAAAACAACACCTGAGGAGGGTAAAGACACCTGCATCTTCTCAGCCACGTGGTTGTGTCAGCATGCAGAGGGTCTGAGCCTGATGCCCAGAATACCATCAATTCCCAAAGGGAAAAATGAAAGGACAGCAAAATCCATGCTGACTTAGAAGCTGCATGAAAGCAAACTATGCACCCTCTTTGGATGGATTAGCACAGTCACAAAGCCCAGGACAAGTCTGGGAGAAAGCATTTTGCTTCTTAAGGCTGGACTTGACTCCCTGAAACAGGGATCTGGCCTTTCAATGGCTGTGTTTAGATAGAAATGACAAGCACTTTCCTTCTCAGTGGCAGAGCTGGGGAGTCTTTCAGATCCTCAGTTGCACAACTGGCCAGGTGAACATTGATTTTTTTTTTCTTTTTTTTTTTTTTTTCCACCTCCCTCCAAAGTGTCTGGGAAGGGTCATGGCCAAAAGCAAGGTGCTAGGCCTTCAGGTCTGCTCAAACAGAGCAAAACTGCATTCCTGGGAAATAATGTTTATCAAATTTCGGTGATGCAGCACTGTAATGTGTACAACACTGATGGGATCTGTGACTGAGTCTTCACGATCCACCTTTCCCTCACCTGTTGCACCCTTTTGTGCTCTTTCACACTGAATCAACCTACATTTAAGGTGGATTTGAATAAAAATGCCTGGACCCTGCCTGCCTTGCTGATGGCACTGAGCACTCCCCGCTGGGCAGGACGGCAGCCCCGGGGACAGAGCCAGCCTGGGGACTCTGCAGGGGCTGTGGAAAAACACTGTGCACAGGCACTGCTCCCTGCGTGACATCTCCCGGCAGCCTTGAGAGAAACCGCACAACCCAGCCCCCGGAGATGCTTCTGTCTGGGACACGTTGGGATCTCACCAGTCCTTTCTCGCATCCCTCCTTCGCCTGCAATATTTTTACCTCTTTCATTTTTTCCCTCCCTTCAATTTTTCCCCTTTTCATCCGTGCCTGCTGCCGGCTGTGAGAGCCGGTGGTTTTTTAGCCTGTTGAAATTGCCAAGCGCTGCGTTCGCCGTTCCTGTTTCTGTGCCGGCAGCGCGGGGCCGGGGCCGGCGGTGCCAGCTGCTGCAGCTCCACGTGCTGCCACACGCCCCGCTGGAGCTGCTGTCTGAGCAAACAGGGAAGATGGATGGCCGAGCGGGAGATGCGCTGGCTGCCTCGGTGGCACGCCGCCGGCCCGGCAGCTCCCCGGCACTCAGCGCCGCCGCAATTACCTTATTCATTCTTTCCCTGTTCAGAAGAGACATTTCAACCAGCCCGCTGCCCCACCACCCACACTGGAGGATGCATATTCTGGCAGCGGAGACCCAGCTGACCACTTCCCTGGATCACATCTGCTGGCTTCACGTGGCACAGTTGGGCATTGGTGTTTTTCTTGCCAGGATCTTAAAACGTCGTCAGGTCTGACATGGGCAAACCTTCTCCCACCGCTGGCACTGCTTTCTGTACAGCCACATGGCTCAAGGACGGGCTGAACTGAGTCTGTATGGGTTCTCCTCTCTCACATCACCTGCTCCTAGTGCATTGTAATGCCTGCATCCTCCCTTGCTCTGATTCCTTCAAGGCCAAAATGAGACTGATGCAAGTACAAGGGCTCCTGTGCCCTCGAGGGTGACCCACCAGCACCTCAATTGTGCTCTTTCTGCTTGCAAAGACAAAACCATCTGGAGATTCTGAGTAAGGCAAAGGCACGGGAGTCACCGTATTCTCCACTAGGCAAGGAGCAGGGACAGTAATCCCCAAACCCTGTGCCTGGCTCTCCTGAGCCTTGAGTCCAATTAGTCATTTTTTATTTTCCCTTCATATGTTTTTCCAATGTAATTTGGAGCATGAGTTGTTAAGTTTCCCCAACAAGTGTTGCCATAGGAGCCTGTATTTGTTTAGGGTGGGGTACGGGCTCCGGCTGGGTGAGAGGAGGGGGCAGTTAGCCCTGATAGGTGTAGTGAGACTGGGAGCCTGTCCTTCCCCATCCTGTCCCTGCCTCTGTCCTCCCCCCACCTTGCACACAAGATCTGGAAATCGTTTCAGACCTGTGCAGCCGGGATGGGCAAAGCTCCCCATAATTGTATGGAAACCGACGGAGCGACGGGTGTTGTTTTGCCAGTGAGTCATGACATATGGAGCAAAGCTCAAGGAAAAACTCCACCATGTGGAAGGCTGCAAAAGCAAATCACACCCAGAAGAGCCTTCCCCTGCCAGCGGCCCTGGCTGGTCCCCTGACTGCATCCTGGCACCTGCCAACCCCGACATCCCTGCCCTGCCCTCCTGGTGCTCAAAGCTGCTTCGAGACTCAGGGATCTTCTTTGATCACCATCATTTAAGACCCACCTGATGCTTTTCAGTGGAAGAGGAGTGTTTACACTGCTGCCTTGAAGAAATTGCACCCTGGTCTCCTCTGGATGTGGTTGGTGACAGCAATGATTGGAGACAAATCCCTTCTTGCTTTTGAGCAAACTACCTAACCTGTCTGTGCCTCAGTTTCCCAGCTGTAGGAAGGTGGGCTATTTCTTCTCATCTTCCGAGATCTTCCAGGCAATTGCAGTATCTCTGTGGCTGCCTGAACTTGGCCTGTGGCCTGTGCTACTGATAGCAGAGACCAGACTTGGTGGTTTGCCATAATCCCTGCTGCTACTTCCTAAAGTGTTATTAGCCTGTATTGAGCCCATTTCTGTTCCTTGTGAGTCATGAGGACAAAAAGGCACATGGGTTCTCTGGTTTTGGCAGGGTTTTTTCATGTAAATTACTGGTATTATCACCAGGCCCACACATTGGCCTCGGTGCAGCGGGCGCAGGGCTCTTGTGGTGTGGTGACATTTTTCAGCAGGCTGTCATTCAGCTTAAGGGTGCTACGGGTGAGTGTCCACCATCAAAGCCTGAGTGTGGGTGTTTTGGGGAGTTTGGTTGTTGTTGGGGCCAACCAGATCCAATGAAACCAGTCAGCTGCTCCCACAAACAATGGGGTAGCCAAGTTTTCACCAAGAGTCCTGTTCAGTCTGGAGAAGAGAAGACTGGGGAGACCTTAAAGCACCTTTCACTACTAAAAGGGGCTACACAAGAGCTGGGGTGGGGCTTTTGGCACGGGCATTGAGTGATAGGATAAGGGGTAATGGCTTTAAACTGAAAGAGGTGGGTTTACACTAAATATTAGGAAGGAATTTTTAACTCTCAGGGTGGAAACAAGCACAGAGTGCTCAGACAAGTGGCTGTCCCATCCCTGGAAATGTTCAAGGCCAGGTTGGACAGGGCTTGGAGCAACCTGGTCTAGTGGAAAGTGTCCCTGCCCATGGCAGGGGGTAGAATTGGATGAGCTTTAAGGTCCCTTCCGATCAAAGCCATTCCACAATTCCCTGGTTCTGATGACAGCCATCCTCCTGGAGGTTGGTCATGGTACCATCACAGAGCCCGAAGTGGAAGAAGCATTTAATTACTAATCACTCTGTTAACAAATGGCTTCTCCATGCTGCTGGCTGGTGCAGCTGCTGCCTGGCAGTGCTGGTGTGTTCCTGTGATAAATAAGCCTCGGCTGCCGACCGTTCCCAGCGCCTCATTGCGGGTGCTTCCCTCGCACGCCGTCGGTCACAGCCACGGCACAGGGTTGTTTCCCAGCCATCGCTGGCTGCTTCTCCACCCCAGTCGTTTGTTTCTCTTCTCTGATCAGATGACTTATGTAACTAAACAATAAACTGGGTTTCTGAATGGCTGCTCGTGCCATTTCACATTTCTGACACAATACCCTGATCCTCTAGCTACTGCCCTTGGAACACCCACTACCCATCCACACCAGCTGGGATTCCTGCTGCCCTTTGGCTTCGAAAAGAGGGTGGTGTATGGTGTAAGTGGGCACAGGGGCCTTGCTGAGGACCTGGGGCCTCTAGTTTTGGGGCAACCTTGTGCTTTTGAAAGACCTTTCACAAAGCCTCATTCCTCTGCCTAGCCCTTCCAAGCAGACGGCTGGTGTGACACCATCAACAACCGGGCATACTGCCAGTATGACGGCGGGGACTGCTGCTCCTCCACACTGTCCTCCAGGAAGGTAAGAGAGCACCTTCTGTGGCCTTGGCCAGGATCTGTGGATTAGGGGGTGACTGCTATCTAAGCTCTTTGGCTTTGCTGGCTGTGGAACTGAGCCTGCAATGTAAACTCTCCCATGAACGGAGAACAAACCCATTATTTTAAACCAAAGCCAGCTGAAGCTGACAGACATCATCACACTAACTGAGAGTGGGGTTTGGACTCAGGCCAGTGTGATTGAAACCTCAGCCCAGCTCCCACTGAGGTTCACAGGATTTCCTCTCGTTTTGGGAAATGAGTCCCCAAGAAATAACTTCCATAGGACATAGTGCTAGACATGGTGACTTGAAAGTCACCTTGGTGTGTAATTGGGCTACCTCAGGATTTTTGGTATAGGCCACTGGCATCTGCTGTGGGCTACATTTCCCTCCCTCTTCTGTGGAGGGAAGGAGGGAAGAATAGTGTAGAAGGAGCAACTTGGTGTTGGGGTTGCACAGACCCTCCTTTGTCTCCCATCAAAACCTTCCCTCCCGCCTATCTTGCTATCCAGCACTCACAGCCCATCCTTCCTAATCATATCCAACAGCAAAACAAATCACAGGGCATGAAATAATTTCTCACTGCAAAAATATGTGAATTTGGATCTTCTCATCTTTGTTGTGGAGCTTGAATCATTTCTCCTTTCATCACGCATACATACGCAGGGAAAAGGAAAAATAAAATCCTGGGAAGATCCACTTGAGATAGGAAAGAAAAGGCTTTACACCCAAGTGATGAGTGAAATCCCCACAACAATATCATGACATCTTGGAGCAAGGCATGGCCAAAATAAAGGATGGGTTCACAGTGGAGTGGGGGGGTTCAGTCCCATGGCTCTCAGAAGACCCACACCCAGCTTGCATCCCACACATGTCCCAGACCTTCTGCTCTACAAGCCTCCAGCACATCTCTGTTAAGGCAGATGAAGAAATACAGGGTTTAAACATCAAAAAAACCCCAAAACAGTGACCCAGTCTGTGAAAAATCAAATGTGTTTTCACAGTAAGAAAAACTGGCACTGAGCCTGGTGTGCATAAAACCTCTGAAGAAAACTGTTTTCTCAGCTCCCATGGCCCATGGCAGGGCCACTGTCAACCAGGAGTCAGATGCTCAGTGTATGTCCTCCCTGCTTTCTCTGCTGCCACCAGCTAAGGGGACACAGGCTTGCTCGGTTACATGCAGTTGTTGCAGAGAAAGTAATGTGCAATGAGCCTCCCTACCTGCATGGGGTGTCTCAAAGCTGCACAGCTTGTGGGGTGGCCCTAAATGAACCCACTGCCTGCCCCACAGAAGGCTGTTCCTGCTCACAGAGCCTCCATCCTGCCTGGCTTTTCTTATTCCACAATGCACAAGGACTGTGCACCTACCCTGGCTCCTATGTCGGGTAGTGTGAAGGTCAGCTTTGTAGCTGGCAGCTTGGTTGAGTTCCTCCAAGAGCTGCAGAGGATGAGGCTATGTTATCTTCATGCTTTGCTGAGCCTGGAAGAGTCAGGAGTAGGTTGACAGGTCCCCAGGCTGAATGGATGAAGGGGGTTTTCTGATAGGGACCAAAGTAAAACCTAAATCTAGAGGTGCCTCACCGCTGCTAGCCCTATCCTGAATGTCTTACACCCATGAGGGGACACTTCTTCCCAGGGTTTGACATTTGGGGTGCAAGGCTCAAGCTGACCTTTGGCTGCAAAATTTGAAACACACATTAACACACAGGAGAAAGGCTAAGAACAAAACTCCTCTGAGGACAGGTTGTATCAGAGCCCATTCCCCAGCGTGTGGAGCCTGGCAGTGCCAACAGCAGGGCGCAGCCCGAAGTGTCTGTCTGTCCATAGCGGGGTGGGGAGGCCTCTCGGGGGCAGAGGGTGTCTCGGGGCCGAGGCTGAGCTCTTTGTTCCCCCAGGTGATCCCGTTTGCTGCTGACTGCGAGCAGGACGAGTGCACGTGCCGCGACCCGGCGGCCGAGGAGAACCAGTAGCGGCGGCACCAGGGCCTCTCGGGGTCAGGCAGCGCCGCAGGAGCCAAGGGGCAGCAGCGGGGCCGGCGAGGGGCCGGAGCCTGAGGGACAGCCGGGCAGGGGGACGGCGGCTGCGCACGCAGGGGTTGGGGCCGGGCCACCCAGGAGCCCGGGAGGGCCGGCACGCGGTGCCCTCCTCATCACTGCTCCCTCCAGAACCCACGGAGGGGCTCAGCCAGGGCCCGGTGCCGCCTCGGCCGCACGCTGGGCTGGGGCCTGTGCCGAAAGCCCAGGTGCTGCCGTGGAGGCTCGTCCTGGTCCGGCTCCTGGGTGTCTGTCTTTGCTCTGGATTTTGTCACTATTCACCCCTCTCTGCTGTACAGGCTTCTTTTAGCGAGGTTGAGGTAGTTGTGATCTCTCTGCAAATATTTAAACTTAATTATATCTATATACATATATATAATATATATAAAAATATATATTATATTTTCTTTGCTCTTGATGAAGCTGAGAAAGGATATCCTTTGTCACACACCCAAGCTGCTGTGAAGTACAAACTATTGGGAGAAGCACAGGTCGGGGCGGGAGGAGCAGGGAATTTCCCTTTCCTTGCTGAGAGGGAGCTGGAAGGAGGACAGAGAGAGAAGCCAAACATCCAGGCCATGCCAGGAGAGAACTCCCCAGGCATGAAGGCTCCCCCCTCAAGGTAATTTGGGCATCTTGGTATTTGCCAATGCTTTGCCTTGTTCTGCTTAGGGTCCTGGGTCAGGATTCTGGGCTGGAGAAGAATGTTGCTGTGCCCTTGAATCATCCCAGTGAGCACAACAGATTCCAAGAGCACCACAGACATCCATCACATATTATTTCAGAGCCCTCTGGAAAGGGTTATGTGTCCATGGGGATCACTGCATGGTCAATAAGAGCAAACACTTACCAGGGTCCCTCTTTGCTTCACTCCTCCAGCCACTGCACACTCAAATGGATGTAGAGGGCAACCCACAGTAGCTGTGTGATGCTCAAATGAAGGATGCTGAGGTGGTCCTTCTTCTCTTTCCCCCAAGTCTGAGCTCCAACAGTGTAGTCAGCAGTTCTCAGAGACCAGACCCTGCCAGGAGAGAAAGGACCAAAAAAACCTGTCAGGAGACTTTGAGCATCATCTTTTCCCACTGAGGTTTTCCTCAGCAGAAGTATTATCTCTGTCCGAGCCCCTCATGCTGGAAATACAGTTGCTGACTTCCAAGAGACTCTTGCTTCTGTGGGCACTAAGTGAAAATCTGCAGATTCAATTCTGGCCCCAGAGAAGCCCAGCAAGAAACTTTGCCCCCATAATTGATTCCCAGCTCAGCTTGGACCCAGCCACATAAAGGCAGCCATAGGGAAGGTGCCTGGCTCCAGCTGGGATTATCACTGATGGTTTTGTGCTGCAAAGAGGCAGAGAAAAGGGATAGAAAGAGGAGAGGAGAGCAGAGAAGGGACCACAGGGTAGGAACACATCGCAGTGTCCCTGGGTGAGCTGCAGGCTGGGAGCAAAGCACTCCAGCCTGTGCTGCTGGAGACAGGCTCCAAGCCAGGGTTTGTCTGGTGAAGGAGTGGTGGAGAGAGGGTGACACGGTGTGGAGAGACTGGGAATTTTCAAGGCATCGTCTGCCTTCTGCTAGCTCTACCCCATCCTATTTTGTCAGGCACTTCCTACAGTTGTGTTTTACTGGAGGACAGGAGTAGGGACAGAGGTGCCTGGACATCCCACCGGCATCCAGGCAGGAATTGCCTTGTCCTGCTCCAAGCCCTTTCCTGGTCCCAAGTGTCCCCATCTACCTGGTCTAGGCAGAGATTTGAGAAGAAATGGGGGACAATGAGCCCCATCTCCTCTTGCAGTAGGGACACATTGACATTTCTGTTCACATCATGCACAAATGACAACACCTCAAGATTCACTGTCAGTTAGGCACATAGTGGCAATTTTCTGTCAGATACCCACTTTTCAATAAAAAACCAAACCTCAAGCAACCCAAGGAATTTCAAATAATAGTTGGCCCAACACCCCCAGGATGTGCAGCTCGGGCAGCCTGTCCTGCTCCACCAGTGCAGGGAAGGGGAGATCCAGGGGTCCCAACCCAGCAGGGTCCTGGCAGACCCCACAGGTGGGAACAGCAGGGACATGGGACGAGCATGACGTGCAGAGAGAGAATTTCAAGTCCCAGCATCTTGTCATGCCAAGCCCTTCCCTGTCTGGTGTCACCATTACCTGGATGCCTATATGTTTAAATGCCAAATTTTTATCCTTTTGGCATGAAACTCCCACTTTTTTCCCTGCTCACCTGTGCATGCAGGGAAGGGACTGTGCCCCATGGACAGGGGAACTGGGGGGTTGGGATGGGAGGCGCTGGCTTGGCTGGTAGACATTTGTGCTTCTCATGACCAGATAGCTTCTACATACCAAAATATTGTTCTTCTATAGCGACACTGAGCGGTTTTTGTCCCCTTTAGGGTTTTATTCACAACGGAGGCTGCTGCTATTTTTATTTTTTTGTATTTGATAATTATTTTTTATAAAAATCTATGAAAAATAAATAATCTTCTCATCCTCCATCTCTTTTGCCTCCTTGATTCACCCAAAAGGGGGCCAGGGAGGTGGTTTGGCTGCTCCCGGCACCTTTTGCTCCCACATCTATGGACTCATCTAGAACAGTCCCAGCCCAGTTGCAGATTTCCTTCAGGTTTTGGGGTGTGGGGGGATACTCACCTCCAATGCCCCCCATCCCAATGGTGGCCCTCTTTTGCCACCAGCTGTGAGGACACCTATGCAGAAGGTATTCTGCTGGTTTTGCTACAAACTGGTCCAAGGCTGGTCACTTTTTGTAATTAATCCATTTAAAATGTAGGGAAATGTGTGTGTGTGTCTGTGTGTGTGCACACCCCGCCTCCCTGGGGATGGGGAGCAGAGGGTGGCTCACACTAGAGCCACAGGACCATGTGGCATCCTGGCAAGAGACGTAAAACCAAAGACAATAAAGTTGCTCAAAGATTTGGGGATTTTTTTGTTTGTTTTTTTAAGTAATCAGGTAAACTTTATACCTGTGGACTGGGAAACACCAAAAAGCCCTTGCCCTGAGTTTAAACCCCACTCTTCTTCTTCCACCCATCTCTGATGCACCACCTCAGCCTCTCCTTCATGTCCAGTCTTTGCACAGGGACTGTGTGTGTTACCAGAGGAGGAACAGCATCTGCTGGTGACATCAAATGTCCTCTCTAGGGCAAAGCTCCCCAAATCATGCACTTTGGGGAGGAGCCAGGTTTGCTCCCATGAGGGACAGAGCATTAAGGGGCTCCACAGCCCCAAGCAAGCAGGACCCAGTTGTGTGTCTTGCATGTGGCACGTGATGAGCAGCTCTCTGTGGCAGCAGCCAGGTGAATTGCTGTTTCCCCGTCCTTTCCCTCCTCTCTGACAAACACCCAGTCTCAAGGTGAGACACAACGACCCTTGTGACCCTGGGACACGTGGCTGAGCAGGGCAGTGGCTCTTTCAGGGACACAGACTGGGTTTGGAAGGCTTTGCCATGGAGGAGCTCAGGCAGCCACACATCAGGACACGGGGCAGCAGCAGGGCAGCGGGGACACGGTGCCCAGCGTGAGGGCTCCAGCGGTGCCACGCCAGCCATGGGTGGGTTGAAAAGGAGCGGTCCCTGTTGCCACCTGCTCTCTGGGGATGAACAGGGACTGCTGGCCAACAGCAACCCTTCCAACACACACACACATTACCAAATCCTTCCTAAAAGCCTACTGATGTGCTGGTGGCGCATCCCTTTTCTTCTTCTTCACCCTTTTCTGGGGTGGCCTTCTCAAACCCCCACTGGTTGCAAGACACATGACCCCTGAGGAGATTTCCTGATGAGCCAGCTGTGCTGAGATCTTCTTACACAGCAGCTCAGGCTTGCAATTGCACACCCTGCTGCCACACAGACCCCCTCCTCTTCCTCCTCCTTCTCCTTACATCTCATTCCACAGCCACAGGTTATTGTGCAATGAGATGGTGGTTAACTGCATGGAAAATAGCAGAAGGAAAGTATTGGGTGTATTTTTAGCTTATTTTCCTGCAATTTAGCACTGGGAAAAGAAAAAAAATCAAGTTGTTCCATGAGGCTCGATGAAGTCTGGTTTCCTATGGATTTGTGTGCTATAGCTCCTAAATTCCTCCTCTCCTGTGTCCTCCCAAGCATCCTGTCTGTCTGCCTGCAGTAATCCCAGGCTCTCCCCAGGTCTCCTACTCATCTGGCAGGGCAGGTGGAATACACACCGGGCTTGGCCAAGGAACCAGCCCTTTCAAGTCCTGATGGCCTGACCATTAGACACAACACTGTGTCTAATGCCACAAGCGGCTTTTGGCATCCTTTGCGGATCTCACCTCTGTTCAGGCATTGATTTTCACATCCTTTGTGGATGTTAATACTTGTGTTGCTGATAGTCCTCTGTCAAAAGTCTGCCAGGTGGACCAGGATGTTCTCAGGCGGTGGCTGACCACCAGACAGCACCATCCCATCTACCCTGTATACTAAAGGACAGGCTAAAAGAAGCTTTTTTGGACTCTGCTTCCAAATTCCTAGTCTCTGTGGAGTTTCCAAACCAAGGACTGAAAGACCCTTGCTGAGGAAGTGTAAATGCAGCTTTTCCCCAAAAACCTGAAGATGACTGCAGACATCCACACTTTCCTGTGCCCGCGGCAGAGCAGGTGGGCAAGGCAAGGTGCAGGACACAGCTCCATCTGTGTGTGCTGAGTAGCTGGGGACTTGGCTAACCCAGGGGGCAGACAGGCTAATGCTAAACTTGTGTGAAGACTCACTCGCGTCCAAAGGCTGGGAGTGTTTCATCCGCGACCAAAAGATGACATCAATGGACCAAAGCTATAAACAAACACTCCAGTTTGCCAGAGCCAGGGATTACTAACAGCTCCGTTTAATAGTCAGTTAAATTATCATCTGGAGTTTTACATAGTGTTACAATGATTTTTGTTGCTGTTGTTTAAAACCTTTTTTTTTATTATTATTCTTTTTTTTTTAATCCGGAAGGGTTTTGTGTTTCTTGCCACATGGCTATCTCACCCTAAAGCACCCTACTTTCAATCTACAGTAGTAAAACGTCACATTAGTTTTAATAGAACATCAAGGAACATGAATTGTAGCCATCTTTGTAAAGAAAAGGACCAAACCATCTTTATATGTTAAATAACTCCACGACAAGTAAAAGGTAGTAATGCTATTACAGGGGTACGGACGCAGCAAAGAAAAGTTAACGACCCAGAGGTTCATCTCAGGTGAATGATTGCTCATTAATTCAGAAACAAAACAGAAAAGAGGGCAGGGGGCGAAGGAGGTTGCAGAAATGGATGGAAAACAGTGTCTTGTCCAGTTTTCATGTTGCTGGCAGCATGGGAAAAACTGGGAGTCCAAGAGAGAAAATATTGTGCAGACCCAACTGTAGGACCCCGCAGCAGATGTGGACAGTGTCAGCTCTGCAGGGAACCACAGAGTCATAGAATGGTTTGGGTTGGAAGGAACCTTACAGATCATCAACTTCCAACCCCACTGCCATGGGCAGGGACACCTTCCACTAGCCCAGAGCACACCTGTTTGGGGTGAGCAAGCCCCACACAACACATCTCACCAAGGCCAGGTCTGCAGCCATGGTGCAGCCCCTCGCTTGGGTCTGGGCCCCCGTGGTGGCTGCTGGCATCTGTCTGAGATGGACTAGTGGCAGCTGAAAGACTTGGGCAAGAAAATCCAAGCTTGGGCATGGTTCTGACTTGCAAGGCCAGGGTAAGGAAAGCAAGAAGGAAGCTTTCACAAAGCCAGAGTCACCAGGAAAATGGCCCTGCAGATGTGCCACGCCAGCAGGCCCTGCCGGCACCCCGGAGGGCAAACCAGCAGAGCACAGCCCTGCACGGCCCATCATGGGATGGGATGCTGAGCCCCGTCCAGCTGTGCAAGGGCACTGCCACAGGACCTCAGAGGGGTGGCTTTGCCCTCACCCTCCAAATCCCAGCCCATGGGGAAGCCAGGGCGAGGGAGCAGAGTCCGGCCCAGCTGGCTGACGATGCTGCAGGGTTTTGGTTGCCCATGCAAGGGCTTTGATGAGTCAGTGCAGAAGCAGAACAGAAATATCTGCAGAGCCTCAATGCAAATCTTGGGGCCAGATGAAAAAGTAACCTAGGCAGGTGTGAACTCATGGGGCGTCCAGGGTTTTCCTGGCAGCGTCGCAGCGAGTGGCTGGCAGACGGCACTGCTCCTGTCCCTTCTGCTGCACCTAGTAAGCAATAAAAGAGAGGAGTCTGCTACGCAAAGGAAAACAGTCTGCATTTCATATAAAGGCCATGTACACGGTATTACTTGGCGAGAAACCAACCAGCGCCTGGGCCAGAGCAGCCTTTGTTCAAGCATCCCTCTGAGGCGTTGAGTGGAGGTGCCCTTTGCCCATCCCTGGACAGCTGCCCGGCTGGAAGTTAAAAGTTGTCTCAGCATCTGCTGGGATAAGCAAAAGGACAAACTGAAGTGTCTTGGCCAAGAGTCTCAGTGGCTGAAAAGAAAAGGAATGAGGGCTTGGTACAGATCACCTGCCTATGTATACCTGTGCATGGAGGTGGCACTGGCCTTGCTCTGAGCCCCACGCCCTTGGCAGCATCAGGCACATCAAAATATAAGGATAAAAATATGAGAAAAAGCCAAAAGGATCCAGTAGAGTTCCTTCTTGCACAGAGCAGACATTTGTCTGATGACCCCTGTTAGACACATTCATTACAGCAACAGCGCAGGGATGCCCAGGTAACACTGACTGCTGGTGGCTGCTCCCAGCAGCTCCCCAGTCCGGGCCAGCTGCCCCTGGAGAGAGGTCTGCCCATGGGAAGGAAAGAGTAAAGCATTGTGTGGTCCTGCAGGAGGATACTGAACTGCTGCTGAGAAAATACAGTGATGCAGCGCTGTCGGTGGTGACCGGGTCGCACCACAGCTGCCTCCCTCTCAGCACCACGCAAATATTCAAGCCATGTCCTTGGCAGGTAGGAGAAGGAATGAGGCAGAAAATTGTATGAGACAGGCTGAAGACTGCTCCTGCCAAGACTGAAAAAAATTAAACGGAAATTTCTCTCTAGAGGCATCGTAAAAATCCCAATGTAGGGCTCCGGGCTTGTCCAGATCAAAGGTGCGCAGCTGGCAAGTCCAGAGCCGCCTCCTCTGCAAACCAGGCAGGAAGCTGAAGCTGAAAGGAAGCTGTTTTCTGCCTCCAACACAATCATCAGTGACAGGGCTTGGGAGAACAGTTTGCTCCGAACCAAGCCCAGTGTCCCAGTACAACCCCAGCTCTGGTAAAAAAAAAAAAATGTTGCCAGGGAGAGCGGCAGATGTGAGCCTGAACGTGGGCAAGCAACACCTCAGAAGCCTGCCCTCCATGCCCTCTCTGGGACCAGGGCCTCCAGGACCACCCTGCACCACGGCATTGGGGTACCCTGCACCCCTCTCCCCTCACCACGCAGAGCCTGGGCTACACCACAGCTACAAAGGGTTGGTACAGAAGAACATCTTGTCCGTGCCATCTGGCTGCTGCTCTCCTGGCTGGGCTCTCCTCAGCAGCAGCTTGACATTGCTTCAAAGTCTTTATTATGGTGGGTAGAAAAAAAAAAGATAATGGAAGGGATTTGAAAGTTGACTTCCTAGGAATGTGGTCCCACAAGAAGAAAGCTCACGATGTCCAGCTGACCACCGGCCCTGAGGCCAAGTTGCTTTTGTTCTGGAGGACTCTGCATCTTGGAGCACACGTGGGCTTTGACCATGGCAGAAGAACCTGAGGAGATGAGGTCACAGTGCCCCTGTCTCCTCGCCCCAGCTGGTGACACTGTGCCAGCTCTGCCCATCAATGTCACCACTGCTCGCTCAGGTCTCACCCAGACCTCATGCTTTACAATTGCAAAAAGCCCCATCCCACCCCTGCTGGCCATCCAGTGGCTCATTAGCCCAGCCATAACCATAAGCATCTCAACCTGACCTGCATGCCCTGCCTCCCTTTTCCCAACCACGCTCTCCCATCCTGGCTGTGTCACCATGTTTCTCCCGTGACCGGTGTCCCCCACCCTTGGGGACAGGGCAGGGTAGGGGCAAGAGGAGAGGGCTGTGCCCTCCCAACCTGCCCTCTCCACCAGCGCTGAGGAACCTCTTGGCAAAATGAATAAAACAAAACCAAGAAAACTGGGTCCCACAAGACTTCTAACTAGAAAGGCTTTTGGCCAAGTTGAAGAAGAAACTAATACTGAGTCAGTCCTGCACAGAGCAGACGGTTTTGCTCCCCGGTCCAAATTCTTGCCTCCAGAAACATCAGTGACACCCTGCCCCTCCATGGGTCCGTGTGTAAAACCCTCAGAAACGCCCATGGGAAGGCCAGCGTGAGAGCAGGCGCCCGGAACCCTCAGTAGTCCTTGTCACCATAGTCATTGTAAAGGACACTCAGCGTCTGCTCCTCGCACGTCTTCCTGAGGTCCCGGCTGAGCTCCGACCAGTCGAGCCCATAGGGCTTGATCTCGCTGTAGCGGCAGGCGAGGTACTTGAGGGACGAGCGCTGGAGGCTGATCTTGGGCTCCTGCAGGAGGCCATTGCACCAGCTGCTGAGGTCCCCCAGCTGCGAGAGGATGAGGCCGGCCTTCCTGCAGCGAGGGCGGGCAAGGGGAGATGCCAGGGGGGCGATGGACAGCGAGGGGGTGGCGGGAGTGATGGAGACACCACGGGGGGATGGCGGGAAGGGCGGGAGGAGTGTATGAGGAGAGAAAAGTAAAGACAGTTAAGGACACTTTGGGAGGTCCTTGAGGGAGAAGAGATAATGCAAAAGCAGCTGAGTGATGCTGCCAGGACAAGGAGGGATGGCGGGGCTAGGTCATACACCGTCCCCAAGGCAGCAGTGCAAGCTAAATGCATGTGAGAACAGCCCCTGTGTGGGGCAGAGATGCCCACGTCACCATGGCAGTGCTGGACCTGCTGTGCTGGTCCTGGGACTCGCCTTGCACTTCCCTGTCCTGTCCCCTCTGCTTCTTCCACCCTGTACCACTCACACAACAAGGCCAGGTTTGCTGAGGTTTACTGAGGAGACAGCCACAGGTGCAGCTGTGAAACCCCCAGTGCTCCTTGGGGTGGACATCAGCAAGGACTCAAGTGTCACAACCTGTCACTGCTGCAGCTATTGGACCCCAAATACAAGAGGATGGGAAACTGGGAGCCAATAGCACTGCAGGCAGTGGGGAGAAATGCTAACTGTGGCCAGTCCAGAATAGTGTCACCACATCTGTCCTCTCCATTAAGTGTATGCATTGCATATTTGGGAACTATGTTGGTCACTCACGGCTTGGTGTAGGACATAGAATCACTGAATGGTTTGGATTGCACTGGGACCTTAAAGACCATTTTGTTCCACTCCCCTGTCCCATGGGCAGAGACACCTTCCACGCGACCAGGTTGCTCCAAGCCCCAACCTGGCTTTGAATATTTCCTGGAATGGGGCATCCACAACTTCTCCAGTGCCAGAAATGTGCGGTACTGGAACCCAACATGCCAGGACAAAACTGAGGATGAGGGCGATTTAAGAAAAAACAAAACAAATCAGAATGTCATGCCTGGCTTGTGGGAGTCTGTATGGAAGGCTGAGGGCTGAATTATGATCCTCATAAGATGCACTATCACAAGACATAAGTATGGTGAATGACGCTCCTGGTACACAACTTGTAATCTTTAGTAACAGTTTAGGAAACATGTCCCACAGGACACCGTGCAAACTAGAAGGGATATACTGAGGCATACATCAAACACAGGTTTGATCCAAAAAGCTCTGAGAGAGCAGGGGGTGTTGCAGAGCCCCCTGGTTCTTTGCACGTGCATTTTGCATCTTCCAGTTGTGGAGAGCAAGACAAGGAAAGGCAAGTCACTGCAGCAGCAGTTCGAAAGGAGCCACAGCCCAGCCAAGGAAGCCCTGAGAGAAGGTCAGATGACAGAGGGAGAGGAGGTCCAGGATAAATCTATCTTCTGCAACAGACATACAGCACCCCCAGAGCATCACACCCTCAGTGCAGGCTTGTCATGGTAGTGAGAAAGTGCTAAATTACCAACCCCTTGTAGTGGATGAGATATTGGAAGAGCACAAAGGATCACAGCCAAACATGAGCTAAATTGTGTTCTCTTCTTTTCGAATTTTTCCTGTTAAAATTGTGCTTTTAATGTTTTTATCAAGAAAATCAGTTTGTACAGATGAAAAACAGGATGTTCATTTTAAACTTGTCTCGCACTTTGGGTCATCTCCAGGGAATCTGGAAAATGTGGAGGCAATGGATTCAAATGAAGCATCTTGAAGGTGAGTATCTCACATGCCTGGAAACCCAGACAAAAGTTTAAGTGTCTGAAGAGCTGGGATAAGTTTCCTACCCAGCTACAAGGTCATTCAGTGGGTTAGAATAGTCAGGGAAGAAAAGATACATCCCCTCGGTAGCTTTAACTCAGCATCTGCTCAGCACAGAACAGGCAGTGGAGGCACAAATCATGATTCTGAAGGAAAAAATCCCTCCCTGTCACATTCTTACTCAGATAAGCAGGGGTGGGCTGGTTTGACAGCTCAAGGGTACATGTACCAACCATGAAGGAACATCCACAGCCCCTCCACACTTGCCTCCAGGCCAAGTACTCAGGTACACCATGGGAGAGCTGCTTGGAGAGGAAATAATTTACCCCAAGTCCAGCCAGGGCCAACCCTGGCTTTCCTGGAAAGAAAATCTTCCAAGGTTTGGACATGGCTGCAGCTCCAAGGGGCCAGTCTGTAGCTGCTGAGAGGTTGTCCAGCTCTGCCACCCCAGGGCTCACATCCAGGGCATGGCAGAGAGGCAAAGGGACTCAGCATGGTGCTGACTCTGGAGACAGCCACCCAGGCTGGCCAGGTCTTCCAGCCACGAGAAGGCAGCAGAGCTCTCACTTGTCTCAGTCTCTGCATCTGGCACCTAAGCAAGCTGCCACAAGTGCCTCTCCTCTGCAGCACTACAGGCACCCTTAGGGAATGCCTAATATGATCCCACAGATTTTGGCTCGAAGCCCCTAGGCACCACCAGACTTCACTAGGCTTTGCATCAAATCCAATTTCCATTTGTTACTTGCTTTTTTCCTCCATTTCCTTTCCTTATGGAAAGACCATGACTCTCGGCATCCCTTCTTGGACTGTGAGGGAGCAACTTGCTTTTGTAGTTATCTGCACACTCAGACAAGCTCCTTTGGTCCAGCAGCCAGCACTGCCAAGAAGGGAGGCGAGTGGTCCCCAAATGAGCAGAGCAGGAGGTGGCATGGACGTGTGGAGGAGGGACATGGTAGAGTCAGTCGCGTGGGTCCACATCCAGGACTTCAAAGGAGCATCAGTAACAGTCAAACAAACACTGTCTGCTGGCTAAATAATGTCATCTGCAAGTGATTTGTGCTGTCACCACCAGTCTGGGTGCTTCGCCCTCGCAGACGATCAAACAGGAGGTCTGCTTTCCAAGATTTGTCATCACCAGAACCCGCTGCAGCTGCCTAAGTGCCTCTTTCCAAGTAGTGCGAGCTGCAAACACTTCATCAGCAACTTGCGTCATCCCATCCTAAGCGCTCCAGCATTTCCAGAGGGTGGAATTAACTCTCTGGCTTGTAGATTCACTCAGCAAATGGTATCATTTGGGTAATTCAGTGGCATTTCTGGCTGCTCCATGCCAAGGCACCTCTGCCTCGCGGGGCTCGGGGAGGCAGCTTCCACCCCGTGTTCTGGCTGGTCCTGGGTCTCCTCACCGGGGCAGAGAGCAGCAGTGGCAACACCCAGCCCCAGGGATGGCAGCGGCTCTGTGACGACTCCAGTCTGTCACGTAAGGAATTTTATGTACTCCTCATGCAAATCATCACAACAGATGTCAGATGGTCTGTGCAAACTGGGGCTGGATTTCACATCTGGAAATGGAGACAGAGCAGCATCACCACAGCTGGGCTCCAGACAAAGGTGAGAGTTAAGTCCAAGCCTGCTGATCCCACTCGGTGTCGTGGGAATGAGACAACCCCGGGGCAGAGGACCTGGTGGGAGCCTCTTCCTTAGAAAGACTCCATGTGCTGGGATGTCACTACTGAGCTTTGAGGCTGTGCCTTGAAGAGCTCACATTTCTCAGGACATAAATGGGAAAAGGGGAAAGAGGAGAGACCCCAGCTTTGCTCCAGGGCATGAAGCATCTCCGAGGAGTTTCCCACCAAAGCTATACCAGGAGACAAGTCCAAGACACTAAGTGCAAGACAGGTATGAGCTATTTGCTGAGTCTCTCTGACTGCCTAGCAGAGGTTTGGAGGACAGAGAAGGTACATGGAGGATCTCCTGCCCTCTGCTAGAAATACACAGGTGATCACCTGGAGAAGCAGGGCTGGAAGACAGCCAGTGGTGAGAGCAGCAAGAGGAGGTGTGGGGCACGGTGTAAGGTGGAGGCCATGAATTTCATACACAGGAGCTGTTGCTGACGTACATTTGAAAGTAACCCTGATTTCCAGATGAGGTCATGGCTCTGGTTCTTTGGAGGCCAGATGCTGTGAAACACCACAGCATCTCCCACCAACACCATCTCCCAGCCCAGCTTGCTAAACCAACTGGAAACATCTACGTTACTGGGAAACCACACAGACTAAAGCAGATGTTGAAGGACATGGGGAGAAGGGAACATCTGCCTGTCTGCACATGCCTGGGACATCCTCAGGCAGCTGGACGGGCTTCAGTGACCTGGAGAAGCCCAAACAGAAGACATGGTGCTCACTCAGGCATGAAGAGACTAATTTAGACAGCAATAACTCAGGACAGCCTCCTCCAAAACCTGCCATGGCAGCTCAGCACTGCCTGGGCACCAAAAACATTCATCTCACCCCCACACAACCACAGACATGGACCAAAAGGGAGGAAATGTGCAATTTAGACCTAAGCTCAGTCCACTGCCTGTGGTAGACTTCCTGGAACAGTGATGCATTCAACTGTGTGCATTCAAGCACACAGAGATGCATTCAACTCAAGCCAAAGCCCAGGAAAAGGCAGACAGCAGAGTCTGACCTCCATCCCTCAAAGGTGCATTATTTTTCCAAGACCTTCTGTCTTTTTGCCTGTGGCATCAGCTGCCAAAGGAAAAACAGAATCCTATCCCTTTCTTATTCTGCATAGCATGAACATACTAGGCCAAACTCTAGAGGCAGTATAGGGCTGATGGGATGGACCAGGATGTTGGCTTGACAACAGTCAACCACTCTCCAACTTGTCCTATGTTTATGGTTTTTGCACATGCACAGCATCTAGCAGAATAGAAACCTCACTGTGACTCTCTCAGGTCCATCATCCTATCATGGGATTTGCTTAAGAGATGCCTTGCTGGTGACCTATATCCATGAGGGGCAAGCCTGCCAGTGGGCAGGCCTGCCTGCCTAGCCAACCCAGCTCCCCAGCCTACCTGGGCCCCAGCTCATCTTCACAGCGCCAGGTGAACTCCCCAAAGCTCTCGTAGTGCTGGTTGTAGTGGTAAAGGACTCGGTGGAGGCTGGGGGAGCCCAGGTCCAGCAGAGTGTTGTAGGCTGTTTGCTGCTCCTTGCCGCTTGTGTAGCCGTTGAAGAGGTTGTAGATCTTGTCTGCTATCTCTGGGCAGAAGGACAGGGGTTGTTCAGTGGGGTGCAAGGAAAGGCATGAATAAAGCCCACCAGGGCTAAAGATCAGCTCTAGGGAAACCAAGACCAGAAGCAAGATTCGTTCCCTGAGTTATGATTTATATTGTATCAGGACAAGGTCCCAAGGGAGGAGCAACAGGATAGATGGCGTTCGCTGGACTCAGTCCAGGTTAGCTTCCCATAGTTTGGTCTATTTAGGAAAAGAAATGGGTGATGCCATCAGGTAGTGTTAGTGAAATACCACTTGTTCCCGTTTGTTTTCAGAGAGGACGTATGCCTCCTGCAGCCCCCTATCCCAGTCCTCCACACCACATGGCAGCTCCTGGGCTGCCATGGGTGAAGGAGATGTTACAGCCAGGGCACGAGACAGGTATGGGAACATGCTGGAAGGGGGAACTCCCTGTTGCTGGTCCCAAGCACCACAGTCCAGCAGCCCCCTCCATCTCACCTTGAGCTTTCACATCGTCTACCACAGGGCAGGGCGTCTTGACCGTCACATCACTGGACCTGGAACGTCTTCCTGTGTTGTCAACTCCCCAGAGCGTGAACCTGCATGAGAAGGCGAAAATGAAGCTCTGGACTCCCAGGACCTCATGGACATCCAGGCAGCATCAAAGAGGATCACCACAGTCAGGGTGTCAGCACTGCCAGGCGTGGCACAGGGCACTCACATGTAGGTGGTGTCGGGCTCCAGGCAGCGGATGATGAGGGAGATGGTGGAGGAGAGTCTGTCAGGCACTTGGGCCGGCATGGCACAGGGTGACTTGGCACCAGAGATGATGTCATCCACGAAGCTCAGCACCGTCTCTAGGGAGAGAGGGGGGGATGTGCCACAGGCCATGACACAGGTGTCCCTGGGCTCTGGAGAGCCTGTGCCTGCTACCACGCTGCCTGGTGCCAAGGGGGACCAAGGCTCAGGCACAAAGTTGGTGTAAAGTTGGACTCGTTGCTTTTCTAGAAAAGCTCATCCCCATGGCGTGGAGCTGCCCCATCTGCAGCGTGGTGGGCAAGAGAGGGGCTGCTCTCTCTTCCACAGGATATTGGATATGTTGCAGCATCCCCTTGCAAAGAGGAAGGCAGAGGCTCTCCTCCAACATCTCCAGAGAACCAGTGGAGGCCCCACTCACCTGTCTCCACCTTGGAGTGGTCCATTCTGTCAGTGACTTTCTCTTGACGGAGGAGGTAGTCGACGATCTGCACCCCGATGGGGGGCTCTGAGTGCCCCCACTCCAGTACCACCAGTGTGCTGCTGGGCTCATGTACCGTGGAGAGATGCAGGCTGGGGACAATTTTGGTATTATTCTCTCACAGCAAAAGGGATTCAAAGCCATTAACCCATGGAAGACAGAAACTTCTGAAGAGAAGTAGTCACTCCCCCCCTTCTCTTCCTGGCTCCGGGCATGCTGGTCCAAAGGACTCCATCCCTGGGGTTGTTTACCAGGACAGATCCACAACCAGCTCCCCAGTCCTCAGCTGAACTTAAAAAAGACATTGCACCTCTGTACCGTCTGCCTGATTTCCAGCTCACCCATCAGTTTGCAAAGTTGTCCTATCAAGCCACCCAGCCGTACCACCTCCTGCCACCAAACTGTTGGCCATCACCCCCTTCTCACAGACCCATCACACCAAAAAGCCAGGCTGGGCACATGTGGAGACCTACATGGGGTGTGGGAGAGGCGCACAAGTGGGCAGCCCGTCGGCCCCGAAGGCACTGGAGTCACAGCGGCACCAATCCTCGATGACATCCCCGCTGCCCGAGCACCACAGCAAGCTCATGGTGGCCTCCTGCAGAAGCTGGGAGAGAGGAGAAGGGGCTGAACACTGGGCAGATGTGCTCCCATCCCACCACCGCTTGTGCCAGTGTTCATCCATCCCCTGGTGGGTTCAGCACGGTCCATCCACCCTGGAGAGCAGGGCTTGACGTGATGCTATTGGGCCAAGCCGCCTTCAAAGCCCACCACGATGCTGCCCTG
>VZRZ01006338.1:193717-206874 GCA_013398175.1 Climacteris rufus | reverse complement strand
CCCCACTCCATCACCCCAGCACGTCTCCTCACCCGCTGGGTCTGGTTGTTGGTGACCAGCTCGTAGAGCGGGGCTGCTTTGGTGACCTCCAGCAGGATGGGCTCGGCTGGCACGTTGGGGCTGGCGGCCACGTGGCAGAGCGGGCAGGAGGAGGGGCAGCGGCCGCGGCTCTGGCACTCCATCCGCACGCCGGCTGCCATGCGCTTGGTGCCCGACTCCGAGAGGCTGGCAATGTACTCGGGGAACGTCAGCACCTTGGGGTCCCGCTCCCGCTCCTCCGACTCGTCTGAGGGGGAGTTGCCTGGGGAAAGGGGAAAGAAGCGGCATCAGGGTGGGCTCCAAGCCATTGATAAGGGAACGTGAGGGGGCTAGAGCTCTGTCTTCCAGCCAGGAGAGAGACAGTGCTTCCCAAGAGCCCCCTGTATCCTTAAGAGCTGTTTGCTCTGTGGGGATGAAATGCTCACTGGTCTTCAGAGGAGGAATGAGGACTGAAAACCCCACCCTGGGCTCTACCGTTGCAGGTTCTCTGGCCTCCCAGTACGTCAGTTCCCCCAGTCTCATGCCTACGCCCAGCTGGGGACAGAACACCCTTGCAGCAGGTCCCCACGAGAGGGAGCCTCCTTCATGTGGCTGGAGACTCGTGAAGGACCTGCCTGGGCAGCTTCATCTTGCACTGCCGCCCCACCAAACCCCCTGACAAACCACTCTCCTGCAAAAGCCCTCCTGGCCCTACAGATGATTTCTCCACTCGTCTCCTTCAGATCCCATCCAAAACTGATGTGACAGAGTGTGTTGGAGACCAGAGAGGAAGAGTGTCAGATCAGGGTGAACAGGAATGATGCTGACCTGATGATGCCCCCCCAACAAGGTCAGAGCACCAAAGAGCTCAGAGCAGGGAAGATTTGCCAATGCCTCACCATGCCCAAAAAGCCCCTGAGATGGCTACAAACCCACCAAGCCCCTCTCCAGCCTCTACTCTTCATATACTCAGTCCCCATACAGGGAAATGGAAATGGGGAGCAGGTCCTACACTGCCAACCCTCAGGTGACCCTGCAACCCAACAGGCTCAGAAAAAAAACCACTGCAGCAGGAAAGCATTGACACAGTCTATGCTTTACCCAGCTCCCCACAAAGAGGCCTGACACTGTGTGCCCCTGAGTTCCCAAGGCATGGGGCAGTGAGCCAGACCCTGCACTCAGTGGGCTTTTCTCCAGCATTCCCATAGCAGGAAATGTTTTGGCACAAGGAGAACAGTCCTTGCACAGAAATCAAGAAGGTAAAATCTGCCCATCACTGCTGTGCCCTAGGTAGCATCACCCTGCCATGGCAAGCCTTGCCAAGCAGGGAAACAGTCCTTTTCATATGAAATCCCTGTCAAAGGATGTCCCTGGAGTTACACAGAAGGAAGAGGGGCCTAGAGGGACCACTGAGGATGGTTGGTGGGGTTGGAGGAAGCTGAAGGATGTCCAGGCAAAGCCTCACCCCCAGAGCAGGCTCAGGCCAATGCTGGTGGTGGCTTGGACAGGGTGGCTGCTGTGGGGAGCCACCACGGAGCACGTTCAAGGCTCAATAGGAAAATCTCCCTATAGCAAGGATTTGTGGAGAAATGGGCCAGCACAAGCCCATCCTTGAGAATCCTGCAAAGAAAACAAGGCTGTTAAACAAAACCCAGGATACAAAAATGTTTCTCTGCTCCCCCAGGAGGCTGGAGATGGATCACTTTAGGCTGGCTGTGAATTGCAGCTTAGCAGGAACTGAGGGAAAGCAGAGGAACCAGAGAATGATTTGTCTGTTGCAATTTCTCAATCGATATCCAGCCCCTGACGTTTGCAAACAAAAAGCAAAGGAGGGAAAGTGGCAGGTGCCAGAGTGAAACCAAAATGTGATATTGTGGGTGGAAAAAGGCTGCCAGACCTGAAAAGCCTCCAAGCAGGAAAATCAAAGAGGAGGAAATTGCAGGAGGAAAAAAGAAGTAGTTGCAATCAGAAGATGCTACATCTGGAGACAGCCTAGAGCAAAACCACAATGGGTCTGTACTCTTCCAGGTGGCTTGGGAAGAAGTCCAGGCTCCAGGAGGCCTGAGCCCACAGGATCCAGACTCAGGCTTTGATAGAAGCCCTTCCCACACAAGAGCCCTGGGGAGATAACAAATGTCTCTGTGGCTGGGGCACAGCAAGAGAAGCACCATAGGCTGGTGCCAATGCTGAGAATTAGATAGCTTCATGATGGAAATGATGTGTCCGTCACGGTGCCTGTGAGCTCCAAGCTCACACTGCCTGCACCTGGGAGTTCCTGGGCAGAAGATCAAACCAAGGTCACCTAAAAAGCAGCAGCTCTGCTCAGCATTCCCTGTGTCCAGGCTTAAGAGCTGGCTCTTGTTTGCTGGATGCTGCAACCCATCCTCCCCAGCACAGCAAATGCCTGCAGGCAGCTTTGCTGAGGCCAGCACAAGAGATTGTAGAATCATAGAGTCTGAGAACAGTTTGGAATGGGAGGGACCTTAAAGACCATCTCGTTCCAACCTCCCTGCCATGGGCAGGGACACCTTCCACAGGACCAGGTTGCCATGGTCCTGGGCACAGATGGCAGCAGGCAGGAGTTAGGCTGCCCCAGCTTTCGTAAAGCTGCCATCCAAACCAGGCATCACCTCTACTACTGGGGATCCATCCAGCTCACTGCAGCCAGGGAACTGGAGGGGATGCAGCACTGCCAGAAGCTCTCTGCACCATGAACCTTCCAGCTCCTAATGGCTCCCAGGCATTAAAAGCACAGCACTGACAGCCTGGGAGAAGGAAACACATTGGAGGGAGAAAAGTCTGGCTGCAGGAAGCAAGTGGAAGAGAGCAGATATGGTGGAGACAAAAGGAAGGAAAGAACAGGATTAAAGACAAACAACAGTTAAGTCCAGAATCAGGCAGGATGGCTTGGTGGGATTAGTGCACTCGTCTTTCATCTCCCTGGGGATGTGGGTATGGATCTTTCTTTCTGACCTGGACCAGTGCCTGCTGCAATCTATGGGAGTCCTTTGGCTGGCTTCAAAGGGTGCAGGAGAGGGGTGTAAGCAAGGGGATGAGGTGGGACACAGTCCTAACACGGGCCTGGCACTTTCCTTGCTATGCCAAAAGCAAACACAGCTTCCCACTGCCATGGGCCTACCCTTCCCAGGGAGCAGGGCTCCTACCTTTGCTGATGTCCTCATACTCCAGCCAGAGCTGCCGCTGGACCTGCCGGCTGGGATACCAGATGGTGCAGGACTCCTCAAAGCCATACACTGCCTCCTGGATGTAGTGGTTGCCAAACTGATCCAGCAGTGCCACAAAATCTCCACGGGAGGTGGCTCCATCCAAAGAGTGGAGTGCATTGCTGAAGGCTGGGAAGGAGATGGAGGAGATGCTCAGATCCCAGAGTCCTCCAAGCCCTTGACACCTCCCTATACACTTGCAATGGGCAACCAGCCTTCGAGCCCATCACCTGCCAGCAGAAGGCTATGTCACCTCTTGCCACCCTTTTTTCCCTTATCGCCCCCAGCCCTGCACACTTACACTGAGAGATGGTCATCTGGTTGAGCCGGACGTGGTACATGACGGACTGCACCTTCCAGTGCTGCAAGAGAGGGTACCCAGACACCTCGCTGAAGTTCACCATGCCTGCCAGAGAAAGGACATGGGGGCTCAACGCCACTGCCTAGGGATGCCTCACCACGGGGATGGCTGCAGCCCTTCATGCCTGGGGCAGTGCAGACAGCAAGGTGGGAAGAAGCCAGGGAAAAGGGTTGTGCACACACCACATGCCCCCAGGGAGGCGTTCAGAGCCGAGGGTCAGGTGCTCCCCAGCAATTAAAATGATGGCTTTGAAGGAAAACACGCAGGCCCGTTTCATCCTGCCATCCGTCTGGGGCTCTGCGCTGGAAGATAACGAGCCTCCTCCTGCATCCCCTCCTGCTTCCTTCCCAGTGCCTGCTCCCAAGGCATGCCCAGGTGTGCTAATTATTTCACTAATGAGAGCTGTGCTCTTTAATGAGCTGTTTGCAGGCCTGGGAACGGTCACCGTCACGCCACGTGTGCCCAAGTGCGACTGGCCAAGAGGCCCTGGGTCCCCTTCGGCTGGGACTGAGCTGAGTGGGCAACAGATGGACGGGGGAAATCGCTCGCCTGTTGATGCTGATGTTCCCTCAGGACATTACAGCAACGCTGGGGCTAATCAGGACCCAGGGTTTGTCCTTCTCCAGGCAAAGACATCCCATTTTTCAGCCATTGAACTGTGAGTTACTGAAGCCAGAAATTCATGGAGACCAGGGCTGGGCAGCCCAAGGCCCATGGCAGCTCATCTTCCATGAGCAGAGGGACAGAGAGGCCACTGAGCCTGAGACAAAGCCCCAGGGAGGGAATTGAAGGGTGCTCATGGCTCTGATTTTGGTGACTGGAGCATGCCTGGTGTGCCAGCAGGATGCTGGGACAGGCCACCCCTCCCTCAGCTGCACAGCCAGCACACTGCACCTCCGCTCGGCAGCGGAGCGGAGAGCTCTGCTGCTAAACAGGCACCCAGCAGGAGTTCAGGAGGATAACAGCGGGCATCCCCCCCTCTGTAACAAGAACTGAAGGCAGAGGATAAGCAGGATAAGATCCTTTGCCTTCCAGCGCCTCTCTCTCTTCGGTGCTGGCTGCTACCGACAGCTTCAAAGCCTTGCTCTTCCCTGCAAAGTGTTTATGCAAAAACAGCCCTTCCTTACTCAGCAGCTCTGCCTCTTGTGTATTCACAGCGATATCCAGATCTGCTTCTGACAAGCAGGGAATATTTTACTTCTTTTCCCTTTTTTTACCTTTTTTCTGTTTTTTTGCCTTAATCAGCCACAAAGCCAGCAGAGCAGTGGGAAATGAATGGGATAATTTACTGGCTTTTACCTCCCCAGAGTAATTGCCAGTGAAGTTCCAGTCCTACTGACACTGCTGTGAAGCTGGGGCCGCGGTGGCAGTGCCTTCCTTATATCCATGTAACCATGTCACAGGCAGGAGAGTCCCACTGGGAGGCAGGTGTCCTCCTGCACCTCCAGGCAGGGCTGAGCATCCCAGTGGAAGCAGGAGTGACCCACCAATACAGCTCTCTCAGGGTAGTTCAGCCTGCCCCCAAGACCCACCGGCACCCTACTCCCCGCTGAACCTGCCTGCACACAAATCTCCACTGCCATGCACCCTGTCAGGGCAATCAGCATCCACCAGACCCTGGATACAGCCCATGGGTGCTCCCCAAAATCCTCATGGAAGTTCTGCCAGAGAAAGGGAATGCACAAGGTCTCATGAGACCAAAACACCTTACTGGCCACATCCCTTGTTTAGTAGTTCCTCAGTATCTGGGCCATTTCAGCCAACAGCAACAAAGACTAAGGAAATAAGGCTACTTACGGGTGCTGGCAACTTGGAAAAAAGGTAAATCCTTGAAGGCTGCCTAGGAACTCATGATAACCCTATTGCTCACAGCCCATGACACTCTGGGACAGCAACCCAAAACATTTTGGTTTGGTGGCAGTGGGTTTTGAATGCTTCATTATGTCAGCAATGGAATCAAAGGTAGCTGGAAAGCATTTTTTGCCATGAGAAAAACCAAAAAAATCCTTTTTGCAAATGCCCCAAATATTTGATGGATGCTTGAGCTTTTACACCACACAATCAATTTACAGCCTTTGTCTCGCCTTCATTTTTAATGCCTTCCTCTTACAGCTGCTGCTGCTGCAGGTGAGCATGGGATGCTAAAGCCAGACTAGATCTATCCCCTGCGAAGTTTAGCTGCTGGAGCTGGGCAGGCTGGCAGCTGCCTTGCTGGGACAGACATGGATTCAGCTGAACTCACTCACCAGTGAGGAACTCAGGGTCGGGTGTGGGGTCAGAAAGCTCTTCTTGGCATTGGTTCTCCAAGGGCACTGTGGCCACCACCAGCCCGTCCGGCAGCTGCTGCTCCAGACCCCGGGCAAAGTTGTTCTGCCTGGAAGTTAATTGCAGAGAGAAGAGCAGGGTCAGAGGACAGGAGAAATGCCTGGGATCATCCCTGCCAGCAAGTGAGCCATCCCAAAAAAACACCTGGCCTTCGTTTGGGCACAGATTAAAAAGATGTCTATTCTGTATGAAAAGTGGCAGATGTGCCCTCCCCACCAGCCCGAACATCTTCTACAAAATGAAGCCAGACATGGATGGACCAGGCAGTCTGCTAAGGTCCAGCCCCAGGCTCCTCCCTATGCCTTCTTCTTGGAGAGGATGGTGAAGCCTGACCCTGCTGGTGTCCCCTCCCCACACCTGCAAATCACCTGAATGTCCCTTTGAGCACCTGCCCTGGTGCCACCTCCTTGGAGTGGTTGTTGTAGCCATAGAAGATCTCCCCAAAGAGTGTCTGGTTCATGGGCAGCTCACGGGGCTCGCCGCAGTCCCCCGCCTCGGGGCACGACTCCGAGATCAGCTGGCACGAGCGCCCGTCCGTGCCCAGCTTGTAGTCCTCAATGCACCTGGGGAGCCAGCAAGGGTCCACCATCAGCTGCAGCCCCCCACAGTGGGGACAGCCACGGGGACAGAGGAGACCCCTTCCATGGCACCCCTACAAGCTCAGGCTGGCAGCAGCCAGGGGCGGCAGCAGCTTGGGGGTGTCCCTGTGGCCAGGGAGGTCACTCACCCACAGAACATGAGGATGTTGTAGAGCAGGGGGTCTTCGGGCAGGGGCACCATCTGCTGCAGGCACAGCTGCTCACAGCCCCCGTTGAAGCCATCGGAGCAGTCCACGCCGACGTGACGGTCATAGCAGCCTGTGCCGTCCTTCATGGGGCTCAGTCCTGTCGGGCACTGGCAGGGGTGGGGGAAGCAAGAGCTGAAAACCCCAGGGTAGAAATCTGATCCTGGGGCTGAGGTGGAGGGGAGGGCTCTGGTGTTGCTCCCCATTGGAAACTGCAGCGCTCAGGGGCTGCAGGAAGGACAGCAGCAGCACCATTCACAGATGCAGGTATTTCTCCTGCACCAGAGCCTCTTTGCAGCCCTCGAGACTGCATCCCTGAGGTGGGAGCCCCCCGAGCCAGCCCCCACCAAGGCAATGTGCTGGTATCAACCCCACTCTCCAGCAACCCAGCTCCAGTGACTGACAAAGCAATGCTGCTCTTTCCAAACCCACCATCTGTCCCGCACTCACAGCCTCTCCATCCCAATGCCCAGCTCCTGTGACAATGCAGCAGGGCCCCCCAGCCCCACAGCCACCTCTGTTTTGGGGCAGAGTAGCTGTGATGGTGACAGGAGACACACATGAGTGGTGTGTGACCTCCTGGAGAGCCAACAAGCAGATGGACTCTCACTTCCTTGTGTGTGCTGGAGATGCTGGCCCAAAAATGTGCTCCTGCTACAAAATCAACCCCAAAATATCCACCCCAAAGTGGCGGTAAGGGAGGAAGGACTCCCTCTCCGGCCTCCCCCTCCTTGCTCACAGCAAGGGAGAGCCACAGGTCCCCAGGAGCCACGCACCACACAGCCCGTGGAGTCCAGCTTGCGGTCTGAGATGCAGCGGAAATTCTTGCTGCAGCCCCCATTGTCCCGGGAGCAGTCACGAACGGGACCAAAGGAGTCAAGAAGGACCTCCAGGCTGTCAAAGGAGGATGAGGTCATCAGCTCTTCCCTGTGAGGAGGAGGAGGAGATGTGTCACTGCTCCAGTGAGACACTGTGGACTCATGAACGGCCGTGGCTGCTGCGTGGGTTTCTCCAGAGCTCAGGTTTCCCTCGGGCTGACAGCAAACTGGACGGCAGCCAAGCTTTGAGAGGGATGCAGGAGCCACTGAGATGATGAGAGATACTGCCAAAGGCTCAGCTTTGCAGGCACTAAAGAGGGGCAGGTTAATGGATGTACTAATCTCCACCTGCAAAACATGGGATGGGGATCCCAGTTCTCTTTGCTGAAACACCTCCTAAACTCCTCACCCTGCCACGGCACCTACCTGACCTCCACTGCATCCTCCATCACCGTCATGTCAGTCTTGCACTTGGCCGAGGGGTTGATGGCCAGCTCGGCTGGTGGGATGACGAAGCTCTTACTCAGGGGCAGCCACATGCCCTCCCCCAGGGTGTAGGTGAACCTGCCAGGGAGAGCAGCAAAGGCTGGCACAGAGGGAAATGCTGAGCCTGGAAGGCTGTCTCTGCCCAAAACCAAGCCCTTGAGCCTCCCTGCTGCCCTGCAGGGATGCCAGCCCAAACTAAGGTATGTGGGCAGGGTAAAGTGGGGTGGCTACTCCAAATACATTCAAATTACTCCCAAAAATCACATGTAACTTAAGTAAGTAAAAAAAAAAAAAACCACAGAACTTTCATTTTCCATAGAAACCCTCCTTCAGAGCCTAAAACTCACTCTCACCATGAAGAGAGAGGAGGGACTGACTGCTGGGCATCCAGCATCCCACATGGCAGCTGCAGGGGGATGTTCCCAGCCATGCTCGCATGTGCCCAGGAGGTGGCAGAGGACAGCTGTGCTCAGCGCTGCCAGCTGTGCTACCTGCATGCCTGTGTGCCCTGGGCCGTATTTCAAGCCCCCAAATGTGCTGAGCAGGGTGCCTTTACCGCTCACCGGAAAATCTTGTCAGACGGCTGCTCGCCCAGCACCAAGTCAAAGCCACGCTGGAAGATGGTGTATGGCCAGGGCCTGGAAAAGAAACCCAGCAGCATCACACCGGCATCGTGTCCCCACTGCTGCTCACAGCCCAAAATGCTTCCCCTGCTTAGCCACCAGCTCACATGCAGAAGGGTCCCAGAATAAGATGACTCAAACCAAGCCAGGACATTGGGAGAAAATAGCTCCAGATCCAATATACTAACTTTGGGGTCCCTACAACATCAGACTCTCAGCCCAGCCCCAAACTGCCAATGAACCAGTGGTGCATGGCATCTGTTATTTCGGGCTAGAGTGCACTCCAGCCATCCTCACATCCCTGCATGCTTGGTACTGCCTGCCTGGTCCTGTTACAGGGATTTCCATCACAGCTATTGAATTGCAAAAAGAAAACCAAACTGCAGCTGAACCCTCTCTCTGTGAGGCTTTTGCCAGGGAGCACATCAGGTCTGGGACTGCAATTTCACCACCTGCCTTATTCCCCCTGGGTTTCATTGTTCCAGGAAGGGAGCTTTGCAAAGGGGGCTGGAAGATGAGCTGCAAGCTTGGAGCCAAGGAGGAAGCTGGAGAGCTGATGGCCCCATCTCCTCCATCCCTGCTGTCCTAGACAGGACAGGGTGATGAGTGATGAGATTTGGTGGCTGGTGCCCTTCAGTGGGACAACACCTTTGGGACATGCACCCCCAGCAGCACAGTCCCCTGGCAGAGCATCACTTGCAGAGTGAGACTCACAAAAGATCCAACCAATGACAGGCTTTGAATCAGACAACATGAACCCCATTTCCAAACCCTAAAACCCCAAATCCCCTTTGCAAGAGCTCGAAGATGGGGAAAGATATTCCATTCCAACGCATCACTGATGCTAAAATTCAGTCAGAGTGTCAGGTGCCAGTGACAAGGCCAGGGATTTTCTCCAGAGGCAATTATAGCTCTCCTGCACAAGCACTTTGATTTCTGAAGTTATTTCAGCAAGGACAAAAATAATAACAATAATTTAAAAATCCCGACTGCAGGATTACAGCGCGCCGTCTCATTTCTTCGTTGGGATACAATGCCGCTCTCCCGTCCGGTTGGCTGGGAGCTGGGGATTACATTCAGCCCACAGATGGGATTGCCTTGAATGAGGTCAGCTTCATCCAGAAAGAGATGTGCTCCTTGTGTCTCACCAACACCTTGAATGCTTCATGCCTCCACCTTCCAGGGCTCCCGCAGATGGGTTTTATTCTTGCTTCTGAGGAGCACGTCGGGCCGGGAACAAAAGCAGAGGCTGTGTAGAGGCAAGGTATTGTTCCCCATCAGCTCGGGTGGAAAGTGGTTGTGGAGAGCTGCTCGTGGCTTGCAGCAGAGCTCGGCGCTGGGGCAGGCACTGCAGAGGCACAGAGGCTGCCAGGCCTCTGCCAGGCAGCACTTCTGGGAGCACACGGATGTCAGCACACCCAGGACATGCAGCCAGGGCGTTTGGACCCACTTGGGAGATTGAAATCAGCACCCAGGCCATGTTGTGGCCACCCAGGGTGCAATTTCCAAGTGTGCCTAAAATTCTTGTAATCACAGAATCCCAGAATGGCTGGGCTTGGGAGCTTAAAGATCATCCCATTCCACCCCACTTCCATTAGATCAGGTTGCTCCAAGCCCCATCCAATCTGGACTTGAACACTTGCAGAGATGGGATAGCTTCTCTGGGCAACCTATGCCAAGGAATCACCATCCTCATAGTGAAGAATTTCATCCTAATATCTAATCAAACCTGCTCTCTGGCAGTGTGAACCCACTACCCCTGCTCCTATCCCTACCTGTCCTTGTGAAAAGCAAAGATGGCTTTGATCCAGGAAGAGGTTTCTGTGCTCCAGGAAGGGACTGTGTGGCATCTCCCCAGCCTGCCCCACTTTGTCCTTATTTGGGGTCAAAAAAGCCTCCTAAAAGTAATGCTCAGCCTTTAGCTACATCCCCACATGGCAGGGGAGAGTCAGTGTTGCCAGGCACCACCGCGTCTGCGAGGACATGGACCTTCTACAGAACAGCCCTGAGACATCCTCCACACAAGAACTCCAGCTCAGTGACAGACACTTACCCATCCTCATCTCCAAGGAAGCTCTCCAGGAGCTCAGCATTGATATTTCCACTCACACACTCCTGCTGACTTGTGTCTTTTGCTGCAGAGGATGGGGTGAGATCTCCTCCCCCAGACACACCTTACGTCCCCTATTGCTGCCTTTTGCCCCCAGGGCCTCTGTCACTGTACCACCTCCTCCTTCCTCTCTGTGTGTATTGTGTATTCCCCACATGGCTGTCTCCCTCCCCACATGGCTGCCTCCTTCCCTGATTTCTGTGATTGCTGGAAGCACCTCACTGCTCTGGTTTTGGTGGTTCTTGGTGGGTATTTTGGTTGCACAGTCTTCAGATCCAACCTGCAGCTCTGCAGCTGATCAGGTTGGGTTAAATGGGCCGGAAATGACAGCACTCAGCTCCCTGCAAGCCTTGGCACTCAGGGAGGCATGTGAAACAACTAACAGGGAGATCATCAGGGCACCTGAGATCCAGCAAACTCCCCACACTCAGCAAATTCCCATCGCCAAGGTGCTGCCATTGCACCCTCAAGATGGTCTTCAAGCCTCTGGGCTTTTTCCAGATGGACAATCACCTGAATACTTTGCTCCATATCTCAGCTTGAATGGAAGCTCCTGAAGTACCTGCTAAGCCCTCCAAACCTGGTGCTGCTAGTGATGCTTTGAACCAGCTCAACAGGCTCCCAGTCACGTCTAAATTGCAGCCCCCAGGGGATGAGGCCAGACTGACTTCTAGCATTAAGAACTGTACTGCAGCTTGCCCTCACTCCCTGCAAAACTCCTCCAGACAAGATGGGTGGACGAGGAATAAGCCCAGCACTGGCAGGATACAACCGCCATGAGCTGACCTGGAGCAGCTGGTTTGGGGGGAGCTGGCAGGAGGCTGGAGGGACTGCAGGAGAGGGTCTTTGCACAAGGCACAAGAAGTTGTTGCACAGGACCGTGGCAGAAATGCCACTGGAGGAGGAAGTGGTGGGTTGCTACATGGTGAAATAGGTGACTGCACATCTGGTTCCCTGACCTTCTGTGCTCCTGGGGGTTTCCAACCAGCGTGCAGCACAAGGATGGCCGTGCCAAACCCCATCTTGGCACCAAGGCACCAGCTCCAAGTGCGTGCTGAGACAGAGCTGCATGTGCTACCCCATCCCTTCACTGGCAGCTCAGGAGTCCAAGCCCAGGGTGAACAGAGCAGAGCATCCCCACAGCACTGCACACCTCCTGCACCCCAGGGCCCCAAAGTGGGGACCTGTGAAGACCCAGCACCACCCTGATGGGGGAGAGCAGGGAGCAGATGTGACACAAGCACCGAGCCGCCGACTTCCCCCATCCCACTGCGGCTCCTCCCCACCTTCACTTTGCTTTGCAACAGCTTTGCTCGGGCTTCAGCTGCCAGTGCCTCTCCCCTTCCCAGCTCCCCACCCCCTGCCATCCCTTGCAAGCAGCTCTTTATTAAAAATGCTAATGCCGGCACTTTCTCCCTGGGCTGCCCGTAAATCTGCGAGCAGAATGAGGCGGGAGGAGGAGGCGGATGGGTGGTTTGGTGAAAGGATCTGAAAGAAAGAGGAGCTTTTTATCTGGCTGTCCTTCAGCTTGCAAAGCCGAGGCACACAGCAGGGGATGGAGAGAGGGAAAAAAAAAAAAATATAGAAAGAGGGGTGGGGGAAAAAAAAGAGAAAGAAAAATACTTTAAGCAGGAAAAGTGCTGTCCTTGTCACCTCGCTCCTCTGTGGGATGGGGAGTGGATGATGAGTGGGGATGGGACAGGAGGAGCAGGTGCACACCAGGGATAGCTGTGTGTGGAAGAGGAGGGATGGGGAGGGGATGGGACAGAAAGGGAGAGGGGAGGTGGGTGAGCAGGGCACAGACTGCTGCACTAATTCTGGTTGTGTGCTGGAAAAAACATCTGCAAGGCTGCAGGTGGGGGAGTGAGACTGGGGTGGGTCAGTTTGCCAACAGGGTGAGAACAGCCAGCCTGACATGTTCCCCACATCACGTTAACCTGGCTTAAAACCTCCCCAGGCCACGGTGAAGCCCATTACAAGTTGAAAGAGCACACTGAGAAAGACCCCTTAAATGCAGAGCATTAATCTCAACAGGGGTATCTGAAAAGGGCACCCAGAGAACTGCACGTGGGGAAGGGAAAGCCACAGACCATTGTGTGATGGATCTAAGGGCTGGGATGAAAAAGTACAAATGCAGTTTATTAGCTAAAGGCAGAATGAGCTGATTTAATTTTTGGCCAAGTCATACCACAAAAAGAACCACAGAAATTTGGTTTGATGAGGAAAGATGAAGCAGAGCTGGTTGGATTGCTAAAAACTGCACCCTACCCAGGAAACATTAGCGTAAGAGCCGAAAAGCAGCTAATTAACAATGCATCTCAAAGTAGGGAGACAGACTGTGAACACACAAACAGCACCAGACAGATTTGTTTAAAACAGCTGAAGAGCAGCACACACATACCAAAAAA
>VZRZ01006338.1:172141-193709 GCA_013398175.1 Climacteris rufus | reverse complement strand
AAAAAAAAAAAAGCATCTGATCAAATGCATCTGCTACCCATGATCAAAAAGATCTGATTTTTTTGAAAGACTGATGAAGATTTAGGGTCCGGACACATTGGGTAAAAGATGCAGTGTGGAGGCGTGGATCTCAGTCTGGTACCCAAAATACACACAGCACAAAAAGCCTCTCACTGCCATCGCCAGTAAAGTACAAAGATGAGCTCGCCTTCATGAGCAGAATTAGATGCTGATGAGTGAACAGACACCGAGTCAACTTGTCACCACTGTAAACAAAAACAAACCAATGGCAAAACTATCTAAACCAAAGGGTTGAAATGAGTTCTCAGATAAAAAAAACAGAAGAGGTCATACCCAGAACACATCACTCCCGAGCTTGCCCAGGGATTTGGCAGAGCCCCCAGGTTCTGCTTTGTTGACCAAGAGCCAATGTGGTTTCTCCGGGGACTGATCCGTGGAGGCAGCACATTGCTCCAATATTGCAGGGGTCAGGAGCATATTAAGCAAACATTGGTCAGGATGATTCAGGCACAGTTGATCTCACCTTGGGATGTGGGGAGAGAGCAGATTTGCAGACATCTCTTTCAGGTGAGCCTGAAGGCAGCCTGGTTGGGCTAGAGTTGGGAGCAAGCTGATGAGCCCGACAAAAGACAGCATGGCAGCTCAACCTCCACTCCAAAACCCATGAATACCAGCTTACAGCTACAAGTTATCCCAAGTTATCCAGTTAAACAGGCTCTGACAAGGTGATTCTGCTGGACTAAAGAGAGTTCATCACAGCTGTGACCCCATGAAGGCCAAAGGTTCATGTAGAAGAGACCTCCAGCATCACAAGCCCTTGCAGGCACAGCTGCACTGAGCAGCACCTGGACATCAAGAACAGAGCACAGAGCAGGAAAAAACTCTCATTAAACACCAAGCTGCCCCTGGCATCACAATGCTTAGTGTGAACATGCTTTCAAGAGCCCCTAAAAATAGTGGAAGCTGCAGGTAGGGATGGTGAAGAGTGGTTTCAGCTGCTACCATTTTCTGGAACAAAAATCTGACAAGTTCAAGGAAGAAACACAAAATGACCCTGGTTTCAAGCAGCTCGAGAAGAGCTCTCTAAGGATGGCGACACTGTAGCATCAGAGCCTTCTTGAGAGCCCAAGGAAGGGCAGGAGGATTTTGACAGCCCCACCATGGTCTAGGGCTATGTTGCACCTTGGGGAAAAACAGAACTACCAGGTTTCTCTGCCCCAAACAGAAAAATATTTTGGAAATGCTGCACACAATTTGTCATAGCCAACTTTGGTATACAAGATATACCCTGGCCAGGTATGAACACTTTTGCAGGAGGAAAGGAAGAGAGAGGCTCGAGCATAGCATGGACATCAGATTGGAGCAGGGTCTGAAAAGAAGCCCCAAATCCCCCAGAGGAACAGAGGAGGTCCTGATCACCTTTCAGGTGGGCATTGCTGAGACCAAAGCTGGGTCAGGAGATGCAAACAGGTCCAAGGGGCTTTGGGAATGTATTGGTCCTTCCTGCCCTTGGCTTGTCTCCTGCTTGCTACCATCTATATTTTTTCCCAATTTACCTGGAAACAGCATCTTTTTCTCCACTTTGCCTTAAGACAGTGAAGCAGCTAAATCAGGAAAAAGCTAGAGAAGAGCAGAGTGCATGGAGGAAAAGTGTGAAGCTGCAGACTCACACCCAGGAGCAAAGGAAAAGCAGAGAGCCAGGAAGTAAACGTTTCTCCACTGTGCTTATCCATTTTTATTACCTGCCTCAATGTACAAAGGCATTTGCCAATTTGCTTTTCGCAAGGTGGTGGGTCCAGCACACTGCTCTGAGGGAGGCAGAGGCTGGCACCAAAGCCATGTGTGGTCGTGGGTGGCTGTGGGCTCTTTCCAGCCCACTCCTAAACACAACACATCCCAAAATAGGCAAATCTCTGGCAGGGCAATATCCCCCCCACACCCCATTCCCCATTGCTCAGTATCTCGTGTGAGATGGCACAGAGGAGCTGGGACCATCCCTGTTGGACACTTGTCCCCTGGAGACAAACAGGACAGGGAGCTGTATTTCTGCCTGCATTCTCCCACCCCAGCAGGGGCACCTTGCAGAGGTTTGGGGACCTTCACCACACCACACAGCACATTCCCAGCACAGGGCCACCTGTGCCACGAGCATCACCCTGGCTCAGGGCACCCACAGCAACAACTTGTCTCACCACAGCTGGTGCTCCATGCTGGGTTTAGCTCTAAATTGCCTTTAAAATGATAAAATCAGAGAGGGGGCTGGAGACAGAGCAGCAGTGCTCTCCCCAGGGCCCCAGTTCAAAGGGACACAGCAGGGCTGGCCAGAGCCGGCAGTCCCCCGCTGCTGCCATCCCCCAACACTGCAGCACGGTGGGGGAGACGCCAAGCCCAGCCTTTGATGATTTTCTCTTCCCACTGCGAAGACTAATAACTTCAGAGAGGGCATCCTGACACATGCAGGGCCACCACCAATCCAGCTGTGGCACAAAGGGGGGAAGAAAGGGTCTGGAGGTGCCAGTGCACGTAGGACCTCTGAATTTGGGGGTGTATTGGCTTTCTACGCACCACCCTCCGCCATCCCTGGAGCCCACAGCTGCACATCACAGACCTGTGAGTGTTGAGGGCCAGATGGAGCACCCTCTGAGGGTCACAGAGAGATGGGAACGTTTGGAATCCACCACTGAATTGCTGCCGAAACATCAGAAAAATTTCCCTTAGCACCTCCAGGGGTGCAAAGCTGTGGAGTAGACGGAGACTCCTCTGTTCCCTCAGCCACCGTGTCAAAGCATCTGATTTTCCCAATTTTCAATGGGGACCTCAGCCTGGCCTCAGCCCTCCTCTGATCCCTTGCACACCCAAACTGAAAGTGTCACAAAGTGCAGGATGCCAAGGATAGTACTCACAACGGGGGGAGGAACAACCTTGATCTTCTCCGGGGGATGTTTACTGTAAAATGTGACAGCAGCCTCTTCTCCATCATTTCTGATTATTTCAAAGCACAGAAACCCTCGCCTCCCGCAGACCCGCTGCAGAGCCCAGCCGTGTGCTGACCTGACGATTCACTGAGGTGCCTCTAACTCTGTCACCCAAGCAGTTACCACAGCCCTGCTCCGCTGCTGTGGCAGCCCAGCAGCTCGTGCAAGGACACCCCACTCACCCCTGGTTCGTCCCCCACTCGTTCCGGATGCAGAGGTGCTTATGCACAGGGTCCTTCATGTAACCTTCATAGCAGAGACACTCCCCTGCGGAGACAGGGAGATGGGAGGACACACATAGGAAGGCTTTCCCTGCTGAGCACAGCCTGCAGCCACCCCAGGGCACCCGGCAGCTCTGTTATTGCACACGGGGCAAGGCGAGGAAGCACCATCCCACCACGGCCGGCTTGGGGAGGCAGAGGTGAGCTCCCAAACCCGCCCCAGCCTCGGGACCACTTACCGGTCTCGGGGTCACACTGGTGCTCACAGGGGTCCAGGAGGCGCCGGGCGCAGAGGTCCAGGGCCCAGGGCCCGCTGGAGTTTTGCTGGGAGAAGAGCACGACCTGTGCCGGGTTCAGCCAGTCGCTGGCATCCAGCTGGCTCCCCTCCAGCAGGATGAACCGGCTTCCTGCCACCGAGACCAGGGCAGTCAGTGGCAGCCACCTGCTGCTGTCCCCTCCATCCCATGGTGGTCCCCTGCATCCCATAACAGACACCTCAATCCCATGATGTTTCCCCCCATGCTGTGATGGATCCTCCATTCCCCGCCCCTTCACTCCATCCTGAGGCAGTCCCCTCTGCCCCACAACAGTCCCCTCTGTCCCACAATGAATCCACTCTCCTGTGTCCATCCTCTCTGCCCTATGACAGCCCCCTCCATCCCATACCTGTCTTCTCTATCCCATGACAGCTCCCTCTATCCTGTGCCTGTCCCCTCTGTCCCACAGCAGCCATCTCCATCCCACACCCCTCCCCTTGGTCCCACACTCCTCTGTCCCACACTGTTCTTCATCCCATGATGGGCCATTTTATCCCACATCCATTCCCCTCCAAACCACGATAGTCTCCTTGGCCCTATGCCCATCCCCTCCATCCTGCACCAAGCCCCATGTCCCACAACAGTCATCTCCATCCTGTGTCTGTCTCTCCTGTCCCCTGCCCATCCCCTCCATCCTGTACCCCTCCATCCCTTACTCCCACATGGACCCCCCATCTCACACCAGTCTCTTCTCTCAGGGACCCATTCCCTTCATCCCATAACAGACACCACTGTCTTCCACCCATCCCCTCTGCCCTGTGCCCACACCCTCCATCCCATGCCCATCCTCTCTGTCCCACACTGGTGCCCTACACCCACACCTGTCCCCTCCATCCTGTACCCATCCTGCCCATCACTTCCCCCTCTCCTCCATTAAACCTCACAGAGTGGAGCAGGAAGGGATGGATGGGTGCTCACCATCAGCAATCAGGTGCTCAGGGACATGGAGGGTGATCTTGACGACAAGGGGGCAGTTCATGTGGGAAGAGCACACTAGGCTGATGACACAGCTCGTCACACTGATGAGGGTCAGTGTGGTCTTGTTCACGGGGCTCCGGGGGGACCCCACTGAAAAACATGGAAGCACAGTCAAACCTGACACCTACAGGACTCAGGAAGATCTTGGGGTGCAGTGAGAGGACCTTGGGATGCAGAGACCCTGCCCAGCCCCCTGGAAATCCAGCATCAACCCAATCAAATGGAGTCACATTGGACTTTGAAGAGCACAAAGTAGCCTTTGCCATGGGACCCTCCGTTCTTCCTTCCTGCTGTGACCGGAATCTTCCTGATCCCACACAGCCCTGGCTATCCCACACCCCGCACTGCAGCACGCTGAGAACTCTGCAGCAGCACAGCTTTAAAGCAGAGCAGACACTGAGGAAAAGAAAGGTAAATGCAGTATCCTGGTTTTCCCCACTCTTTCTCAGCACTTCACTTGGGTTAATTTTGTCATGACAACAGGCTCACGGATGCTTTTGAAAAAGCACTGGAGAGCCCTAACTGCTCAGGGCATGCAAGGTCTTTGACTTTTAATCTCCCAGCTGAAGAAGCTGAGTGGAAAAAAAGCTGCTGGAGACAAAGCCTGAACCAGCCTTCCAGCACCAGCTGAAAGAGATGGCTCCCAGTCTCACCACTCCCAGAGAAACAAGGCATCATCCAGCAAACAAGGCTCAGTGAGAGAAAACAGACACTACCCTTCCTCTTGGGAAGAGGAAACCTCCCAAAGGGATGGTG
The DNA here is from genome assembly GCA_013398175.1 of Climacteris rufus. NCBI lineage: Eukaryota > Metazoa > Chordata > Aves > Passeriformes > Climacteridae > Climacteris > Climacteris rufus. The sequence continues at coordinate 188,441 of VZRZ01006338.1, read as the reverse complement.
CAGGGCAGCAGGGCAAGACTCCTGCCTGGGGACAGAGGCTGTCCCCACCCTCTGCTGCACACACAGCTGGTATGGGTACAGTGCCGGAGCGGGCCCTGGCTGAGCGGCGCCGTGGGACGCACGGGCCAGCCTCTGAAGCGTGTTACTCATTAATATACACCAGTGCCTGGCAGAAGCCTCCAGCAAAACACCAGAATATATTTCATCCTCTGCTGAGAAACTCCACCGGAGAGCAGCAGCAGCCTGCTGCGGAGCAGGGAACCGGCGCCTGCCTGCGGCAGCTGGGATTGTACTTGGGTTTCCATCTTTTTGCCAGTGGAAAGTCTCCAAACCCAGAGAAGCAACGGCAAATAAAGCAAGAGGGGTGATGGCTCCTTGTCACCCACCTCGGCTGCGCCTCCGGCTCCGCGAGGGGTCCGTGTAGAAAGTCAGCTGGGGGTCGGTGTCTGCCTCTGTCCCTGAGTCCCCCTCGGGGTTGAGAAATGCTGAGCCAGCTGCAGGGGACACTGAGTGTAGTCACGGAGGGGTTGGCACCGTGCCACCCCAAACCTTGGCATCCTACATCACCCTTCAGGGAAAGCCTTGCACTAAAGACCAGCAGCCCCATCTGCCAGGTGCAGCAGGGACAGCATCTGCTCCCCTTCCCACCACACACAGCCAGGGCCCCCTGCCATGGGTTACCTTGCAACTTTTTTCCACAGCTGTGCCAGCATCCTGAAATATTTACTGGGGAAAACACCCTCTGCATCTTTGCAACAGCCTGTCCAACATCATTTGCATCCTTGCAGGCACCACATTTTCTGCTCCTCCCCACCCAAATCCTCTTTTGCATGCTCTTGCCCAACTCTTGCTCCATTTCTCCATCCCAGGAAAGAGTGAGCTGCTGGAATGTGGGTGGGTGGAAGCCCAAAGCCCCCCATCCACCCCAGGGACTGCCCTACCTCGTGCTTTGTTGTTGATGCGCTTGCGCTGGCTGCTGGAGGTGTGGGACAGCAGCGTGGCCTGCTGGTGGTTCGAGTCCACGGGGCTGGTGGCGATGATGTTGTCCTTGTACTTGTTCATCAGAGACAGCTTGGCGTTATCGCTCCCTGAGCAGGAAGAATTGGAGGCAAAATCTTTCAGGGATAAAGATTTTAAAAAGGATGGGAGGTGAGAGAAAAATTTCCTTGGATCCATCTCCAGATCATCTTGAGGTGATAAGGGTGCTGCAGCCTCAGTGAGCTGAGCTGCCCCCAATGCACCCTCATGAGCAACTCAAATCCTGCAGAGGACTGGCACATTCACCGAACTAGCCAAAAGCTGAGATTTAACACTCAGCCTCTCAAGGCACCAGAACCCCGGGGATACAGAAGGGAAGTTTGGGGGTAACATTGGGATAGCATGGAGGGGACACTATTGTGGTTCTCCATCAGGCCATGGAAGCCACAACCCTTCCTCACAAAGCTGCATCGTCCTAGCCACATCCCACTCAGAAGTGACTGCTCTCAACTGGCTGCAAGGTCTCCCAGCGATGGAAGTGCCTTCAGGGCACCACCGACATCTCACACCCAAGGAAAACCCAGAGAAAGAGGGAAAACACTCAAGGGAAAACACGTATATGGAATGATGGAGAGGAGCTGGAAAGGCCCCAGCTCAGCCCATGCCCACCTGGCGTGAGGTCCATGCTGGCCTTCTCATTGCAGCCCTGCAGCGAGTCCAGGGTGCGGGTGACCTGGCTGGCGAAGTCCTCGCCGCCGTTCATGCACTCGCGCTGGAGGTGGTGCCGCAGGTCGGTGATGTCGTACTCGTAGCCGTCCAGGATGGGCGTCTCGCGGATGCTGAGCGTGCCGCTGGAGTTGTGGCCCTGCACGCGGGCGTTGCGCAGGCTCTCCCGCCCGTGGCCCCCGATCAGCACCGACGGGATGTAGTGGATCTCGTTGGCTGCCTCGGCGCTGGCGCTCTTCTGCGGCTGCGGCACCCGGCGCCGCTTGCACCACCGCCGCCGCGTGTAGAGGATCATCACCAGGCAGAGGATGGAGAGCAGCAGGGCAATCATCCCTCCCTGCGGGCACAAACACGGGCAGGGATCAGCCAGGGACTGGCACCAGCCTACCCTGGGGACGCTCCAGGCTGGCCAGAGCAAAGGCACTGGCGAGGGGAGCGTGGTCACACCAAGAGTGTGTTGGCACCAGCAGCACCCAGCACTGTCCAAGTGCCCCCAGCTGGAGCCTGCCTAGGGCTGGACCAGCTTTGAAGTCGCTACCGAGGCATGAAAAAGCAGCATTTAAAGCAAAGCGTGTTTTGTTTCACTCTCCTGCCCTGGAAAACAGAGATCAGCTTTATTCCAGGCAAATGCTCCTACGGGCAACTTTTTCTGACCCATTTCCAACCGGTTTCAGTGCTGTCACTCTTAATCTTGGGAGATTTTCCCAGGCTATCCTGCAGAAACTGCAGCACAGATTAAAAGAGATCAGGGCTTGTGACAGACAGATGACTGAAGTGTTGTTTGGGGATGTCTTGGGGGGAAGAGGCTGAAAAAGCTCCTGTCCTGCAGGGACGGACCCCAAAACTGCACCTGGCCCTGCCATCCTGCCACTGTCCCCGAGGTCACCCTCCTGCAAGACGTCACCGTACACAGATAGAGGCGGTGAGATGAAAGCCCCAAACTGGCCCTTTACGCACAATCTGCCAAGAATAATAACAATAATAACAATAAAATGCATGCGGAGCCGGCTAAGAGCTCTGAGTGCATCCACGGCTCTGGTCTCCCTCCTCTTTTTTTATGCAACAGGTGGTCTTAAGAAAATAAAATAATAGTAATAATTTGCTCCATTAGGATAAAACATTAAGGGAATTACTGAATGAGAAGCAGGAGAGGCAGCTGGAAAAGGAAGTTTAATGGCCATTACAGTTTAACCATCTTTCATTTCCAGGATAATGGAGCAGTGATGCACTGTCCCAGCCTCCTTCCCAACTTTCTTTAAAAAACATAAAAAAGAGAAAACAAACTCCAGTGACTGAGGAAACCAGCAGTCCTGCAGAGGTAGGGGTGCTGGCTGGCATCTTTCTGGCCAGGAGCCTGCAGCCAGGAAGTCAGGAAATCCCTTGCTGGGGCTGAAATCTGTCACCGGATCATAGAAACAGCAGAATCCCAGAATGGTTTTGATTGGAAGGGACCTTAAAATTCACCTCCTTCCAGCTCCCATGCCAGAGGCAGGGACACCTTCTACCATCCCAGGTTGCTCCAAGCCCCATCTAACCCAGCCTTGGACACTTCCAGGGATGGAGCAGCCACAGCTTCCCGGGGCAACCTGTGCCAGGGCCTCCCCACCCTCACAGGGAAGAATTTCTTCTTAATACCCAATCAAAACCTACTCTGTATCAGTTTAATTCCATCACCACATGCCCTTGTATAAAGTGCCTGGCATGGTCATGCAGAGTTTTTTAGTGGTAAAGTGAGAACCCAATTCTGTATCATGCTCCAATCCCTAAGTGATCCATAAATAAGTGGGGACTATCCCCATCCCCTCCAGAGATGGCCTCCTCTGTCATGGCTCTCCATCACTCTGGGGAAAGGCCCACCCGCAGATGGGGTGACAAGCAGGTGAGAGGAATACCAGGGCCAGGGCATTCCTGGTTTTCCTTCACCCTCTGTATGCATTAAATCCCCCAAACACCAGAGAGCTCTGCCATATGCCCGTGCTGGTGAACAGGACAGACCAGGCTGGAGCTCGAGTCTGGTGGATGCTTGTTTTTCTCAGATGGCGGCTGTGGGTTCACAAAAGACCTGTTATTTCATTGAAACTGCATTTCTTTTGCCCTGATAGTCTGAGAGCTCAAACAATCCCTGAGAAAAGCAGCCTGTGGCTTCTTGAGACTTCAAGAGGCTCTAAGAGGGGAATGAAAACCAGAGCTGAAGTCTCCTCCACCCACTGCACATTGGAGGGGGTCAGGGCACCACCTCAGACCCCTGTTTCCCTCCACAGGAGCACAGAAATCCTGTTCTGTCTTCTTTCCCCCCTGTCCAGCATCCACGTGATGGCTGTGAGAGGAGCCCTGCACTGGATGGGTGTGGGAGCTCTCTTTGCCTGGTCCACGTGCGGACCCTGGTCATGATGGACACAGCCCCTCGCTCACACTCCTTCTCTTGGCAACCACAGAGCAGAGAAAGAAAATCAGCCTTGAAAGCTCCACGTGATCCTGACTCCTGGCACAAAAGCCAACCTCTGTTTGTCAGGGAGTGAGGATGGCTTCGGAGAGGAGCTGAGAGCGATGGGGGAAAAGGGGCAGAGGGAAGACTCAATCTGCATTTGCACATTTTGGTGTGACAGCAATGAGTTGTAGACATCCTTTTCATCAGCTTCATAACAAGCCTTGTTCCAGGCACTTTTGCCTTGATCTTGGGATACAGCAATACTCAAGACCTCTCCAGAGGTGACGAAACCTCTCAGGAGCAGCTGGGAATGGACAATAAAATTGAGATAATGCTGCCAGGTGTTTTGGGGAGTGGCTTTGCAAGTGATTTATTTTTCCCTCAGACTAATCAAGCACAAATGACGGAGGAGAAACCTGGCCTGGGGCTGCAATCTGGAAGAGCAATTGAAGCCCTCATTAGGGTAGACACCATTGAACAGCCTGTTTGCAGCCTCGGCAAGACATTGTCTCCAGCTAATTATCTTCCAGTAGCACAAAAATTGTAGCATTCTTCAATTTTTTTCCAGCATAACAAAAAAAATCCGAACAAAACCCACAATCAACACACCCCAGCTCCTTCCCCAACACAGAAATCTCTCTCTGCCATCAAACCCTTGTGTCTGTGCATCTGGGTGGAGGAGTATTGCTGTGCAACCTTGACACGTGGGATGCTCTTGCTGCACGCTGTGAAACCACGGCCATGAGGCTGCCATGCTGATAAAAGTGGTGATGACAGTGCCTGGTGGCACTGTGACAGTGCCTGGTGGCACCAAGACACCTGCCACGCATCAGGGCAGAGGGCAGCGGGCACCATGCACCTGGCAAAGGGCTCCTGACAAAGTCCAAGTGAATTCACCCTGGGTTATGGTGGTTGAGACCTTCAAAGCACAGAACCCCCCGAGGATCAAGGCACCCCACAAACATATTTTCAGAGTGATGCAAACTGAGGGAGAAAGCAGCCTGTTAAGGCATTTAGCATCCAACACTAAGACAGGTGCCCAGGGCATCCTACCCACCCCAAAGATGGGCACAGTTCCCATCCTATGAGCTGTAGCCAGATGGGAAAATAAACGGCTTTTTAAAAGCCACTGTATTTTCTACAGGCTTCTGGAGCTAAGCAGAGGCTGCCTTCCCATCACGTACCATGACAGAGATGTGGAGGATCCTCAGCTCCTCCTCTGCTGACTCAGTCTGGGGTTCCTCTGTGGGGTCGAAGCCGGGCAGGTTGGGGGCCCCGTCTTGGTGGTGGATGTGGAAGAGCAACGTGCCGTTCTCCAGCCACTGCTGCCGCCAGCGCACCAGTGGGATGTCGTCCGTGTTGCCTGAGATCTCTGCAAAAGCAAAGCTGGTCAAGGGGGAAGTGTGGAGCACAGGGTTGATGGGGCACATTCACCTCTTCCCAAAAAAATGGGTGCAGGGACCAAAGGACAGCACCATGGCTGTCCCTACATAAACCACAACCAGAAGGGTTAAAGCAGAGTAAAATCATATTTCTAGGTATAATCCAGATGTGGGCCTGTCCAAAAATCCAGTTGTGGTACAGAGAGAGAGCACATACTGACATCTGTAACCCAGCAGCATCCTTCCAGCTCTAATCTGGACAGGCTTCATCCACACACTTCATGTTAAACACAGCCTCAGACATTGCAAGCACAGGATTCAGGACAACTTCTCAGCAGCATGATAGGATCATTGGGACCATGTCACAAATTATTGCAGACAAAATATCCCCCATCCTTTGTGAACAATAAAACATGCACGTGGCTGTGATCGCACCTGCAGCTCTGACTTTGATTGAGGCCATTTCAGAGTTCTCATCTTCAAGCATTTTTTGCAGCTCTCTGCCTAGGACTCAGCCCAGAGACCTGCAGAGATATCTGCAGCTTCTGCCCAAGCACCCCAACTTTCCTTAAGGACCTTTAATTTCAGGGGTTTGGGGCAGTGAGACAGACGGGCACAGCCAGGCTGAGGTGTCACGGCAGCAGAGGACACCCAGGCAGGAGGAGCAGCTGAGGACAGGGACACGACACATGCTCCAGGACACTAAATGCCAGATCAAACCACATTCACCTGGCTGACTCCAAAATTTCAGGGACATCCTACAGCTGGGTCTCAGCCAAAGACAGGGTCACACCAGCCCATCCCTAAGAGACATGGGCACTGTTTTAACTACTACCTCCCCCTCAGATCGGATCACCTTGATCACCATCTCACCCCACCTTGATCTCAGCCATCAGCTTGAGCCTGCCACTGGCCCCTTAGTTAATTTTCCTGAAAATAGCAGATTTTGTTAGAATGACCACAAAACCCATGACGAGATTCCCAGAGAGGCACAGCTTTCACTCCTGTGTCTGCCCCGTGGGAGTGGTCTAGCCAGACTCATCCTCCCCATCCCATTTGTAGCCGTGCATTTTCATGGCAGTGGGAAAGAGCCTGTCTCCCTTTGCAAATTATCATCTTTATTTTGCTTGTTTCATGCTGCCTTCAAATGAAAACTGGAATTCAATTACAGTGCCGAAAAACAACATTTTAAATTTGCTGTTAATTAATTTCATTAGGCTTTCTTAAGTGAGCTGGCTGCTGGGGGAGGTAAGGAGGGGGGCAAAATCTGCATCAGGAACCGGGCTCATCCTCCCAAACTGATTTGATTAATCAAAGGAAACATTAGCCACAGCAAGTGAATTGGCAGATGGTTTGTGCTCAGCACGGGCCGCGTTCCTGGCGGTGATCAGAGCACTCGGAGTGTCCCGAGCACAGGGATGCTGAGCGCTCCACGACACCGACGGGAAGCAAAACCAAGAGGAGCTGAAGTTACTGGGAAGCCAGAAGCACTCCTGAAATTCCCTCTAACTGCTGAGCTGTGTGTTCAGGGACACAGATCCCCTTTGAAAAGCTGGTCCTGAGAGCCAGGAGGGTTTGAAACAGCGGATCTCCTCCTCTCCCACCTGGTCTTTATTCATGGACTGAGAGGGGAAGACAAGCTTGCCCGCTTTCCCAGCTCCCCACGGCTTCTCAACTTGGAATGAACCAGCTCAAATGGAAGAAAACACTCTCCCTGCACCTGCCCACTAACGCGAAATTAGGAGTAATTAAGGCAAGAGCTTTTATGCACAACAGGAACTCAACGTACTGACATTTGGAAAAAATGTAAATACCAGCATTTGCTCCATTGTAAAGACTGAAAATAATAGATACTAAGTATGTGACATTGTGACATTTAGAAAGCTAGAGTTAGAGATGTTTTCCCCCTGATTTGACATATCATTGTTAAAGCAGCACCCTTCAGCTCATTAATATTTGAGAAGGAATCCTTGATGGCAGTTATTTAAATGATTAATAGATTATAGTAAATTTAAGCCTTAAAATAGGTTGTCATAATTTCAAATTTATTTAAACAGGCTTATTTTTTTAAAAGAAAAATGTATTTCAATAAAAAATGGATTCTTGTTTTAGAAGAGCACAATCCAGCCACAGAACCTCAGCATTTTATCCTCTCTCACCAGACACGGTGAGATGACCCTGCAGCCACATTGCACACCAAGTCAGAAGTACAGGAGACAGAGAAATACACCCCAGAAATCAACTGCCATCACCCCAAACTGGCATGTTATGCCTCTCCATCACACTGCTGCTCCACCATCTCTGCTCCTGCCCTGGCAAAGGCTCTTGAGGCAGTGCCTGGATGAGAGAGCTTCGTCCTTGGACCTTCTCCTCCTCTCCTTGAGTGCCTTAGCAACGCATCAGCTGCTTCTATCCTCGTCATTTCAACTTGAAAAAAATTACACATATAAATGCTTCCCTGCACCCACGAAGTTCTCATAGAGTTCAGTTCAAGCAAGACCAAGACAGGACCAAGCTTCCTCCTTAACACAGCATCTCTGCTCTTGCTTCTCCCAGTCCAACACATTTCACTTTTCCCTTTGTCTTGCTCTCCAAGCAGACATCTCATCACCTGTTGGGACATGCTACAGTGACCCATGTAGCCAACTGGGACAATTTCTCTGGATGTTGTAGGAAGTCAGCTCTGCTATGGAGCTGGCAGGTGCCAACCCTGCTGATCAATTTGTACAGCGGGGCCAGGACATCCCAGAGGAGGCAGAAAAGTGGGCAGAAAGCCAAAAATAAGCTGGGGGGAGAGGATAACTTCAAGTTCAAAGTTTGAAAGATATTGATGAAAAGCCTAGTCCCTGCATGGCTTTCATTAAGGCCTTGGATGGGAAGCCATTAGCACTGGTATTAACTTCTTGCACCTCTGTTAAAAAATAGCCTGCCTGAGTCAGAGGTTAATAACAGTAGGAGACCACTAATTAGGCTGTGCCACATTCACCTGATATCAAACGTGGCCCAGGTCCTTCATATCTGCAGGAGCAGCAGCCTCCAAAGGCCCTGGCTGATGCTTTCAACATAACGGCGGCGGCTGCTCCCCTCCCAGACCATCTGCGAGGGGAGGGAGCGGGGAAGGAAGGGTTCTACAGGAGCAATTTGAACAGAGGACGAAAGACCAGATTGAAGGTGCTGGAGGTGCATGGATTTATACCTCCTTCTCTACTGATTGTCCCAAACAGCCTCATTTCCTTAGGGACAGCTGTCCCAGACCAAGCAAACGCAGTCCTTCTGGAGGCAACACCTCTGCATGCCCCAGTTCTGGGAGGCAACAGCTCTGTCACAGCCCAGTTCTGCACCTGAGCTGGTGCAACACCAAAACAATGGCCCATGAGCCCCGTGCTGACGTAAACCCATTCCCACATCCTCATGTCCCTGCCGAGAGCTGGCATTGTGGCACACAGGGAGAACAACTCTCCTTCAAAACTCACATCAGCATTTTGATGAAAAAAACACCCAGCAAAACAATTTTCCTCTCCATTTGGAAGCGTTTTGCACTAATAGATGCCTCCAATAAGTCAAATGAACTCTGCCATAATGCCGGTCTCCGCAGACTCATTTCATACAGAAGAGCGCAGATTTTGACTTGGACTCGTATTTCCTCGTTAACATTTAAACCTGCCTTATTTACCATCCGGAACCTGACTGTGTTTTTATTTAAGTCCCCCATTAGCCAAGGCTTTTGCTCCATGCCTAAACCACACACATCCTTTAAAGGGCTCGAACTCAGCTAAAGCACATTTTGCACTCCTCCAAGGGTCTCCAATGTCTGAAGTGACTCAGGAGACCTTCCCACCATGAGTCACTCGCTCTCTCTGTTGGGACCTCAGGCCTTGATTCCTACCAATTCTGATATCAAAATGCTTATCTTGATACTTAAATCGTTTATACTTCCAAGGTTTTAGTGACAGATCATTCATGGGATAATATTCACATTTTTATGGGCCTGTTAAAAAATTCACATTCATCACTGACTATCCATATTTCATTTGCATTTTGTGTCTCCAGTCTCAGGTAGGAAAACCAGCTCATTCTGTAGGTCATTCCATGACAATTCTGCTTTTCCATATGAGCAAACACAAACCTCACTTTACATATTAGGAAAGTGTTTCACAAGAGAGGGCCCCTGGGGGAAAATTTCCAAAAGACTGGTAGATATGGGACAACATAAAGGTTCAAGGAAACAGCAGTGGTGATCTCCCTGGAGCCGCTCTGGCTGGGTCAGAGGGATCACCCCACCACCTGCACGTGAAGCTCATACACCTGAAGCCATGGGCTGCCATAGCAAGGCTGACAGCTAACCAGGTTTCTCCTTGGAATGCAGGGTGCCTTTGCTTTAGGGAAGGTCACCCAGGAGTTACATTTCAAAGCTGTAGCCACGCTTTAGCCTTGAACTGGGATTTTTTTGTCCCAAATATGCCACAGCCCTAACCCCTCTCTTTCTTTAAAAACAAACTCTCCATCCCTCTGGGAGTGATGCTGAGCTGCAGGACTGTTTTCAGGGTGAAGGACACTGATTCATCATTAGTGGTTCTGAGCTGGGTTTGCTCTGCAGCTGCTGACCTTACAAAGTGACAACCCCCACTGCCCTGCTCTTCCCCACAGCCCCAAGGACCTGCCCAGCCACACGTGTGTGACATCCCCTCCAAGGTTATTCTTCTGTCACATTTGTCAGTTTTGACCTAAAGCTAGGAAAAACAACAAGCAGATTGGGACTGGTGTTTGATTTTCACTCCTGTCTTGTTAGTTTGGTCCCATCTGCCATAACTGTGAACTACAGAGGAAATGTGGGAAGAGAGGCAAATCCACCTCCTGGACCAACACTTGTGTGACATGGTCATGTTAAAAAGAACCCAAATGCCCATGCCACAACAGGGAGCAAAAGCAAAATAAAGAGAGTGTGTGGCTACACTTCCAAGATGCAATGCTGATCTACAAACCCCAGGAAGGACCACATCTGTAGTTGATATCCCGCCTTGCAATGATATCACATCACCTCTTCCAGAAGGAAAATCAGGTCTCCGTGGAAAGAGCACAAATGATGGAGAGGCTCCCAATCAGCCACGGAAAATTACTGCCCTGGCTAAATCATCTCCCAGCAAATCAGTGAGAGGGAGGGCACAAACCCCTCAGCTCAGTGGTGTTCACCTATGAGCTGCTGCACTCCACCAGTAAAACTGCTATCGCTGCAAAAGGGTGAGCGACCGGAGAAGAAAAACCTGGCAGATGAGACGCCAATCTCTTAAAAAAGCTCTTGTGCATCAAGGAAATTAAAGACCAGTAAATTCTGCCTGTTCCCTGGACACTTAGTTAAGAGGAACCAGTAGGTGCATCAGTAAATATGGGTCACCCAACACTGTAAGCCAGCAGATAAGGGTGATCCAATTTGATGGACTCGTTTCAAAGAGTTCTTGTCAAAATCCACCCTCAACGTTTCCCAAGGCAACAAGGTGGTGTTGGGATAAGAAGGAAAGTCATCTTGGAGCCCACCAGGTGGGGGAGGAGTAAGAGTTTAGTTTTCACGATGAAAGGAGGTTACCAAGAAGCCCCATGGAGATCTTTGTCAGGACCTCAGCTGCTCAGAAACGCTCTGGGAGAGGAGGCGAATGACAAAGTTGGTCACTAAGGCTAAATTTAGTCTTCTCAAAGCTAAAGCTGAGAAATGCGGGAGGAAAGTGGGCAAGGAAGTGGGCAGGTGAAACTCAACCTTGGTGAAAGCGAGCCAATCTGGAATCCTGCAAGTGGTATTCAGGTCAGCCATCTCGACACGGAGGAGGCAAAGCTTGGAAGGTTTGGAGGAGGGTAACAGGGAAGATGAGCTGTTGCAAACAGCTTTGTGAAGAGGAGAAGCTAACTGTGTTAGGAGTCCCCAGTAAAGGAAACAAACAACTCAGCGAGGACATGACAAAAGCCTATAAAACCACCGGGCCATGGAGCAGCAGGAAAGGCAATGGTTATTCACTATTTCTCACTTTGCAAGGATTATGTGTGTAAAAACTAACAAAAGGTTCTTTTTCATCCACTATGAGGTATGAAAGCACCGAGAAAGGTACTGAATTCAGGGAAGACAGAGCCACCAGCAGCTATGAGGCCAGAGAGCCCAGAGGCACAACCCAGCTTGAGAAATCCCTGCAGCACAGACCTCGGACGCAGGGAAAGGACCATATATAGATACGCTGCAGTTTTAACATCTTTTTCCCCAATTATCAGCGGTGGAAATCAGCTGGAAATGCCAGGGGACCACCACCCACTACCTCCACACTGCCTAGTCTCTTGGGGCTGAAGGGTGACTGCAAAGCCATCTGGGTGCCACCCAGGATGCATTCCACATGCACATGTCCCTTCAGGAGCAGCTGAGACACGCTGCTTCCCCCAGGCGCTGCCTTACAGGGACAGGGGGACCCCAGGACAGCTCTCTCCCACGGGCAGAGCTTCTCAGCACCCAGCCAGCAACTCCCCCGTTCCAGATTCTAGCCCCCTATGCTGTCAGACCCTACAGACCCAAGAGGCTTTCCAAGCCAGCCAGCGATTTTCACAGGAAGGCAAAGGACTATTTACATCCATCACGGACTGGCAGGGAAGGTAATGGCCGGCCACCCCAGCCCATCTGGCAGGCACTTAGCAAGACATAGGAGCACAGGCGAGGCCAGGCGGCGGTGGCGGGACCCGCAGGGGACATGGGGGGGATGTGGGAGGGACACACCACAGTGAGGACACGGACTGCACTTCAAGGGTAAACTCCAGCTTGCTCCTGCACACCCGGGTGTTTAAGCGCTCCCTGTGCCGAGGCCGAGAGGTCAGGCAAATTGGATGTTATTTCGGCATTCCCGTGCTCAGCACAGCCTCTTGTTCCTCATCTCCTGGGGGGAGAGCCAGGACCTGTTAGTTCTCTGAGACATGGGATGGAGGAGGTGGCCTTCCCAGGGAGTGAAACAGGACCACAATAACCCTGTCTGCTCTCCTATCCACAGCCAGGACAAGAGCTTTTCCAAGAGGTGATCCCCCTCTTCCTCCCACCTCCCCTGGAGGGAACAGTGCTGGTCTTTGGGGAAGGGATGGAGAAGGCAGGCGTGCGCTGCTGCCAACTGCAGCCTAACATCATAAACTCTTTGGTGTTTAGGAACTCTTACATGATTTCAAGCTCCATTTTCAAGTTTGTGGGGAGGCTTTGAAAGATGGAAAAGGGAGAATGAAAAGAAAAAAAAAAAAAAAGAAGGAAGAAAGATGTAGAAGGGGGAAAAGTTAACCGTGCATCTCGAATTTATCACTCTTGAAAGAAGAGCTTGTCAAGACGGCCAGAGACCAGCCAGTGCACGGTGATCAATGGGAGGACTTTTGGGTCTAGTCAAGCTTGTTTGAGATTTACAGGAACTGAATAGAGGCATAAATCTGTCGCCGCCTGACGAAAATGGAGGTAATTAAATCTGCAGGTGTATATAATTGTCATATTGATGATCTATATAAATCAGCAGAGCCAGCAGAGGCACAAAGCACACACTGGGCACGGAGGAGCTGTTTGCCCACCTGCCTGGCCAGGGGACAGGGCTGGAGGGTGCAGGACACAGCCCTGGGGACCCCCATCTCACCCACGTGGCCCTGCCCATCACCGCAGCCAGCAGCACAACCTTCTCCTCCAGCAGAGACCTTCTGCAATTGTCTCCACAGGCAACAAAAGCAGCAGGACCTCCCACCCCTTTCAATTACCTGCAGCCTCATCCCGGCTGCTACAAAATCTCCCCTGACTGCAGGAGGATGAAGACAGGACCACAAGCATTGAGAAGCCCGACCACGGACACCATGGGGGGCTCTTTGCTGCTGCTTTGAAGCTCTGAGCCCGGGTGCAAGTGGGGCACTGACTTGATCTAGTAGCAACTTTTTTTTTTTTTTTTTGTAATATATTTTAACCTTTGTTATTTTGGGAACTTTGAAGCCTAAGCTGCTCTGAGGCAGCTGCCTTTGTAGGAAGGACAGAAAGTGAAGAGCGGGGATTTGAAGGAGGGAGAGAAACAGGGAGGGGAAGAAATGGTGCTTCACAGCTGAGGTCTGCAACAGCTCCCTCACCGCTTCTCCTGCATCCCAACAAACCCACCCTGAGAGGCACTTGGGGCTCTCCAGGAAATTCACATGCAGAGTGACCACGATGCCTTCCACTCCTCAAAACTGTGAATCAGAGAAGCTTCAAAGACCTTTGGAAATTTGCACACATACCAAATTGGGACTTCTCCCACTGTCCCAGTGGAACACCCCTGAGTCCCCAGGGTGGGTGCAGAGCATCCTCTCCAGCCCAGCCCCACCTGGGGCCGCATTCCTTCCTGCCAAGCCACGAGGGACAGGAGCACAAGGGAAGGCTTTCCTGTCATCTTCACCAGTCAAGGCCCTTTGCACGTGCCCACGGGCCGACTTCACATCCCAAGCTGAGCCCTACGTACGTGCGGCAACTGGGTAATTAAAAATTAAGGAAGAGCTTCTGCATTGCAGTCCGAATTATGTAACGCTGCTCTTGGGCTTCAGCACCCATCAGCTTTGGTGCCCTCACACAGCAGCACAGCCCTGCCTGTGTGTACCTGCCTTTCTTTTCAGGTAGGGCCCACTTCACTTGGCAGGGAAAGTGGAAATCCCAGAGTCACAACTACAGGTAGAAAGTTCCCTTGCATTTGCATGGGGAAAAAAGAGGAGGAAAATCTACTTATTCTCTTCATTCAGTGCTGAAATTTGAGAATGTAGGGAAAAAAGGGGATGGAGTTGGGCTGCTTCAGCCCAGCCAAGTGCCAAGAATCACCATGGCCAGGACACCACTCCCATGATCATGACCAGGGAGTTTCTGAGTGAGAGGCTGCCATCTCTTACTCCTGCACCAGAGAAGCAGCAGCCCATCTGGGGAAATAAGCAACATTTCTGCAAGCAAACAAAATCAAATCAGGGTGAGGAGTGAGCTGTATTTTCAGTATCTCAAGAGTGAAGAGCTCTGCTGGACTCTGAGTACCAGTAACCACAAACTCCTGCATTTACAGCCACATCTTTGCCTTAACCCTGCCAGTTCTGGCTGCTGCTGAGTCCAGGGCTCGACAAGCCAGCCTGCCATTTCCTTCTGCCACCTCCTCCCTTCCTTGGCCACAAACCCACTGACTACACAGCCATGTCTCTTGCAGTGCTGTTCCCAGGACCTGGATGCTGCCACCTGGTGTGAAACCTGCCGTGATTCATTCCAAAAGGCACTGAACTGGGCTCTGTGTGCAACAGCTTCAAGAAGCCACCAAGGATGGTGTGGCTTACACCCACGGTGAGTGGCTTTGTCATCACTGCTCCTAATGTCCCTTGGCTTCTGTGTGGCTCCTGCCGTTATCTGCTGCCTCCTGGCACTGCACCTCTCCTCCCTCCTCGTGGTCCTTCCTTTCCTGTCCCCCCTCCATCACGCCAGCACTTCCCTGTTGCTGGCACAGTGGTGTTTCACATCCACGCTGCCTTTCATCCCAGCATGTGAAAGCCCATCTTCCCAGCACTGAGCTGAGACATTTCTCCTGCCCACCAGGTCTGAGCACACCAGGAGCATGGCACACCCAGGAAGAAAGCAGCTTCTGCTGAAAAACTAAAAAACTTGGTTTCATTTTTCCCTGGAAGGATGTTTCAGGCACTGCCTTGCTTGTGGATGATTGGACACAGTTCCCAGGCCACTAAAGGTGCTCCCCTGCTCATGGACCCGCAGAGACATTTATAATTCCCCCCAAATTCCCAGGCCACGCATGTCATGTCTGCAAAGACAAAGTCCTGGCTTGCCTCCTGGCCAGCAGGAAAGCCAGCAGCTCCATGACAGCCTGATGGCTCTCAAGTCCCCCCGCTGCTCCTCTCCAGAGCTTTCCCAAAGTGGCAGAAGACAGAACCCAGCTATTTCTGTCTCAGCAATACAGGAAATGCTGGGAGATGCAGCTCTGGGATGGGAAAACAGCTCTGCACTGGCACAACCTCCACTGGGAAAGCAGGGGAGCTCGGGGGCAGCCCAGGGCGGTGGGAGGCACAGCAGGCTCTCCAGTCCAAACAGGAGATTTCCCAGAGGCTGAGGACACTGGGGACATCATTAGGGGAGCAGATGGGCTGAGAACAGTGCAGCAATTTACAGACCCTGCAGCCACTGCTGCACAGTAGACCTTGGCAAGAAAATTTGGGAGTGAGATGTCTTCTGCCTCACCGAAGCTGGCCAGCTCACCTGATCCACACAGGAGCTCCCTGCCAGGATGCTGCCCATCCTGCAGGAGGAAGGGCACTACCTCCTGCTGCCACCCACCTAAGGACAGCCCCCTGACCCACACTGAGCCACCCATCCCCGTGCTGAGGAGATGCAATCTGTGGTGCTTTTCCATCTCCTCACCCCTCCTGCAGTGCCCTGAACCCTTCCCTCACACCATCCCCTCCCAAACACTCCTCCCCGGATCTAGAAATGGGGTTTTAATCCTAAAGCCACCTCTTCTGAAAAGCTACCCTGCTGCTTCCTCTGTGTTGGAGCAAGCCCATTGCAGGAGGGCCTCTGGTGGCTGCGGGGCAGCAGCACCGGGAAGCCCCGGGCGCCTGCCAGCCCAGGGAACTGGTTCCTGGCACTGTACCCTCGCTCTCTCACTCCCCTTGGGATGCCAAATTAATTGCCTTGTCTCCTGGAGCTTTTAGCTGGAACAAATATAAGAAAAAGGGGGGTTGCCAAAACCCATAATAAGGTCTACAGTTCTGCTGAGCTACAAGAGCTGCTTTAAATTTC
>VZRZ01006338.1:0-159751 GCA_013398175.1 Climacteris rufus | reverse complement strand
CGACAGGTGAGGGGGGGCTGCGGCCAGCCCGGTGGGACCGGGTGCTGGCGGGCTACCGGGATAAACGGGATGCTCGGGATGCTGGGACCTGCCGCTGCGTGCAGAGTGCGCTGCTCGGTGGCAATGCCCGTGTGAGACACCCCGCGCCCGCGGGGACCGGCGGAGACGTCCCTTAAGAGGTTAAAATACATGTTTCTCCGGTGGGCACCGATCACTCAAAAGCCGGTGGGGAACTCTCCCGTTCCCCCCACCGCAGAGCCCCGCTCCACCACCCGGAGCACCGGGTCGAGCAGCGGGTGACCCGTCGGGAGATGTTCGCTCGCCGCGGGCGCCTACCCCGCACAGCTCCAGCAGCTCCGGGAGCGCGCCTGGGGGCTGCCCCCGCTGCGAGGCTCCGTTTCCTTCCTAAACACTCATCTTGTCAGTAAGAAACAAAACTCTGGCTCCTTAAAGCGCTGGAGAGCAGCAGCTCTCGGCGCAGCGATGCTCACCGTGCCCGGTGCCGCCCCGGGGACCCGCGTGTCGCTGCCCTGGAGCGGCGGTGCCGGGTCCCCGGGTGCCCCCGCTGTGGTCCCGGCGCCGGGCAGGGGGAGCCCAGGCGCTGCGGGGCCGGGTGGGACCTGCCGGCAGATGTCAGTGTCCCCTCTCTGTCAGCAGCCAGGAGGGTCCCTGCCGGCCCCGGAGATGTTGCAAGGAGGCCCTTGCACTTTTTCCGAAGCGGAGCGGTCTTTGGCAGCCGTTCAGTGACAATCTGGAGACCTGGGGAGCAGCCCCCTTCTGACACCCCAGATCTCCTCCCTCTGCCCAGCACCACCACCTTATTTATGCTGTTGAGCTACTGCTGTGCATCGCTGCCCGCCCGTGACAGTTGTCACCCGTGTGAAGGCGAGGGAGGGACGGGAGGCAGTGATCCTCACCTTGCACCACCCTGCAGGAGGCTGGTGCTGGGCTGGCAGGGTCTGTTCGGGGGAAGGAGCTGCCCTCCCTGGGGAGGGGGCTGCAGGACTGCTCTTTTTCCCCATCCCCTCGAGTGCATGGGTGTTCGTCCCTTGTCCCAGAGATCCCTCTGCAGGGGCGCTTCAGGCTGAGAGCCCAGCACAGGGTGGGGGAAGCCGGCGCTGCTGTTGCCGTCACTGTGCTGGGGGGGAGTTGTATTTTGCACATTGCTTTATTTAAGAGGCTTTTTGCCTGTAGGTGTGAAAGTCTCGGGTGTGCAAAGCCAGAGGGCAGAACACATGGCACTGGTGCGACTCGCTGCAAGCAGCTGCCATCTCCCCTGACGGTGGCCCAGGCTTCAACTCATTTGATGTCTTATGCAAATCCTTGCCTCCCCGAGTCCTGGGATTTTCTGCTATTTTCCTTTACTCTCATCTTCAAGTGTCTTGCTCTTGAGGATGTGCAGAAAAGCTAATAAAAGGAACCTAAGTCACCGAGTCTTACAGTTTTTCTAACCACTCTCCTGAGAGCAGAGGAGGGCAGTGACTCGGAGTCCCTTGGCTGCGGAGGGTGGCTTGCGGGAGCCCAGCGAGAATGTGTTCCCAGGCCCCGCTGAGATCTTCAGCAGCGCTGCTCGGGCAGCAGGGACGGCTCCGAGGTGGCTGTCCCCGCGCCGGCCGCCTGGAGCCGTGTGGCCGAGGCCGGGTGCCAGGTGGCTGCCAGCACCCCGCCGTGCCCACTTTGCCAGCGATTACCGCGCTGCTGTCGCTCCGGAGGTGCCTGGTTGGCTCTCTTAATTACCCCGGCAGATCAATGAGGCCCTGGCGCTTCCTCGGGAGCGTGCGGATGCCAGCGCGGCGATGCAGCTCCCTGCACAGCACGGCAGAGCCGGGGCGGGGGACAGAGGGGACGGCGCAGGCAGGGAGAGGCAGCGCTGGCTGAGGGGCAGCGGGGTCCCACCAAGCCCCAAGCAACGCTGGTGGCTCTGGAGCAGGGGGAGCACCCTAAAAAATGGAGCCCTTTGGGATTGTCTGTCCCGGGGGGTGCAAGCGGCAGAGCAGGGGGTGCCCTGGGCGCCTGTGTGAATTGATAGACACGGCTCAGCTGAGTCAATCCACTTCAGAAACTAAACTGCACTTAGCCTTTGCCCAGGCTCTTTTAAGTGGCCTTAATTTGATAAAGCTTTTCCATGTTTAATGAGAAGGTGACTCAGTCACTGGGTTTGATGTTCATTCCCACTAAAAGGCATCCCCAGGGAGATCAAGGCCCCTCCCCATCGCTCCAGCACGGCTGCACCTTTGCTCCCCCTGTGCTCCAGGGACCAGCCCCTGTGCCTGGGCACATCCCACCGCTCTGCCACCGACTGGTATCACGTACCTGGCACGGACAGTGGGCTTTGCTTTTGCTTCGGGCTTCGGCTCAGCGTGTACAGAGGTAGTTCCAGAGTCCACCTGGAATCCTCCCGTGCTCCCCAATGGCAGCTGGCAAATGCCACTGCCCCTCTCCCCAGTGCATATTTCCCGGTTTGTGGATCTCAAGATCTGCTCCTGCAGCATGAAAGGGCAGGAATCAATGTTAATGTCCCTAACAATTAGCTAACGACTTAATTATCGAACTCAGCCTGATTAGTGGTGGAGCTCGTGGCTCTGGAGGTGCCGTCGGCATGGGAGCAAGCAGCACCTCGGCATAGCTCCGATGCTGTGCTGAGGATGTTGCTGCTGTCACCATCAGCTCCAAGGGCAGTAGAGAGAGGCTTCTGCAGCTCACCTGAGCACCCACACCCCCACCTCACAGCCCTGCTTCTGCCTCTTGAGCCATTTTGGATGAGGACACCCCTGCAGAAGTGACCCCCCTGCCATCCCCAGGGTGGGGGTGCCTCTAGAAATCGCCTCGAGCTATTTTTAAGATGTAACTCGTGACAATGACAGTGTGGGCCGTGCACCAGCCATCACTGGAGGGACAGCAGGGTGTTCTGCTGCAGGCAACTGGGACATGGAGGGCTGCAACAAGCTCAGGATGACTTGGCCACAAAGGAGGTTGTGGTCCTAGGAAAATTTGCCAAGAATGTTTGCTTTGGCACTCTTCTTCCATCGCCTTGGGGTTTTTATAGAAGGGGGAAGAGGAGAAAAAAAATTAACAAGCTGGAAGTTTTCCAACTTTTGTGATGCAAAACCCTAAATCAAAAGGAAGGGGAAAAAAAGAGTTGTCAGATGCTTCTCATCAAATCTTCATTTTTTTGGATTAAAGAAAAGCGATTAGGAAGTTATTTCCAGCTCTAGTAGTAAGGTCGAGGGGGTTACACGTTTCCAAAGAGCTTCACTCTGCCCAGCATCTCAGGAGGATGCTGGTGTGAGCATGTGGAGGTGCACCCCAAAAAGCATTGCCCCAGCCCCACAGAGCAGCAGTGCAGCCTTCCTGCCCCCCAAATCAGTTTCCCTGCAGCTGTATGGGCTAAGGACTGCACAGAGCTGTGGCAATATCTGCACATTTTATGTAACTCCTGATCAATAGGAGGAAATAAATGATCCCAGCTAACGGTGGTGCAGGAGAGGTGCTCCGTGGGGATAAGCTGCTGCATAGCTCAGTGCAGCCCCCACGCAGGCTCTCCTTGCCCAATCCTGCCTGGCTTGGGGCTCCCAGTTGCTGTTGGCAAGGATGCTGGCGTGCGTCAGCGCCCGTCCCCAGGCAGGAGTCCCTCGGAGGTGCCGGCACACTCGGTGTAAATGAGAGGGAGGTGTAAATAAAAGCTCACTTAGCAACGCTGGAAACTTTGCTTCATACCAGGAGGGAGCCTTCACTGGTTTTGCACCAGTTTGCCCCAGCGAAGTGCTGGAAATACCAAAGCCTGTTTTTATTGCTCTGTAGTAAGACACGAAGTAGCCACAGGGAAACATCCCCTGCTCAGCCTGGAATCTCAGAACAAGCTCCCCAGGGAAGGCATCACAGCAGGCTCAAATGGTTTCTAACTGGTCTAGGGACCACAGCCTAAGGGGAGAGGTGGCTCTATCCCTAATATGCATCCCCACGATGGTGAGGCAGATGTTTGCTGCTTTAGCTGTGGTTCTGGCGTGGGAGAGGGGGTTTGGAGGGGAAGGACAGCATGGGGAGCCCCTCTCAGAGAACACACACAGAGGTGGCCCCTGGGGTGGTGGTGGGAAGCAGTTAACACCTAGGAGGGGTTGATGGAAAAGATGGTGCTCTGCCTGGTGTGTCCCCCACAAAAAAAATCCCCTCTGTGCTTTGAGTCAAAGGAAGGATACTCCCATGTCCTGATTTACACCAGGAAAGCCTCAGGGAGGGCGGTGGGGTGACCGCTGCAAGACTGTCCCTACCAGTCTGTGGTGGGTGAAGTGGTGATGGATGAAACCACCATCCCATGGCACTTGTGGAAAAGCATCCCCTTTAACCACTTAAAATCCCCTTTATCATGCCCTGTGACACCCTGGCTGTTACAGATGTGTGGAGGGAGGGGGGAGAGGGACACAGCCAGGGAGCAGCCCCTGCCCAGCCCCACCTCAGCTGCAGGTGGGTCAGGAGCTGCCTGAGGAGGATGGAAGTGGGTCAGGAGCCACTTAAAACCCATGGATGGTGACAGGGGACGAGGAGATCGGCTGTGCCAAGCCTGTTTATGAGGCAACAGGCAGAGTCCCAGTGCACCAGATATTCAAACAAGGTATTTTGCTGTCACAGCCATATTTAATGCTACAAGCAGTGTGTTTCCATAGGCAGGGTTTAGAAAGATGCTGTTCAAGGATGCTTTACCCTCGGCTTCTCAGCTGAGATCCAGAGTGCTGCTTTCCTCCCTGCTGTGTGGGAAAGGGATCAAATCATGGAGGGTTTTGCCCATGGTCAGTATCTAAACCATCCACAGGGTTTGCTGCCAGACCCTGGCTCCCACCATTCCCTCCTGGACATGGCAGCTGGTCCAGGGTCAGCACAGGAGCAGGGACATGGGGGCTTTCATCTTGAGCTTTGAGGGTCCTTTTGGTCCCCAGGCCACATCAATTTTTAATTGTACCAGCAGCCACTCCTGGGGAGGGGAGCAAGGTGCTTGTCTGCTTCAGGCAGATGCTGCACCCCCTCTGCCTGCTTCCTCTCGGCCCAGCTTTGGTTGCAGGCAGGGAAGCAGGCAGGGAAGCAGGCAGAGAGGATGACAGAGCAGCCAAAGTGCCTCAGCTGCTCAGCCATCCCCCACACGTGGCAGCGCACGAGCAGCTCCGTGAGCCACCAGCATTGGGTCCTGCCATATTTTAGGGGTCACAGCGGCCTCCTCCAAGACTTGAGGCATAGAGAGAAGAAACCAGCCTGGCACTGCCTGTCCCCCAGCCCAGCATGGGGGCCTGGTGGTTTGGGCCAGCATTTGGTCACATCGTGGCCGTGAGGGACTCCTCGTGCCAGGAGCAGGAGGCAATGACTGGGCTGTTACGTGGCTGCCTGCCAGGCTGGGAGAAACCAGGGTGACATGGAAAAAGAGTGTGGGGGAACAGGAGAAGCTCTGCCTGCTGCTCCTGCCCACCCCACTGCCCTGGCAGCCCAACCTGGTGATGCGAAAGTCTCAGCTTTTGTTTAAAATTCACAGGGCCCCAGCCTTGAGGGCTGAGCGAGAAGCTGAGAAAGCGTAAGCAAAGGGCACCCTTAAGCATTTAAAAATAGAAGAGAGGGAGAAAAAAAATTTAAAAACGTATTATTACATGTTAAAGCATGATGATTCATCCAGCAAAGCCCTGTTTGGGAGACAGCAGGGTTGGTGTGTGCTCAGCAGGGACAAACATTTGGGCTCCAGGCCCCCACCAGCCGCCCTCCTGGGATAAAAACCATCTTCCCTGGAAGCACTGCAGCCATGGGGGCCCTCTTTTGGGGCAAACAGCTCTTGCTGCCTGACAGCACACCTTGCCTTGCCCCAGCTTGGCCAGACCCTGCAGCTCCCCATCTCCCACCTCCACTTGCAAATTCAGGCTCTGCCCTGTGGCCACTGCTCCCAGGAAAGCTCCAACTTTGCACTCAAAACGCCACTGCCATCAGCCCAGCCAACCTTGGAGTGGGTATCCATCCATCCATCCATCCATCATCTCAGCCACTAACAGGACACAAACATCTACCACACATGGTCCAGTCCATACCTGGAGAAGCTCATTTTCCCAGTTTCCCATGATTATTGGTTTTTAGCCCCCCTGAAATAAGCTGCCATGAGGCATCTCCAAAATGCAGGGCACAGAGGCAGCCTGCCATCCCCACCACACAGGCACCCTGCAGCAGCAAGCTTGGCTTGACAGGCTGATGTAAGTCAGAGAAAAACGTGAAGAAAAAGCCAGAAATTCCTCAAAGAGCCCTTAACCAGGGTTTTCCTTTAACTTCAGCAGCACGCAGGACCCCCAACCCATAAACTCTTACCTCCTGTGCCATGACCAGTCCCTGCCCAATGCGTGGCTCTCCCGGGAGCGCAGCATTCCCTCTGGCAGCATCCCAGCAGGCATTCCAAAGCCTGCCGTGCTCCTGCCTTATGTCCACGCCGCTGTCCTCACGGGCTTCCCCGCTTGGCGTTGCAGGGCGGGGCTGTCCCGGAGGATCGCCGCGGGGTGAGAGAATGAAGAAGCCGGCCGGGCAGCAGCAGGATGGGGCGGCAGGACCTCCCACGTGCTGACGGGCCCCCGCCGATGCTCCCGTGGCCGCTGGCCCTGCTGGCCCTGAGCGCCTGCTGCCGCTGGGGAGTGGCCGGCGGGGCGGGCAGCGCCGTGCCCCAGGGCCATGCAGCCCCCGCCACCGCCTCCTCTTCCTCCTCATCCTCCTCTCCCTCCGTCCGGGCGCCGCTCGACTGGCTCCTCACCGACCGGGGACCCTTCTACCGAGCCCAGGAGTACGTGGACTTCATGGAGCGCTACCGGCAGGGTTTCACCACCAGGTACAGGATCTACAGGTGAGAGGCCACGGGCACCCCGAGAAGGGGCTGTGGGGCGGGGGCATGGCACAGGGGAGGCAGACCCTCTCCAACCCACACCCATCGGGTCAGAGACGGTGGGTGGGTGGGGGATGTGAGAGGCTGCTTTTCCAGGGAATGGAACAGCAGCCCCCCGGGTGCTCATGGTGTGGCCAGGCTGGGCTTCAGGCACGATTTGCCCCAAGCTGGGAGGGATTTAGTGCACAGGTTGAGATGGAACCAGCCCTTATGGCAGGAGGCACAGAGCCCACTGGGCTGGGTGGGTCTCATGCATACTCCAGCCACTTTGGACATTGCTGTGCCAAGTCACTGAACTTGCCTGTGCTGTCAGTTGTCTGGGGCTGGAATGCTGTTTGGGCACGTGAAAAGCCACCCTGACTGGCCCCCTCGCATGTCCCCAGTGCCATCACTTCGTGGATTGCTGCAGTGGGATGCTGTGTGCACGGGGGCCAAGGCTGGAGGGGGTTTCTTGCCAGCAGAGGACCAGATTTGGCAGCAGCAGGTTCCACTGACCACAGCAAAGTGCCACCCCATGACAGCCACCGTGGGAAACCCACTCCACAGCCTCCTGGGCCTAAATGGGGCTGTTGCTTCCTGCTAATGAGCCCTTTTCCCTTCCTCTCCTCATCAGTGCTGAGCCCTGGGGGTTTCCAGCTGCAGAGCAAAGCCTGGCCACTGCCTCTGGGGAATGCCAACATGGGTGCCTGGACTGCAGCCTTGTTATACAGCCTGGCACCCCCAGAGAGCTCCCCTCCTCTTTCCTGTGTGCTGATGCTGCCATGCTGAGGGATCTGCATCCTCCAGGGATGCTGCTGGTGACGGTGGAGGGACAGGAAGGAGCAGCCTGGGGGACAGCAGCTGGCTCACACCTCCCCAGAGGCAGAGAACCTGCAGTCAGCCTTTGGGGCTTTGCCTGTGGGATGTGATGGGAGAAATTGGCACCCCAGCCCCGAGGGAGTGTGTGTGCAAGGGGAGAGGCAGCATCCCCCCTGCCTCACCCCCAGCTGTGCTACTGGCCCCAGCACCCCACTTTCTGGGCCCAAAAGTCATGATGGGAGGCAGCCTGTCTTCTGCCAAGCCACCGGCTGCTTTGCACCCATCCACCCCTCCCTCCCTCCTCCTGCCTCTCCCTCCTTCCCCAACCAGCCCTCGTTAAACTGTCTGAAAGCCACCGCCTGGTTTT
Organism: Climacteris rufus; assembly: GCA_013398175.1. Classification (NCBI taxonomy): domain Eukaryota; kingdom Metazoa; phylum Chordata; class Aves; order Passeriformes; family Climacteridae; genus Climacteris; species Climacteris rufus. The sequence goes on along the minus strand of VZRZ01006338.1, from coordinate 151,697 downwards.
AATTAGAGCAAAATGCCAAAGATTAGGCTGAAATCTGCTGCCGGTTGTTTACAGGGCCATGGGGTTTTGGAGGCAGTGACAGGCTGGTGGCTGCTCCTCCAGGCTGGGTGAGGCTGGGGGACACATTCACAGCCTCTGTGAGGGCTATGAGGGGACCCACCACCATCCCCACCACAGCCCAACACCTCCAGCTTCCTACAAAACTCTGCTGATACTGAAAACCACGATACCTCCCGATGCTGGATTTTCAGCTGGATCCGTAGGCGAGGATGGAGGAGATCCACCCAGCCCAGTGGGCTGGAAAAGGGTCTAGGCCTGCCCTAGGCTGTGATTATCGGCTGCCGGAGGTGCTGGATTAATCAATATCAGGCATCTCCGCTGCTTGTAGCTCTGTATCACCATCAATGGCTTAGGGAGGGACGGCGCTTTTGTCCTGGCCGGATCCATAGCTGGCAAGCAGCAGGTCCTTCACTTCCGATGGGAGGTGGGGATGATTCTTACTGAAGTTTTCCACCTGTCCTGAGCTGGAAACCGGGGACAGAAGAAAGGAGAGCATGTATGTGGCATGGCCGGACCCAGTTCACACCCTCTCCCTGCTGCTGCTCTCCTCCCGCAGAGAGTTCGCTCGTTGGAAGGTGAACAATTTGGCCTTGGAGAGGAAAGACTTCTTCAGCCTACCACTTCCCCTGGCCCCCGAATTCATCCGCAACATCCGGCTGCTGGGACGCCGGCCCAGCCCCCAGCAGATCACCGACAGCCTCATCAAAAAGTATGGGACACACTTCCTGCTGGCTGCCACGCTGGGAGGTGAGTGCTGGGCCGGGGAGGTCCTGCTCCCTGCCCTGCACAACGAGTGTGCCGAGAAGGGAGAGCGGGAAAAGCAGTGCAGGAGAAATACAACCGAGAAAGGGAACGGGGGGAGCCCAGCAGCCCCGCAAAAGCCTTGTGTTCGCCCGCAGGAGAGGAGTCCCTGACCATTTTTGTGGACAAGCGCAAGCTGAGCCGGAGGGCAGAGCCTGCCGGGGGCGCTGGGAACAGCTCGGGGGTCTCGCTGGAAACCTTGCACCAGCTGGCAGCCTCCTACTTCATCGACAGGGAGAGCACCCTGCGCCGGCTGCACCACATCCAGATCGCCACGGCTGCCATCAAGGTAGGCGGGGGGTGAGGGAGGGGACAGCGCCGGGACACAGCGGCCCCCGCCCCGCCAGTGGCCCCCACAGCTGGCCAGACCCTAAACCAGCCTCAGCCAGGGAGGGGAGCGCAGGGAAACGTAACACATTCCCATTATTTATGGGAAATTGGGCACGCTAATAAAGGCACATTTTTCAGCGGGCTGCAGGCAGGGCCGCTGCCTGTCAACGAGCCAATTAGCAGATAATTAGTTCTACTCTCCAAGCATCGCCTTGCTAGGGAGAGTGGGGCATGGCCAGCCTGGCCAGGAGCTTTCTGCAGCGGTCTCAGCGGGATAGCACATGCCCTGTGTCGCTCCTGTGTCCCTCACCACCCGTGTGTCCCCCCCTTAGGTGACGGAAACACGGACGGGGCCACTCGGCTGCAGCAACTACGACAACCTGGACTCGGTGAGCTCTGTCCTGGTGCAGAGCCCGGAGAACAAAGTGCAGCTCCAAGGTAGGACCGGGCTGGTGGGGATGTGGGGACGGACAAGTGCTACCGTGGGAAGCCTGTGGGTGCGCAGGGGGTTGCAGGGGAGGATGCTGGCACGAGATGCTGCTTTTAATTTCGGGGCTGGGGAGGAGAGGGGATGAAAATAATGAAAGCTGGGCAGGATGAGGTTGTTGCTTGTCTGCCAAGAGGAGCCAAGATCGATGCAGAGCCCAGACAAGCGGCTCCACAGCAAATTGATATGATAATCGTGCGAGGGTGGGAGTCCGGGGCGGGGGGAGGCTCGTGCCCCCCCGGCCCGGGCGATGTTTGAGGGGCTCCGTGCGTGCCCTGACGCTCTCGGGGCCGCTCCCGCTCGCAGGGCTGCAGACGGTGCTCCCCTCCTACCTGCGGGAGAGGTTCGTGGCCGCCGCCCTCAGCTACATCGCCTGCGGCTCTGCCGGGGAGCTGCTGTGCCGCCGGAGCGACTGCCGCTGCCAGTGCCAGCCCGCCTTCCCCCGCTGCAACTGCCCCGAGGCCGACATCCAGGCGCTGGAGAGCAGCCTGGCCCAGCTTGGGCGAGCCTGGGAGAGCCACCACGGCCAGTTCGAGGAGTCAGGTGAGGCCTGGGAGACCCCATCAAGCATCTCTTTCCCCTTGCAGGCATCCCAGGTGGGTCTCCAGGGTGGTCTTCTCACCATGAACACCTCGGAGCTCGGGTGGAGGGAGGTTGCTTTCAGCCCCACCTTTGCTGCTTGCTGTCCCGGGCCCGCTGACTCCGTTCTCCTTCTCCCCACAGAGGAGTTTCAGGCGCTGGTGAAGAGGCTCCCCACGGACCGTTTCCTGAACAGGACAGCCATCTCCCACTTCTGGGCCATGGATCTGGATGTCCAGCATCGCTACCAACAGCTGGGCACCAGCCTGAAGCTGCTCTCCAGGAAAACTTACCGGCTCATCCGGCGGCTCTTCAACCTCAGCAAACGCTGCCACCGCCAACCTCGCTTCAAGCTGCCGAAGGAGAGGTAGGGTGCCGTGGCATCCCATGCTGGGGATGCTGCCCTGGGCCAGGGCCAACCTCCCTGTGGCTGGGACTGGAGAAGCTCCCACCTCGGAGGGATGCCTGGGGTGAACAAGGAGCAGGAACGGTTGTGCCACCTTGGGATGTGGCCCTGAGAGGTCAGGTCCAAACCTGGAGGTGAAAAATGGGACTTGGTTCATGGGAGGGCCACCAGCAGAGCAGAAAACAAACACAAGGTGGGCAGCTCTTCCATCCCTAGGGAAAGTCAGTCACATCCCAAAAGATGCCATCTAAGCCTCTCTCCTCCCGTGTCTCCCCCGCGCCAGGTCCCTCCCTTACTGGTGGAGCCGCGCACAGTCACTCCTGTACTGCAGCGAGACCACCGTGCCTGGGACCTTCCTGGAAGAGAGCCACAGCTGCAGCTGTCCCTCCGAGCAGCCCTCCTGCCAGGGGTCCATTCCGTGTGCCTTGGGCGAGGGGCCAGCCTGCGCCAGCTGTGCCGAGGACAACAGCACGCGCTGCGGGACCTGCAACCACGGCTACGTGCTCACCCAGGGCTTCTGCCGCCCCGAGGTGGCCGACTCGCTGGAGCACTACCTGGGGCTGGAGACGGACCTGCAGGACCTGGAGCTCAGGTACCTGCTGCAGAAGCGGGACAGCCGCATCGAGGTGCACTCCATCTTCATCAGCAACGACATGCGCCTGGGGAGCTGGTTCGACCCCTCCTGGAGGAAGCGCATGCTCTTGACCCTGAAGAGCAACAAGTACAAGCCCGGGCTGGTTCACGTCATGTTGGCCCTCTCCCTTCAGATCTGCCTCACCAAGAACAGCACGCTGGAGCCCGTCATGGCCATCTATGTCAACCCCTTCGGGGGAAGCCACTCGGAGAGCTGGTTCATGCCCGTCAACGAGGGCAGCTTCCCAGACTGGGAAAGGACTACCGTAGATGCCTCAGCCCAGTGCCAAAACTGGACAATCACCTTGGGCAACAAGTGGAAGACCTTCTTTGAAACGGTCCACGTCTACTTGCGGAGCCGCATCAAGTCTCTGGATGACAGCTCCAACGAGACAATCTACTACGAACCCTTGGAGATGTCAGATCCCTCCAAGAACCTGGGGTACATGAAAATCAACAGCTTGCAAGTCTTTGGCTACAGCCTGCCCTTTGAGGCGGATGCAATCCGTGACCTCATCCTCCAGCTGGACTACCCCTACACGCAGGGCTCCCAGGACTCAGCCATGCTCCAGCTGCTGGAGATCAGGGACCGGGTGAACAGGCTGTCACCCCCTGGCAAAACCCGCCTCGACCTCTTCACTTGCCTGCTCCGCCACCGGCTCAAGCTGGCCAACAACGAGGTGGCGAGGATCCAGTCCTCCCTGAGAGCCTTCAACGCCAAGCTGCCCAACGCGCTGGAGCAGGAGACGGGCAAGCTGTGCAGCTAACGGCCGGGAGCGCTCCGGGGGGCCAGGGAGCAAGGACTTCCTGAGGAGGAGAGGGAAATAACCACCCTAACAATCTAAATCAAGGCCTTACCTTAGTGCCAACCGCGTGCTTCCATGGTACACCCAGCGACTGGCCAAAGAGACACAGGGCTCGAGCGGATGGAGGGTGCCAGCAGGACTGAGGAGGAGGGATGGCTTGTGCAGCTCAGAGTGGCTCTGAGCGTGGGGATGGTGCCACTGCAGCCACCACAGGGGTGGCTGGGGAGATGTGCTGATGGCCCAGGGGGAGGTGGCTCGGCCAGAGGCAGCTGCTGGTCCCGCCAGAGCAGGTGCCCACCCACCGTGAGGTTCCCCCGGTGGCGGCCTCCTCACCACCCCAACTTTTGTAGTCTTTTTAAGAGGTTTCTACTGGCACCTTTGCCTTTGCATCCCCTGTGATCCATCCTGCAGCCATTCCCTCGCACACGGTGCTGGTGGAGGTCCACAGCACCCAGCTGACCTCCCCTGAGGCCTCTCCACAAGCATCTCGTGTCTGCTGTGGTACTGAGGCATCGCCACCCCTTGCCTGGGAAGGACCTGGCACCTGCGCCGTGGACGCTGCTGTCACAGACACCGGCGGAGACCTCTGGGCCACAATTCCCTACAAAACAAAAAAAAAACCCTAATGCAAAAGAAAGAAAAAGAAAAAAAATTGTTTTATTTATGTATTTATTTATTTGGTTTGTTTGGGGTGGGTTTTTTTAAGCCTATTTATTTGGGGAGTGTCATTTCTTGTCAGTGGCTCCAGCCAAGAGACATCTTAGTAAAATGTATCTGTTTAATATATTTTTTAAAAAATGCCTTTTTGGAGCAAAAGAGCAACCAAAACCAACTGAGATTAAAAAAAAAAAAAAGAAAAAAGAAAAGAACAGAACAGTTACTGTCATCCCTAGCCCTGTCTTTTCCCGTGCTGTGTGGCTCCCCTCCCTCCCTCCCTCCCTCCGTTCCTCCCGGTGCTGCTGCCGCTGCCGTGCTCAGAGCCTGACCGGAATATCAAGCAGTGGAGCTGCCCGGCTGTCAGATGGGAACGCCGGGTACCCAGACAAGCAGAGCTCACTGCTCCGGTGGCTGCCCTCATTCCTTGGCCGAGGAGCAGCCAGAGAGGGGAAGGAGCTGGCCCTCCCACCACATCCCCAAGTATCCCCAAGGCAGGGGGTGTGGCCAGAGGGGGTGCGCAGGGAAAAGGAGAGGGGTGGGAAAAGTGTGTCAGTGTGAGGATCTGAGCCCTCTTCCTAATTCTCCACAGCTGGCAAAACTTGCCTGCTTGGATGCTGCAAAAGTGGTGGAAACCCGAACCCATCCATCCTGCTTCTGTCACCCACCTCTCCTCCATTCTCGAGCTGGGCAGATAAAGAGATAAGCAGGAGGAAAATAACACCAGGAGAGATAAAGACACAGACAAGAGGAAAATAAAACAGGGATAGATAAACCACACTTGCTATTTATATTCCCTGTCTAATCTATCAATCCATCAGGCTGGCTACTGTGGTTACAGCATCCCTCAATCTGTCACCTGGACTTCTCTTTTCCACGCATTTGTCTTCCTTTGCCCACCTCTCCTCCCTTTCTCCCAGTCCTAAAGGGAAAAAAATAATCAGGCAATTAAACACACCAGGAGGAAATGAGAAGTCAAAGCCATCCTCTCAGCTCCCCAGGGGAAGCTGGCAGCCATGAGCCCGTGGATGAGGAGGGTGTAGGCGGGAAGGCCGGCAGAGCTCTGGAGAAGGCAGGGCTGCCGGGAGGATTCCCAGCTCGTAAAACTCTTTTGGTTTCTGCTACACATCTTCCTGGGCCACCTCATCACTTCTGGGTTATCCAGAGAAGCTGTGGCTGCCCCATCCCTGGAAGTGCTCAAGGCCAGGTTGTACAGGGCTTGGAGCAAGCTGGGGTAGTGGAAGGTGTCCCTGTCTGTGGAACATTGAAACAAGACGAGTGTTAAGGTCTCCTTTAACCCAAACCATTGTAGGATTCTTCTCCCCATCACCACGTGGGCCATGTGTCAGGCTAACATTCCTCAACTCCACCCTCTGTCTCCTCCAGACAGAGCATTTGCTACCATGTTTTTTGGTGCCCTGAACCAGTCCCACACCCTAAACCCACCTGAACACGAATTCAAGAGCTGTCAGCATGACTTGCAGCATCTTAAGGAGTGTCTGTCCAAGGCGTGGTGGAGCAGCTTCCACCCATGAAGGGATGGACCCCAGACTTCTCTGCCTTCATGCTGGCTCCACATGGAGGCAGGTGATGCCCTAACAGTCCTGCGTGTGAGGGCAGAGGTGGATGAAGGCCATTTACTTTGATGCAAAAACTAAAAAGGGGGGAGTGGGGCGAGGCAGGCAGCTGGAGGGATGCACCATCAACTCTTGGCATCCTCAGCAGTTGCCCCAGGGGCTGCACCCTCCACAGCCCCCAGCAAGATCCATCATCTCTTGCCCAAAAGCACAAAGTGCGGCCCAAATTGCCAGTTCCCATTAGGAATGAGGCTGTGCATGGCATTCCAAGGCTGGCAGCTGGCACAGCACTGCCTCAGCAAAGCACCCCATCAGGAAGCACAGGGACCAGCAGACAAAACCTTGGTCATCTGTCCCCAACACCCTGGGGCTGCACCCCCTCTTTAACCCAGTGGAGAAGAAGACACGGGTGGTTCCTTGAATTTGGTTGCTAGATTGCTGTATTTTGGGTGAGAACCACTTCCACCTTTTTTGGGGGTGTGTGAATTAAAGGAAAAGCAGCAGCAGCGGTGTGCATGCCCTGGAGGGGACTGCCAGGCTCCCTGGGAATCTCGGGTGGAAGCAGCCAGGCACTCCCGTCCCTGTTCAGCAATTAAGGCGCTCGATGGAGGTGATTAAGAGGACAGGGTTAATAAGTGGAGGTCAGCATTTGATTACCTTGCAGTGCTTTCCCCTGCAAAGGACAATGCTGATGGCAGCGGGGCTGGCTGCAGAGCTGCTGCTGCACAGCACCAGCAGGATCTGGCCTCAGGATGGAAATAGCCAGCCTGCCACCCTGAACCAGGAATTCAGCATCAAAACCATTAGGTTTTAAAAACTGGTGTGTTTGGGGTAGTCCTTACCTGGGCTCTATGTTTATATGAGATTCTCTGCAGTATGAAAGCCAGAAAATGGCCTTTAAAGTACAAGCCGAGCTCCTCACTTGCTTGACTGCAGACACTCTGGTTCCCTCCACACACGTTTGTTTAGCAGCTCTGCCAGGGAAAGGGAGGCCAGGGAAAGGCCAGGGGGGTTCAATGCCCCCGGGGCAGCAGCATGGGGTTATCTGCAGAGCCCTCCCTAGGGAGAGAGAGCTCATGGCCCCCAGGTTGGGGCTTATCCCATCTCCATCTCCTGCCCTGAGAGAGCCAGGGATGGGCTGTGATGGGCTGCACCTGAACAAACAGCTCACAGCTCCAGCTGTGTAACCTCCAGCCTTTTCCCCCTCCTGTCTTCACCCCTTTTCTGCAGCACCAGCTGAGCCTCCAGCCCTGTGTGCCATGAGGTGGCACCTCCTGGCCAAGGGCATCTCTGCATCAGGCTGTGCCCAAACAGCAAGGACAATTTGTCCATGAAGAGCTAGGATAAAGAGAGGCTGTGGGGCTAAGTGTGCATCTTTGCTCCAACCTGCCTCAGTTTACCCCTTGTAGCTCCCAGCTGATGCTGTGTCAGCATGGGAGAAGAGCATGGATGCACAGGAAATAAAACATCCCAGGGGAGGAGGGAGGGCTGGGAGGACCTCAGGTAACACACTTCCCTGGCAGAAACTGTTTTGCTTTGCATGCAAGCAGCAGCTGCTGCAGATGTTGCTTTTAATCCATCCCTGTGGTCTCTTGGTTGGGGCTGCAGGACGGGCAAGAAGTGGGAACCCGAGGTTTGGCTTGGCAGGAGACTTCATGCTGAGCATTTTGCCCGGGGCTCCTCCAGCTCTGTTAGCCACACAGAACCACCAGGCAGCTGCCAACAGATCTGCTCTGTGTTTGACAGCGTTTCTGGGGGAGGCAGGAGATGCCAAGCTGCCTGTGGCCCTCTCTGCCCCAGCACGGGGCTGCTCTAGCTTCTTCCTTAAAACACAGGCTCACCACAGGGACCAGAGAGGTTCCTGGGCTCCCTCTCCCAGCTAACCCAGCAGATGGTGGGGTGTGCTCCCCGGGAAATTGGCATCCCTAAGTCGGGCAGTGCCGTGGCCTGGAGCTGCTCTGCCAACACCAGCCCACGGAAACTTGTCATTGTTCCCTTTACATGCCAGGCCTGGGGGTGGTGGGGTTTGCCACCAGCCCCCCTCGCTTCCCCTGCCTTCCCGAAGCCCAGCGACATCTGCACAGCCAAGAGGCAACCCGAAACCTCGCCGGCTCTTTTTTAGCCTCATCTTTTTGTTTTTCCTCCCCTTTCTCCTGACAAGCTCAGAAGTGTAGTCAAGGTGGCAAATTAGCACCAGAGCCTCGTTAATTGGCAGGCAGGAGCCTTCTCCTGCTGTTTGGGTTGTCATCAGCTGCTTCAGCACATTTTCAGCTTCTCTCTCTTTCGGGTCTATTTTCTCCCTTCCCAATGGTGGGCTGGGTTTTTCCTCTCTGCCGTCACTTTCAAAGCCATCGAGGGCTCTCATCCCCCCCCCTCCCCGTGCCATCCTCCCTGGTGTTTTGTCTCCAGAGAGGACTTACAGGGCCTGTGGTAAATGGCCACTTCTTAAGGAGCATGAGGGGAAAATTAGCAACCTCTTGAAATGGTGATGACCTCAGCTGCTTCTTCCCTCTTCCTCCTCCTCAGCCTCCTGCCACAGTCTCTGAAGGAGGCAGGAGAAGCAGCACAGAGCAGGCAAGAGGGAGGTTTCTGCCAACCCAGGCATGCAGGAGGTGTCCCAGACACCCTCCTGTGTCCCGCTGGAGTTCAGTGAGGACCTGGGATGACTCAAGCTGGAGGGAACCTCAGGAAGCCCCAGTTCCTGCTTCTCAGCTCCCTTTTCCCCGCCCCATCACCTCCTCCTTAAGCAAGGATGGTAAAACACAACCTCACCCACCCAACCCCACTGCCTGCATCAGCTCTTGGCCTCCTTGAGTGCCCTCAGCTGCTTCCAGCTCTTAAGGAGAATCTGGAGACCTCTTTAGGGACCATCAAATAAAGGCTCTTCACAGCATCCCATTCTGCAAGCAGAGAAGTTCGCAGGGGACCAGGGATGATGGCAGCAAATTGCTTTCTCCTCCCTGAGCTCAGGGCTGGGAGCTGCTACTGCCAGCAGCAATATCCCCATCCATAAAATACGGGTGCCCTGCCCTGGGGTGGCACCACAGCTGGCATAAATCAGTTGTGCTGGAGCCAGGGACACGGCTGACCCACAGGCAGAAGCCTGGCTGGAGGACTTACCTCATCCAGCTGGACCTGACCCGTGCCCGGGACAGAGCTCCCGGGAGAGAGCCCCCCTGGGACCCTGAACCCCCCTGGCTGTCCCCAGGACAGTGCTCCCACGGGACCTCTGAACTCCTGGATCAAGGGTTGAGATGGTCAGGTTTTGGTGGGATGATGGGATGAAGTTTGGAGGGATTTTCCTGTAGGGCAAAGCTCTGCAGAATAATATCCCAGACAAATCTGCAAGACAGATCTTTTGTTCCTACTGCATATGCCAGGAGCAGAGACTGACTGGATGGAAAGAAAGAAAGAAAAGGAGAAAAATCAGTCAAATCATTTTTAAAAGTGCTCTCCCAGCCTACAGGCATCCTCTTCTCTGTACACAAACCCTCCTGGGATACACAAACCCTCCCAGCCCATCTGCCTCAAAATCAGCAGTGGTTGCTTCATCAGTTACCACCTTCCAGCTTTTCCCTTAATGTGATTCCCTGCGATGGTTCCTCGCCCTTTCCTTGCCCCTGGTGTTATTGATCCACTCAGGAAGATGGGATTTGAAGGAAATAAAGGCTCTCAGGGGCCCATTTCTCCACCTGTAGCCCATTTTATTGCTGGGAGAGCCCACTCCACCAAGGATTTATCTCCCACCTTGTTTTTCCAAACTAGTTTCTGTGGTTGTTTCACCAACATAACAGTAAAAAAATACGGCACATAAAGCACCCCAAATAGTGTCCAGGGATGTGAAATCCTATAAATCCCAGGAGGCTGCTGGGAGAAGAGCACTGTTTGGGTCGGGCCTGCTCCATCCAAGTCATCTCCTCATTGTCCATAAATCAGGGGCTCCCCCAAAGCCCTCTGTTAAAAAGAGATTCCTTCTCTCCTGAGCCTCAGCAGTGGTGTTGGGAGCAGTGCTCTGAGAAAGGCTCCTGGGGGAACAGAATCAGTGATTACCCAAATTAGTTTCTAATAGCTTTTATCTCCTAATTTCTACTTTGTCAAGTGCTAAAATCCATTAATAATCAAGAGACCATGTGGAAAAACATTTAACATCCCAGCTGCCAAGAGCTCCCACCCGGTCACACTCCAGCAAAGTTAAGGAAGAAGAGGAAAAAAATAAACTATTATTTTTCATTTTTAATCCAGCCCTCCAGTTAAACCATCTCCTGCTTTTGCTGATCAGCAGGATGATGGGACAAATCCATGCATGGAACAGCAGATGCTGCACCTCCCACCTTGCTCCTCTCCTGCCCGTGCTGGACAAAGGTTTCCCATGTGCCTCATCCTTGGGTCAGCTCCTTCCTAGAGGGACCCAAAGGCTGGTGGCCAAGGTTTGAAACACTCTTGATCCTGCCTGTGCCTGGTGCCTCCATCCAAGTGAAGGCAGGATGTTGCCCTCCATGGGATGGGCACATCCACACGGTCCTCCAAAGGCTGAGGTTGGGGTGGGTTATTTCCACCCCAGGGCTGGACCCTTTCACTCCCCAACAGCTCTGCCAAAATACTGCAGAGTATTCCTTCCTTCCTTCCTCCCCCACTTCAGTCTCTCAGTTTTATTCATTCCTTATCTTGGCCTCACAGAGCTGACCTCAGTCCTCCAGCCAAAGCTCTCCCTGCTCAGGTGGAAATCCACCCCTGCCTTGCTTCAATTTGCATCAGCACCCCTCTCCTAATCACCCGTTTGAACAGCTTAATGGGCTTCTAATAAAATATTGCATTTCTGAAGCTCCCCATGATGGAATAGTTCCCCCCAGCAGTCCCGGAGGGATGCACACAAATGTTGTACAGCGTTGCCCGTGGCTTTCCCTCTGTGTCTGGGCTGCTTCCCCAGCAGCAGCATCCTGGAAAGAGGAGGGAAATACAACCCTGCATCCAACCCAGAGGTTGTTGCCTGAGAAACAGCGGGGTGGGCACAAGCATCCAGGCAGCACAGCCAGAGGTGAGATTTGGACATGACTGCCAGAGGGTTCTGGGCACCCTGTGGGGAAAAAAGGGGGAGTGAGGAAGGAATTGGGATTTTGCTGCATGAATCGATGGCTGTGGTACCTGCTGGGAGCTGGGGGGAAGACAGGGAGGCACAGGAAGGCACAGGAAGGCTGAGCAGGGTGAATGCCTGCCTCCTGCATCCCAGCTGGGTGGCTGTGGAGTGTAGTTGCAGGGCACATTCTCAGCATCAGGGTGGAGGTGGGACAACCAGGTTTAAAGAATACTGTTTTCTAACTGCCCCTGGCCTTACCACATTTCTCCTTCCTCTCTTGCTGAGGGGAGGGTGGCCTGAAGGAGGCTGAGATACTTTTCCTTGCAGCTTAACCACTGCTCAGAGGCAGAATTGAGAGTGGTTGACCCAGTACAGCAACCCCACTGTGCCCACAGAACCAGTAAGTCCTCCTTTCCACCTGACTGGGCATCCGTCGGCCTGTCCAAGGCCTGGTGGGCACATGCAAAGCCTGTCCAGACCCCAGTGCCTCCAACACTCCTGGTTCAGGTGTTGGCCCTGCAGAGCTGAGCACATTGCAGTGGCACCTTGGCCACTGCCAGTCAGGGTCTGGCCTTTGTTAGGACATCAGTCCCTCAGTGACCCCGCTGGTAAAGGTTGGGACATCACTACCACCATGCACATTTATCCCCCACCTTCCTTCTCCTGCTCTCAGCAAGGCTGGGTGCCTGGTTATGGATTTATCTGTTTTGCTGTTGGCTCACCCATCATTAAAGAGCTGTTGTGATTTGGCTCAGGAGCTGTGGGCTCTGGGAACTCCTGAGCCACCCACTGACAGCGGCCCTGTGGTCACATTCACACATGGGCTTCATGGGTATGGACTCCACCACAGCAATCCCTGCCTCTGGGGCATCCCAAGGCATGTGCAACATCACCCAGGAGCAAACCCCCGCACAGGCTTTCTTACAAAGTGGTGGAATTCACATCACCTAATCACGAGGTGATGGGATGCTGGGGTGGGATCTGGATGCTTTCCAGGGTTTTGCCCCTAACCAAGAGAGATTTAGTTGCTGGGGGTGGGGTGTGGTAAGGTCACAATCTGAAATACATCCAGACACATACAGTACATAAAACTACAGTCTGTTTCCCCTCTAATTGGTAATAAATGTAAATGTTTAGTTATGCCTGGCTTGGGAGCTATGAAAAACACATCTGGCTGGCTGGTTTTCCTGCCTGCCATCTGTAGCTGAAAGGAAAGGCGAGAGGTGTGAGCACCTGAGGAAGGTGGCAGCAGGAGAGAGGGAGTGGGAGCAGGAGAGAGGAGGAAGAGGAGGATTGCTGGAGCGGGGAATGTCGGTGCCAGAGGGTGGTTTCTGGCCAGGGTCTTTCCCTGCTCATGGAGACCTCCAGGTTTGGCACCTCTGCTCAGTCCTTGCTCCCCTCTCAGGTGATGCAGCCCACAGAGGAGCAGCCCATGCCTGCTGGAGCTGCTGACACAGTGTTCCTGCTGGCACGGCTGGGGAAACAAAGACAGAAAACCCCAGGAGCTCTCCTGGTCATTAATTACCATTAACCAGAAGCTCTGATCTGAGCAAACCTTGAGCAGTGCTTTATGCATCCCTTCATCCAGCACAAAGGCCTTCCAACTGGAACAGCCAGACCACACTGGCAAGGAAGGGATGCTCTGTCCCCCCTGCTCCTGTCCCAGAGCCATCCTCAGGTCCACAACACCCGACCTGCAGCACCATCCCCACCAGTTAAAGACTGGGAGGAAACCACTGACCCAAAGAAGAAAATAGAGGCCCTTCTCAGCTCCCAAAACCTCCTCAGTGCCAGGTCCCCAGGGCTGGGGAAGTTTGGAGAGCTGAAAAAGCGAATGAGTACAGAAAACCAGGTTTGGCACAGAATTAAGCACAGGGGGAGGCATAGATTTCCCCTCCCCACTGCACCTGGTTTCCTGCCCTGTCCCAGAAGCTGTTCCAGCCCCACAGCCATGCCACCATCACCATTCCCTGCTGGACTCACACCTGCCCCATCCCAGCTGGGGTTCTGGGCACCCAGCAGCCTTCCTCCTCCTCCCCCTCTGCCCGCCTGGTTCACTCTTATTCTGGCATCACCGCCTCTTACTTTGAAGCAGGCTTTTCTTGGAGAGGCAGCTTCGCTTCCCAGACCATCCCCAAAGAGCCTGCGAGTACTCGCTCTCTCCCGTCCCTCCTCCTGCCTTGATCAAGGCTGAAGGCTGAAATCCAAGTGCATTGATCAAAGCGGCTTCTTCGGGCGAGATTCACTGCCGAGGAAAAGCAACAGTTGTTGAGGAGCTGCTCCAAGGGGCCGGCGCTTCCTTGCCAGGAGGGAGATGGTAGCGGTGGGTAGGAGGTGAGAAGGACTTCGTGGCACCCAGGGCAGCGAAGCAAAGGGGTTTTTACTGCCTGGTGAGGTTGCAGGCTGTCACAGGAGAGAGGGGGGCTGCCTGCTCCGGAGATATTTGGGATTGAGCAGCAGCCAGACGCCCTACTTCTGAGCTCTCCTAGGGAAAGCTGCAACTTCCCACACGTCTGGGACAGAGATCAATAACGCCTGGGCACGGTGTGCCGTGGCCAAGGTCTCTCGCCTGCAGACAAAAGCCCCTCGTTCCTCGGGGGCAGCTTTAAAGCGGCTCAGACTCCACAGAGCCCCTCGAAGAGCAGAGGGCTGGCAGGCCCGGGCAGCAGCCCCTGGTTCGGTGCCGAGCCGAGGGGCTGGGTGCCAGCTGCTCGTGCCAAGGTGAAAGCGGAGAGATCAGGCAGCCAGATGGCATCCTCCCTCACAAATAACCACGGGCACACAAAACAGCTCGTCTGCAGTTGGGGGCTGAAGCCAGCTCGATGTGGCTGCCCTGAGAGGGGTGTCCCAGGAGGGGAGGGGGCAGCAGGAGCAGGGGTAAAGCCCTGTGGAACTCAACCAAACCCATCCACAGCCCTGCTGCAGGGGCTTCAGAGCCTTCAAAACTCTGGGTCAGGCCCTCCTGAGAGGTCACACCAGCCCCCAGTTACTGGGGACACCCACCTTGGCCACTCCTGTCAAGCTGACAGGCAGCTGGAGCCACACTGCCGTGTTCCCTGGTGGAGTCAATCCCCGCCAGCTCCAGTGCTCAGAGCTGCTGAGTCCAGGTCTCCAAGGTCAGGCCATCAGCAGGTGCACCTCCAGGAGATTTACACCAGCCACAAGCTCCATCCATCTGCTGGAAAGGGTCAGACGTGGCTGGTGTGGGAGGAAAGGCCAGCAGTGACATTGGCACGCTGCTCCTGGCAGCCTCCACGCTGCTGCAGCAGCTGCCTTTGAGCACTTTTCATCTAATTCAATGAAAATGAGATGTTCAAGTGAATGAAGATAATTTAATAATGAATAGCTCCAACTTATCGGAGAAGCTCTCCATCCCTGCCTGACAGTCGCTGCCTCTAAGTGCAGTTTAATAAGGGAATCACCATCACTCAGCCCTGTGGTAGCAAATCAACATTTTGCTACTCAGGGAAAAGGCTCTGCACTTTCCTAAAGGGTGAAGCTATTTCTCAGGGAGCCTAAACTCTGCTGGGCTTTAAAAGGAAAAAGAAAAAAAAAGTGGAAAAAAAAAAAGCAGAGGAAAATAATGAACCAGCAAAGGAGCCCATCTTCAGAGGCAAAATGTAATTAAAAATAAAAGGCAGCTTGAAGAAGGCTGTAAGTCATCACGAGCAGCAGCCAACGCTGAGAGTGAAAGCGATGCTGGCAGAGCCTGTGAGCGGGAACACAGGGGGTCCCCAGGCTGCTCTGAGCCAGGGCAGCATCCCTGCAAGATGCTTCAATCCCTCAGGGTGCTGATTTCTCCAGCCAGCACTAGGATGTCTCTGCCACGTGCCATCCTCCCCAGCTGCCCCCATGGCTGGGACAGGGCACC
The DNA here is from genome assembly GCA_013398175.1 of Climacteris rufus. NCBI lineage: Eukaryota > Metazoa > Chordata > Aves > Passeriformes > Climacteridae > Climacteris > Climacteris rufus. Next base: position 136,419 of record VZRZ01006338.1, on the reverse strand, counting down.
ATCATCCAGCTGCTGCAGCCCAGCCACCCTCTGCCAGCTCCAGGGGATACACTCCCAGCCTCCAACTCTGTGGAAAAGCACTGCCAGTTATTTCCAGCCAAAATCACTCTGCCTGTACAGCAAAACCAGAAAATGCCCTGGCTACCTCCTCGGTGGAGATGGATTGAGCTGGGGAGCATCGCTGCAATGATAACGGGACTACACACAGGTCTCACCAGCCGGGCAGGCAGCCTCGGGCCCCACTGCCCGACAGCAGGCAGCCTTCATCCACGCTGGGGAAGTTCCACCAGCGAGTTGTTTCCTCAAGGCATGGATCTGCATGCTAGCCAGAATCGATCCAGGCAGCGAAGGGCTGCATCCCGCCCGGCGCTGCCTGCTCCCGCGCGGGCAGAGGGAGGCGTTGAGGCGGGGGCTGCCAGGCCCTGCGGATTCCTGCTGACACCTGCCAGCATTGAGTGCTTAATTATTAATTGCATTTCCAGTAGCAATTGTTGCTCGTGCCGATGGAGTTGGACTAGGCATCACAAGCAATTAGCAGAACCCTGCGCTGGCGCTCGGTCGGTACCTGCTTAGCACCCTGCTCACGTCCTCCGCGGGCTGCGGCGCGGGGAACCAGGAGCCATTTCCATCTCTGCTCGGAGCCTCTGCGTGCCCAGTCTGGGTGTGGTGGCACAGGCCAGGGTGCTGCCACTGCCCACGGGCTGGCATTGTCCCCTCACGCAGCCCCATGGAGGAGGACACGTGGGACGTCGGTGGCCGCACCTCTGTGTGCCACCGATGGCCACCCCTGGGAGGCACCAGGGCCTCAAAAGGTCTCCTGGGCAAGCAAAGCCATCAGAGGAACTACGGTGGAGGAGCCAGCCCCAAACCCAGCCCTGAGCAGAGCCATCTCAGGGCCAACCTCACCTCTGCCATGGCTCAGGTGTTCAATCAAATTAATTTTTATCATAACCAAAGCGACTGGTCAGTGGAGTCCAAGCGGGCTTTTCCTACTCATTGAAGCCGTTTCATAGCCAGAGCAATTTTGGGAGCTTATTTTCCACTTCATTGAGTGCCATGTTACTGCAAATGAATATATTCCTTGGTTGGTGTGATGGAAAATACAGCTGTAAATGCTTTCTGCTTCATTTGGGTAAAGAGTTCCAGATAGGACTAAGTATAAAGAGAATTTAAATGCTCGACTTCATTAAAAAAGTTGTTTCCCATTCTCTTTCTTCCTGAAAATACAGGGCTGCTAGCAGAGAGCGCAAAAGAAGGCTTTAAATTTACATCAGTGTCATGCTAACCCAGATCACTCCCCACCCGTGACTGATGGCAGACGTCTGCCAGCAGCCTGAGTTCCAGAGGTTCGGAGGGGTGGGAAGATGAAGGCAGAGGATGGGATGCCCAGTGCTGGAGCCCAGGGTCATGGCATGTCCATCTGTTTACCTCTGTAACTACCTCTGTGGTTCCTTTCAGGCAGCTGTAAAGAGCAACATGGTGCCCCCTGAGCCTCCTTTACTCCAGGATAAACACGCCCAGCTCCCTCAGCCACAAGAACTGTGGCTCCAAACCCTTGTCCAGCTCTGCTGCCCTCCTCTGAACATGTCCCAGCACCTCAATATCTCTCTTGTAGAGAGGGGCCCAAAACTGAACACAGGATTTTAGGTGCCCCAGCACTGCTGGGTACAGGAATGAAGTGCTACCTTATCCCACACCCGTAAGCCCTCCTGGCTTGTTGTCCTTCCTGGATCCCTCTCCAAGCTACTCAGCAGCCTAGCAGGCTCCCTGGTACCTCCCTGAGGCCAAAGCACGGAGAGGATCCTCCTGCTCTGGCTGGGGCTGGCAAAGTCACTGAGAGCAATCCCATTTCATGCAAAACCCAAACCTATTTCTCTGCTGGAAGGGCCACTGCAGCCCAGGGAGACACCTCAACAAGTCTTGGGGATCTTGAGGCTTACAAATCCCATTGGGCCAGGATGTCAGGTTGTGCTCTGCTCTTACTCAATACCAGCAAAACAAGGGGAGGCTTTCATCTCTGCTAAATCCAATTTCAACTCGGGAGGAGATACATTCTAGGCTCACAGGGTTTACCCAGAAACAGGTCATCTCAGCAGGGCTGTGGCAGAGTGGGGTGGGATGAGTGATAGGCAGAGGGATTACAACTGACTGCGGGATAAACAGAGTTCATTCAACTCACAAAATAACCCCCTGTTGCAATTTCACTGAATTTTAAACTGCAACTTCTTACCCTCCAAATATTTACGTGGAATTGGTGGGAATGAATTCCATTTAAGATTCACAGAAACAACTGAAGTTAACCCAGCCTTGCACTTGAGTGGAGAAGCCAGGAGCAAAGTGACATCCATGGCTCTCTTACCTCTAACCAGCTGTTCCTCATAGACTGGTCAAACCAGAGGGACCTGGGTCCAACACCACCATGGCTAGTAAGAAAGAGCCACAAAAGCCTCATGTCAAAGACTTCCCTTCCCTTTCTCCTCCTCTGAGCATGAAGTTCATCACTCTGTTTTCCAGCAGAACTTAAGGCACTTTATGAAGAAATTAACTGGCACCACTTCAATCTCCAAGGCATGGGGACAACACTGATGTGCAAGGGCAGGAGAGGGAACCTCCCACCCATCATCCAGCCTCAGACAGGGGCACTGATTCCCATGTGGCCTGCAGAGTCCTTGACCAGCCTGGCACCAGCACATTATCCCAGCACCTATGATGCCACAGCCCTCCCTTGCACCTACCACCATTTCAATAGCTGGCAGCAGGTGTGAACAATTACCACCCGAAATCTGGATGAAGAACAACGTGATATAATTATCACCTTAATGGCATTTCAAGACTATCACTGCCGGCTGGAAGTAAAACTTCAGCTGAGTGAGTTTAATAAGCATATCTAATGTAATATTTGCAGGGAAGGGCAGGCTGGCTTTAGGAAGGATTACGGTAGCTTTGCAGCTTTGCCTAGCTTTACATGGGATATTTCACGTGCAACAGATAAAGCAGGATGAGCCCGTGATAGCTGCCAACCCTGATAGCAGCAGCAGCCTGTAATGCTCCCTCCCATCTCCTGGTAAGCAGGAGATTACACACTCAGAGACCAGGCAGCACTGGATCCCTGCCCTGGTTGCCTCCACGATGGTGGCAGCCAGCAGGGTCCCCACCCTCTTGGTCACAGCCAGCTGCTGGCTCATCATCTCCCGGGGGATAGCTGGAACCTGCCAAAGGCATTGTGCCAGGGCATCGTCCTCCACCAGCCCACAGCAGGCTCCAGACCTGCAGATCCAGCCTCCCTGGAGCTGCTCCCCCATCCTCACCACCCTCTGCATGGGAATGGGTCCCAGAGGGAGCTGGGACTGGGCTAACTGGGCTCACAGGAGCCCGTGCTGGGTGCATCAGCTCCACACGGTGCGGTGAGTCCTTATTCCCTTCTCCAGCCCAGGAGCCGTCACCAGCTCTGACCCAGGGCTTGGACCCCCAGGAGCACCCAGGCACCTCAAGCCTTGTGCTTCCCTCCAGTGTGAATTACTGCCAAGGGAGCCATGGGTAAGGAGTCACCAGGGATTTCAGCTGGTCCTGCTGGTTCGTGCACCCACGGGGACAGAAATCACAGGGGAGGCAGGCGGCTGCACAACAGCTCAAGGGGTCTGTTCCACATGTCCAAGCCCTGAAACACCCAGCCACAGTGTGCCAGGAAGTGGGGGGGTTTATTCAGGTGTAGAGACCTTCCTAAGCCTAACAGACATCCAAAATTATTCTTTATGAAGGACTAAAAAAACAGAAAAGGGCTTTGCAAGCCTCAAATTCCAGTGTGGTTATCCAAAGCAGAAGGTGTCTGTCAGCACCTGAGAGCCCAGACTGCCCTGGGGCCAGCCAGGCCTTAGGTAATGTCCTATATAAAGCTCTTGTCTCCACATGCTGCCCTGGAGAGCTCCTTGGAAATGCTGCCTCGCTGCCTTGAGATGCATCAGGTTTTGCTCAGCTTTGAGCCAGCGGGTCACCTTGTTGTTAATTAATGCTCCGCTAAAATTATGTTTGGGGGCTACTAAGGTTTATTGGGTAGAAAATTATTTCAAATACAGAGAGCAGGCAGTAAAGAGTGGAAATATGTTTTCAAGTATAAAGCTAATTGCTACAGGGAATCCCTCTGGGATCCATTTGGAGCCCTTGCTTTTTTATTTCCTCGCTCCGTTAACGACCCGGCCAAGGTTTGTAGAACAGCAGAGGCACAAGTGGTTGCTGGTGGTGTGGGGCCTGCACACAGCACAGGGCAGGATCTACAGGGTTCACCATGGTGGTGGTGGTGACCAAAGTGCTCCTCAGCCATGTGCCCTGTCACAGCAGACCAGGGCAGCCCAGCAACCATAGAGTCATGGAATTGTTAATGTTGGAAAAGATCTTTAAGACCATCAAATCCACCTGTTAACCCAGCACTGCCAAGCCCAACACTAAGCCATGTCCCCAAGTGCCACATCTACACGGTTTTGGTTCATTTTCCAAGAATGCTGACTCCAACATCACTGTCCAATGCTCAACCACTCTTTCAGTGAAGAATTTTTTTTTTCCCAATATCCAACCTAAACCTCCCCTGGAGCAACGTGAGGATGTCTCCTTTTGTCCTGTCACTTGTTACCATGGTGGTGACCTTGCTGGATCCAGCTCTGCTCTCAGCCGTGGGGCTGCTTGTCATCCTTCTGTTCTCTGGATGAGTTCAATGAGCCTCAGGAAAAGCCCATCCCACCCTCCTGCTGACATGGGTGTTTCTGGAGAGGAACCCCAAGAAAGGGACCTGCTGCTCCCAGGAAAACCTCGTGCAGGTCCCACAGGCAGTGTTGGCAACTGGACTTAGGTTTCTGTGGGTCCAGAAGCAAAACTGCCCAGATGCAGCCTTCAGAGTGAGACTGGCCTAAGGCCAGACCTGTGACCAAAGGACTTTGTTTTAACATCCCAGAGACCCCAAAGTACCTGTTTGTCTGAGAAAATATGTCCTGCCTGAGGGTGACATCCTGCAGGCCTCCAGCCATCCCAGTAGGAAGCAGTGAGTCCTCATTTCCAGAAAGGGTTCCACCTCTCACAGGTAGAGCCACTTGCTGAAGGAACAAAAGTAAAGATGCAGTAACTTCCCAGCCCAGGCTCAAGAGGGGTTACATCTCATGGGGCTGCTGAGAGGCAGGGGCTCCCTGGCTCCCAAAACCAACAGGCAGGCCCTGCTGCCCTGCCCTGGGCAAGGACACCGCACACTGCTGCCTGGGGAAGCATTCACACATGCTTAAGTGCTTTTCTGGACCACAGCCCAAGTGGACTGAGGGGACTTGAGTGGCACAGATGGCATTTTTCTTCTTTTTGTTTTTTTTTTTTAATTTTTTTCCCTGATGGTGCCCTCTGAGAGGTAAGTAACTGCACAGTGGTGGCCCCGACAGGTGCCTGACCTGGACACACACAGAACAGTTTTCTTCATAAACCCATCCTTGTTTCCCACTCAGTTCGGTGATGGAGGGAATGCTGAACTGCTTTGCTTGCTATGTCCAGCCACTACCTTGCTCTATTTAATTTTGCTTCCTAGAGGAAGCATCTCTCCCTATAATTGCCCCTTATTCCAGTCCCACTGAGGCACGCAAGATTCCAACACAAGCCAGGTGTCAGGATCCTGCTCCCAGTCTGGGCTTGGAGGGTCTGGACAGCAGCAAGGCTGCCAGGGAATGTGGAGGTCTGCTCACCCATCACCTGGGGACTTGAGTGGTCTGGCTTGTCATAGCCACATGCCAGGCAGGGCAGGCTGGAGTCACTCAGAAATTGGGATTTGCTGGTGCTCCCTCCTCCCCCAGGGAAGCAGCTGCCTTTGGAGCATGACAGCAGCCAGCAGTGCCGGGGAGGAGATGCTCCATCTCCCACCGAGTTGGCCAGCACAGAGAAATGAAAAGGGTGCCATGCTGCCCAAAACCACCCACTCTCTAGAATTTCCCCTTCCAGAAAATACCAAACAGAAAAAACCTGATTCACAGCCAAAACCAACCCTTTAAAAAAAAAAAATAAATAAAAAGCTATTTTTGGTGAAGGAGCCCATCACCACGCTCAGCAATCATGGCCAGGCTCTGGCTGTCATTCCTGACTCAATCCCTGCTATAACTGGAATATGAAACCGAATCATTTCATCACCACTGGATTTTATTTCACTTCCTGCTCCTGTGGCTGCCTCTCCTGCCTGGACCACAGGCTTTTGAGGCAGAAACTGGCTCTCCCTGAGAGAATCCCCTATTGCTGGCGTGGCCAGCCTCGACTCAGGTTGTCCCATGCAGGGCCAGGAGTTGGACTCGATGATCCTTGTGGGTCCCTTCCAACTCAGGGGTTGTGATTCTGTGACTCTGTGGCAGGGATGCTTCTGTCATTAGCAGCCAAGTGAGGGACCATGTACACTTGAAAGCAAAGCCCAATTCCAAGACATCTTCATCTGCTGCAGCCCGTGTTAGGCAGAGCCGTGCCCAGCCAGCATCGCCTCACCGTGCAATTAGTGCGGGGTCACAAACCTTTCCTTTAGCCGTGCCCTGAGCATGGAGCTGGGGCTTGCAGGCTCCCCGGGACCGCAGTTCAAACAGCTTGGTCTCTGCCTTGGCAGCAGGAGCACGTCAGCTCCAGTGCTACAGAAACAACGCTCTTTGAAATGCAGATCCTGCCCCGCTTTGTTCCCGCACCTTTGTAGGTGCCGGATTTACAGCGCCCTCGCACCTTGATCACTGGCCTGACAGCGAGGATCCCTGCCCCGTCCCTGTGTGAGGAGCTCTCGTTGGTGTTCAGGACCACGCAGAGCCCCTCGCCTCCCTCGGCTGCTGCCGGCCGGTGCTCGGGCAGGGAGAGGCGGCGGTGCACAGCCCGGGCCAGCGGCGGCCGCCGGGCTCACAGCAGCGTCTCAAGTCCCGGTCCTCGGCTCAGAGAGCCGCTCGGAGGAGCCGCCGCTCACGTGTCTGTCCTGGTGCCATAGCAAGGGACATCACGAGCGACAGCAAATTGCAGCTCACGCAGCGGCAGCTGGAGAGATCAGTCCCTCTCCGGGCACGGGCAATCCTTGCACCACGGGAAGCCACATCCAGAGAGCAGCAGATGGAGATGGATGTGGGATCCCCGCGATGCTGCCCGCCTCCCCCCACGCAGGTGTCTGCCCCAGCCTGTCTCCCCCGTCCTGGAGCAGCGAGCCCGAGCTGCCGAGGGGATGTGGCTGGCAGGCTGCTGGCAGACGCCCCATCCTTTTCAATTACGTGCAGTCCAATTCCCAGCACGGGGAGGCGAGCCAGGAGGAAATGCCACCAAAGTCAGCAGAGTCGTGCTGCACAGTGTGGAGCAGGCAGGAGGAGATGCTACGGCTGGCCTGTGCACATCATCCAGGCCCCTTGTATCTGCCCCGTGCCGGCTCAATCCTCATTTAAATTTATGGCATCTGTTCCCCAACTAGCAAGACGTGTTTATAATTAACAAGAGGGACGTGGGGAGATGTGTCCTTTTTTCTTCTTTAAAGCCAAACATCAGACACTGTTCCAGCTTCTGCTCCCTGTAATGCAAAGCCCGCTCCAAGACCTGGTCCCCAGCTGCCAGCCTAAAAGCCAAACCACAGGGCCTTGACCCCAGCAAGCAACACACAGTGCTAATTTAAACCTTCCCCAGGCTAAAGCCTTAATGATTCATGGGCTCAGAGCCCTCAGCCCGGCTTAGCCCACTCAAAGAAGTGGGCACCAGCACCGATACCTCTGGGGTGCAGCCAACACCCCCCAAACTTTGGCAGTCACCAGCCCAGGGAATGGATGCTATGGGGCTGTTCCTGCTGGCCCAATTCCCAGATGAGAGGAACAAGCCCCCTTTTTATGCCTGCCCTCTCCCCAGGCTTAGGACAGCACAGAAGGGCAGATCAGGATATCGAGCAGCCACACAGGATTTCCATCCCAGCACATCTCTTAGACCTGGAGACACGGCCATGCCCCAAGCTGCAGGACCAGCTCAAGGGAAGTCCAAAAGCCACCACTGTAATGTAGCATGGGAAACAATGAAGGAAGATAAACAGCTCCATACATTTCCTTGTGATAGCAGAGGAATTATTTCAGGAAAGTGTAAGATCTGCAGAAGCCTCCAGGCACCAGAAGGAAGCCAAATAAATCCCTGTGCTCCCTGTTGGCTGACCGGAGAAATTGCTCCTGGTCCCCAGATGTGGTTCCAGCTGTGGCCACTCTCCACCACCTCAGGGAGAGACAGGACCACCACCAAACCCAGGAGCCAAATGAGGCACCAAGGGATTCCTCTCTGGACTGCAGAGGACAGCATATGCCTTAAAGGGAGGGATTAACATAAGCCAAAGACAGCACAAACAAAGATCAATCCAGCCTCACTTCAACACACCAGATACCAAGGACTTTCCCCTCTGGAAAGGCTCTGAATGAATAATCCTTCCCATGAATATTGACAGCTATCTTGAAACAGTGGCTGTTCCTTCCCACCCACCAGCCCTTTTGAAGGCCACTCTGGAAGGATTTCTTTCAAGCATCAGAAATTGCTTCTAAAATTCCATCTAAATTTATTTATGGCCAGCTCACCACACAGGGATGCATCTTTCCCGGCCAGAGTCCTCACAAAAGCCAATGCATTAACAACTGGATGCCTTTTAAACCCTACTGGGGGTTACACCTAATCCCACTTACTATAGAAAATCTGGGATGCAGCCAAAGGATTTGCCCTGTCCTGAGGGGGGTACTGTTGGTACAACCCCCAGCCCTCTCCTGCCTCTTGGGAGGAGCAGGAAGGGAGAGTGACTGGACATCTGAAAGCCTACTTTAATGCCCAAAAAGAGATGTATTTATAGAGTGTGCAGCTGGAACACCATCAATTTTTATCTCTCCTGCACCAAGGTTATTTTGGGTGTGTCTGCCATGCAGACCAAGCCAGCAGAGGTGGATGCCAAGCGAGGAGGAACAAACCCAGGCACCTGGGATGGGAGGAGGTCCCTGCTGCCTGCAGGACAGCGTGGCTCTGCCCTTCCAGCCCATCCCACAGGGGCTAAGGATGTTCTCCAAACTCCTCCCTGCTTTCTGAGGGATTTCTAATTCCCAGTTCGCCCCAGGAAGGACCATTAAGCCTCTGAGATCTTTTGGAAACCTGAATAAAGGGTCAGAGACTATCAGGAGATTTGCAGGTAGTGGTGGAGAGGGAAATGCTGTCCATCTCCAGGAGCAGATGCTGAGGGGATGGAAAACCAGTGTCAAGCCTCTGGGACCTTTTGGATACCCACAGTGTCAGGGTGGTTGGGGACCTGGCCTCCAGAATAACACCACAGACAAACAGCACACCTGGACCATCTTTCATAAGGACACAGGAATCCAGAGGGTCCTTCCACCCCAGTAAAAGTTTGGGATTTAGATGCTCAGTGATATGGTTGAAACAATTTCCTTGATCTTTTATTACCCTGGTAAATAATTTATTGGGACAGGCATTTTAAAAAATGCCATAAAAGACCTATAAAATGTATTTATCACACAAAAAAACCCTCCTTGGCTCCAACCAACAAGCTGAAAACTTGTTTGTATACTTCACTGCACATAAACTAACCAATGCCTTGTGACAGCTTTAAGCTTTTTAACAGCTCTCTCCCTGCTGCTTTTTTATTTCCATTTTTCTCTCTATGACTTCACAAGGTAAAAAAAAAAAAGAAGAACCCACCACAACAGGAGAGACTTCTGCTTTTGGACAGATATTGACAATCAAGGAACTGCCCTCCCAGTTTTCCTGACACCTGGGCAATTTAACAAATGACGCTTCTTTTGGCTGCAAACCCCAGCTCAGAGCTGTGGTTATTCAGAGTACACCGGGCTAAAGGGGTTGGCAGATGTGCACAGAGGGGTGGATGTGTGTGTGACTGAGGTGCCAGTGGTACAGGCATTGAGCCACCTCTTTGTGCCTCAGTTTCCCTCCTGAGACCAGGAGCATTTCTGTCCTCTTCTGCTGGCAGAGGGCAGGGCCCTTTTTTTTGTCCAAGCCTTGATGGAGAATCCAAAGAAAGGAATGAGGAGTGAGTTTTCCCACCCAAAACATGCAGGAGCCACAGGCACCAAAGCTTTTTTGCCTTCCCTTGGGCTCCAGCGGGTCCAGCCGGATGAAGCCTGGCCAGCAGCACGAGAGCTCAGCCTGCTGCCAAAGCACAAAACAGAACCCAAACCACACTGATTGCTGCAGGCAGGATTCCTGGTGCCAGGCAGGCGCACAGACCCAAAGGCAGACGTGCCACATCCCCTGCACTGTGCCCACAAACCCAGACCTCCTCCGGGACGGCCTTGCCCTATGAAATGCCAACAAACACGGGTGAGGTGACCTGGCACGGGGTGACCGGCCTGGGGATGGGCTGAGGTGGGTTTCTTCTCTGCCCAGGAGCAAGGGGAGCTGTGGGAGCAGCACTGGGGCCGGATGGAGTCTGGAGCTGCACAGCATCACTCTCCAAGCGTGCAGAGAAGTGCTGGGAGGAGGGGGAGAGCACAGCCTCCCACACTGGGTCAGCAGCGCTGGCCACCAGGGCTGCCAAGGCACACAGACAGCCTGGTGTGCACAGAGCCTGCTCCAGATGGCATCTGGCAGAGACAGACAGGAGCAGTCTGGGTCACAGCGCTCCCCATGCACATTTTGGCTCTTCCTCATCCCCAGGCATCTCTAAAAACCCTCATCCTGGTCCTGGTTCCTACACAGGAGCGATATAATCCAGTTAAATGCCTTTCCAGGGCTCAGTCAACACTCCAGCTGTGCTCCCCCCTTCACTGGGCTTCCCTTCTGCCTTCCCAAAGCCCACAGCAGGCACTTGAGCCACAGCTGCCTTCATACCTGTGTGAGCCAGCACGCTCCTGTCCCCACTGGTGGGTCTCCATAAGGCTGCTCTCTGCCTCCACCACATTCTCAGGAGCTCAGGCGTTCCGAGCAAACTTGAGTGACCAGCACAGACAGATGATGACGAACAAGCTACGAGAAGTTCAGAGGTCAAAGTAAGCTGGGGTTAAGGTGTCTGCATGCTGGGCATCACTTCTGCCCAGCTCCAGTGCCACCCTGGCTGTGGGTACACTTAGAGGGCACACAAGAGCTCATGCAAGCCAGGGAAGGTACTCCAGCTCCAGTGCAAGCCGGTCTCCCAAACAGGTTAAAGCCCAGCAGAGCATCAGGGGGTCTGTGCTCATGGGGACTGGGATGGAGAGGTGGATGCTGGGGGCAGGGAGAGCCTTTCCTATCAGATCCCCAGTGTTGTCACTTTTCTCTCACACTTCATCCCTTTCCTAGCACCTCCCTGCTCCCCAGTGCTGTGACCACCCTTCCCTAATGCCAACAAGACCCCTGGAGTCCAGATGGTCTGGAAAACCCCTGTGCCCACCATCCCACGCAGCTCAGCACAGGTCCCAGCAGGACACAGCATCCTGGGGGGAGGCCAGCAAGGATCCATCACCCACAGCAGCACAGCAGGGACATCAGGCTTCCCTCCTTCCTCCTCATGGGAGCTTCATCATGACCATCCAGGGAGGGAAGCAAAACGGGCACCATGAGCTGCAGTATGGATTAGATCTCTCCAAGTTTTCCTGGGATGGAGATACAGCTGTGGACCCAAATGGGTCCTTCTGGCCAGGCAAGACTGTGGAACAGCTGCTTCTGGTACTCCAGGCTCAACTTTGGGGCCTCTCCCACCCTTACCGAGCCCCACAGCCACTTTGGCTGATGCTTCTGAACTGATGAGCACATTAGCAGTTAAGTCCATTTGCAGATTTAAAAGTCAAACCCTGCCACAGGAAATTAAAAGATAATGCAAGGAATTATTTAAAAAAATTAATCTTTATTGCTCTCCACTCCCAAGCTGCTAATAAAAAAAATGTGTTCCTCGTGCAGTCTCTATAAAAACAGGTTATAAAGCAGAGGAAGAGAGGAAGGCAGATGCTTTAAAAAGGCATCTTTCATCCCTCTGCCCTGCCTGCTGTAACCATCCATCTGCACCTGTGTGTCAGCTCCCAGCAGTTTCCAACCCAGCCAGCCCCCTCCTGCCCTGCAAGGTAATTATTCCCCATTTCCATCTGGTCCCCCTTGTCCTCCCTGTTTTACATCTCCAGGAGATCAGCAATCCTGGGTCCAGAAAGCAGTCTGGTTTAATGGCACACCCTCCTTGCTCCAGGTATCTCCGAGCCCTGTATAAACCAGGATGAATTACAGCTCATTACAGAAAGGGCAGGCACTTGGGAAGTAAACAAGGCAGCTATTACAGATGCCAGCAACAGCTCCACAACATCGGGGCAGGGCTGGTACATGCAGGAAACCCTGCCTGAGGGAGAGGTCAAGGATGCTCAGCAGCTCTCAGAAATCAGTGAAGAGGCTGAGAGGGAGGTGGCAATTGCAAGAGTTTCTTCTGAAGATCCTTCTCTCTGGGGCTGTGCTCAAGAAAGCAGCTCAGTCCTTGGTTTTCTACCTGGTGCTCGAGTGCACAGAGTCAGAAACAGGACTGCAAACCACTTCTGTGTCATGACAGCTGGAATAAGTCAGCTGGCTTTTGGTAGATCCAAGAGCCACCACAACTGAGGAAGAGTTTAGCACCTAAAAGAGATGAAGAAGCAGGAAGCAGCAAACCCACCAGCTGTATCTGTGCCCCAACAGAAGAACCAGCCACAGGCACAGATTCATGTCCCCCCAGCCCCCTGGCCAGCCCAGGAGCGTGCCTGGCCAGGAGAAGACTCACCAGCAGTGCTCCTGCCAGAGCAGTGCCCCTGGGTCTGGTGGAAACACAGCCAGGCCAGGAAGGGGCAGAGGGCTTCACACAAGGAGAGATGAGAGACCAAGAGCTGCTGCACTGCAGCACCAGCACAGCAGGAAAGAGGGTCCCCTTAGCTGCTCCACGCCCAGAGCTGGGGTGAAGGAGCCAGTCCTAGCACCTTCATGCCCTGATACCCTCAAGGGAGCTGCAAAACCCACGCCCCCATCCTCAGATGAGCAGAACAGACACCAGACCCACCCTCATGCCTCCCCCAGGCAGCTCACAGTGGGTTTATCCCAGGCAAGGCAGCTCCCCACCTTCTCCTCATTGGGGATAATGGGAGTATTTGGCCTTTTCTGACTCCAGGAGGGGGAGACACATCTGGAAAGGAAGCACTGTGATGGAAGAAGGAGCACAAGCAGGCTCAAACAGGACGAAGGAAGCCCCCCGGGAGGGACGGTGCCTGCGGCGCTGCTGCCCGGGACACCTGCGGTCCCCAGCAGGGGCAGGAGCTCAAGGGGACACCACGGCACAGCCAGGCAGGAGGTGGCTTTCCGAGGGGAGGCTGACTATGATTGATGGTGCCGTGCTGTGCTCTCACTGATGTAGAAAATTAGAGAGAGATGGCTTCAGATACCGCCCATCTGAGACACTTGTTGTGTCCATCTCCTGTACACAGGCGCCTCTCCCGGGAGCTCTCCCCGCAGCTCGCAGGCTCATTATTCAGAGTGCTGAACTGGGAAAAGTAATGCTATCTTATTCTTACTTCTTTTCTCCCCCCAAATTACTGGATTGTGTTATTCTCAGGAACATGTAACATGCTGATTTCCTTGCTCAGCTACTTGAAGGAAAGTTTGATTCTCCTCAACTAGGAAAAAGTAGCCCTTCACTTTTTCTTTTCTCTGCTCAACCAAACCTGGGAAGAGCTTTTTTAAAGTGCAGGAACCATTTTTTCAGATGGAAATAGCTTATTTAAAAACAGTGAGTCATGCTCCACACCGGGATAGATCTGATAGCTGGTAGTCTACTAATGTAGCCTCATGGTATTGTCCTCCTGGCAGGACGGTCCTTTCTTGGCTTCCAATCCCTTTGCCAGTTAACCAGTTCCTGGCTTATTGTGGCTGCTTTTGTCCTTCCACTGCTTCTCTGCCAGATGACAAAAGAGTTTGAAAAAGGCCCTTAAGTGGGTTTTTAAAAATCCATGTATGCTTCCATATGAAGTGGTGGAGCCAGTGGTGTAGATCAGCACAGGCTGGAGGTCTTCAGGAGCTGTGTCACACCGCAGACAGGACACTGGGTCCTTGCCTTCCACGCTGTCCCTCTGTAGCAGGCAAGCAGTTTCTTCCCAGCACAGCATCCGAGCTCACATTCCTTTAGTCCCAACGTTTCCAAGCTGGTCCAGAAACGGTAGAGGAACCTCTCTGACTGCTGCCCAAACAGGTCTTACAGTCCTACAGTTCCTTCAAACTCCCCAGAGATCCAGGCACTTACACCAGCCCAGAGAGCAGCACAGCCTCTTCCACTTGGCAAGCAAGGCTAGAGGGGACTGGCAAGAGGTTGGATGTGGGAACTCCCACCTCTGGAAAGGGCAGGGAAAGGGTTCAGTTTCCTTCACCCTGGTTTCTCCTGCCAACTCTCCAGCTTGGGGCAGCTGAGCTTGTTCCCATGGCAAAAGGGCAGGTTTCTTTTTTTAGCTCTTGGGTATCTCAAGAACGGCTTCACACTTCACTGCTTTGAAGCCCATCACCCAACACACATGTCCAGGCTCCTGAACTAGGGAGCCCCTCCCGAAAAGACAGCAGCTAAACCCTGCCTTGTTTGTCTCCTTTCTTGAAAGGACAACGATGCCACCAGCTGCAGCCCTGCCAGCGCCCTGAGCATCCCCTGGGTCACAGGCACAGAGGGCTGGCAACAAGCAGCAAATACCAAATTCAAGCCAAAGTCTGAAGCACTCAAGCAATCCCTACAGGAAGATGATTTGGAACACAGCATTCCTCTTCCTCCCTCCCACACCCACCGGAGACTGATCCCAGTGCCTGTTACCAATTTTTCCAGTGGTGGTTAAGCACCTGCCCTCTGGAAGTCCCTTCTGCGGGTGCAGAACAAATCCCCACACATCCCCTCTTTCTCCATCTCCTAATGGCTTCCCTCCACCCAGGCTGAGCCTCCCCCAGCCTGAGCTAATGGTAGGAAATTAGCATTAAAATGATGGTTCGCTATTAGCGGAGCCTCAGCTCCCCATCACGCTCCAGGAACAGCAAATGACAGGCTGTGGTTTCCCCACCGCGGTGCAGAGGAGAAGGAACAGCGGCAGCCAGAAGCGCTGAAGATACCCGAGGAAAGTTTTAGGCTCATCTCTCCCACCCCAGCAGCCCTTTCCCTTCGCCATCCCCGTCGTGCTCATCCACCGCGCAGGCAATCCTGCAAACAGATGGCACCTGGGCAGGAGAGCAGACAAATTGGCTCCCACCTGCAGGAGCACTAAGAGCTTTCAAAGCAGACGGGCGCTCGCTCGCCAAGAGCCCCGCGGGGTGGAGATGCCGGAGGAATCTGCCGCCGGTCGCCGCCCTCCCTGCTCGGGGCTCAGCGGCTCCGGCTCCATCCCCGCCCGGCCCAGACGTGCAGCTGGCTCCTGGGAGGAGCTGCTGGCAGGAGGAGACCGTCGCCGTGTCCTGAAGCCAATGGGAGGGGTAATTCAGGCTGAGCATCAACGGAGCGAGGCTTTTTTCCGTGTCAGCACAACGCTTTGGTTTGGAGGGCTCGCAGCCTGGAGCGAGAGGGTTTTCTTGGGTCCCCACTGAACATCCATCTGCTTGTCGAAAAACCAGCTCAGCACAAGCTGCCTGCTCTCTCTTCCTGCCAAAGTGGGGGTCTGCCCTCCCAGAAACTTCCCCTCCTTGATCAGCTAACTGTGGCAAGAGCGTAGACAGACTCATTTCATTTTTCTGCCTGCCTGCTCCTCTGAGCCCACCTGGCTGAAAGCTTCTCCTCAGGGCCAGGGAAGCAGCTCATGTACCAGCCTGCAGAAAGCCAAGAGGCAGGAGCAGCTCAGCAAATCCATGGATATCAGGGCAGACTGTCATCTCTCTTAGGGCACCTGAGTGACCCTGAAGAGTTACACAGCACAGGTGGTGAACTCCTCCTTGCAGAGCCCCACAGTGCTGGTCACCTGCAGCAGGGAAAGGGGACACAGGGAGGCTGAGATTGCAGGAGCACTTGGGGGCTTGCAGAGCATTTTATGTGG
Organism: Climacteris rufus; assembly: GCA_013398175.1. Taxonomy (NCBI): domain Eukaryota; kingdom Metazoa; phylum Chordata; class Aves; order Passeriformes; family Climacteridae; genus Climacteris; species Climacteris rufus. The sequence continues at coordinate 120,445 of VZRZ01006338.1, read as the reverse complement.
AGTTGTGCACAACGCTGCTGAAAAATTCCAGACAAAGCTGCATTTTAAGCTCCCTGGGTAAGGTCAAACTTACTGGTGACCAGCAACAGGACCTGAAGGAACAGCATGAAGCTGTGTCAGGGGAGGATTAGGTTGGATATTAGGAAAATGTACTTCACCCTGACAGTGGCTGGGCACTGGAACAGGCTCTTCAGGGAATGGTCAAGACCACAAGCCTGACAGAGTGTTTGGACAATACTCTCAGGCACAGGGTGGAATTGTTGGGGTGTCTGTGCAGGGCCAGAAGTTGGACTCATTGATCCTTGTGGGTCCTTTCCAACTCAGGATATTCTCTAATTCTATGAAACAATGCCCTTCCCTCTACTTTATCTTTACATCTCTTTTAAAGTACCTGGACCAGCCAATGAAGGCAAGCATCCTCAAGCCCCTGTCTGCCAAATGCATTGTCACTGGCCTAAGAGGTGGGTTGCAAAAGGCAGAAGGAAAAGAATAGTAGTAAAAAGCAGGATAAAACAGTTCTCCCATTCCCCAGCATTCCCACTGGCAGCTCAGACACGGGAGCAAGGGAGAGGATGCATCTGATGATGGATGGCAGGGAACTGATCCTTGGTAAGGCAGAGCAGGAGCAGAAGGAAGCACTACTCCCAAAGGCCATTCTCACACCTCCTTGGGATAAGAAAAACAACCATCAGAGGCAGCAGCAGCCCTTCTCCCTGCACGTTTGGAATTCATCTCCGGCCTGTCAGGGCGGCCGCGATCCAACCGCACATTTGTATATTCACTGAGCCGTACACCCAGCTCGGCAGACTCCTGACAGATGCAGATGGGAAAGCCATTTTTCATAAGGTGAGGGAAAAATTAAAAATAACAAAACAAAGAAAGGCTCGGGCATCAGCTGGAAAAGATACAATAGGATCAGGGCTGAGAGAGAAGCAGAGTCAGGTTAAACTCTTGGATTGTTAAGTGCACTGAGGCCAGTCCCCATTCTCTGTTTTCTACGGTGGCCTGGCACCAGCAGGCACCTCCATCTTCTCCTCCATAATCAGATGAAAAATGAAAAATGGACCCAGAACACTGCCAAGGCTTTGCTGAACTGGCTCTTGGGGACAGAAGCTGATAGAGGGGCTGCAGGAGTGGGGGGCCACAGGCACCTTTCCATAATATCAGCTCCTGTTCAGAGGAGGTGAGAGACCATAAACCATTAACATGTGTAATCTGCCCCTCAGACCCTGGCCTAGTTTAGGCCTGGCCCTAAAGAGCATAGGGGCCCCTGGGGCTCTGAAGGGAATCCCTGGCAGACCTTTTGCTGGTACAAGCATGCCAGGGAACCACTCTCTGCAATGCTGCCATGAGGGCAAACACAGCAGCTTCCAATGAGCCCCGTTTGTCTCAGGCAGTGAGAAGGGGTTTCCCTCTGTCCCAGGTCACCACTCAGCCAAGAGGCAGCAGTGACACAGAGCTGCTCTCTGAGACAGCAGGAAGTGCTGCCCAGCACAGTGTGTGCTGTCCCCTGAGCACCGTGTGTGCCTGCCCCGCTCGGCACCGGGAGCCAGTGGTTCCCGACACAAGCCAAGGGGAAGGGGAAGGAGGAATTACCCTCATGGAGGGAAAGATTTCACCTCTGCCAGTGACATTCTGCTGTTGTCACCGCCAGCCATAACATCATCCTCTTGATGTGAAATCTAAGTTGACAGTGATACAGGAAAGGAGCCGAGAGGGCAGCACACTCTGCCCAGCCCTCGTTGTAACCCCAAACCTCCCCTGGCTCCCAGCCTCTGCATGGAGCAGAGCCAGTGCCTCATTACCAGGTTACCAAGCAAGTAGCTCTTCCTTTTCCAGAGCAGTGGAATAATATTTTCTTGCAGTTATCCATCTTTCTGGGCGACCCTGAGGAGGACTTCATTTTGGTCTCTGCTGCATCCTCTTTGTTGCTGAAATGAGAAACAGATGCAGGAACCCACACCCCCTTTGCAAAACAACACGTGCGGCCATAAGCTGAAGTCACCAAAGCCTGAAGAGTTTCTGGTGCCAAAGTCCAGCTGCCTTCAGACCCACTGGAGGTGCATTGAGCTTCACAGATCCCTGCTGCCCGTGGCATTTCCAGCTGATATTCCTTCTTTTTGTCCCAGGAAAAGGCAAGCACAGGGCTGGGCAGCACGGCTTGGTGAAGGTTACTGCCGAGACCTGGTAGAAATGTCATCCAGCAACACGTTTCAAGAAAGATTCATCCCCAAGCAGCCTGGCTCCATAATAAAAGTGTCAGAGCAGCTGACTTGCTTCCCCCCATTCTCATTGCATACAGATTTATCCTGTCTCAGGTCTCTCTCCCTCCATAAGCCAGCACGTGCTTTTCCTTTCAATAGGCTGGCACTGAAACTCTGCCAGCTGAGATTGTAGGAGAGAAGGGAATGCAAGCCAGGTGAAAATGCTCAGGAGTAAGGTTTTACTCTCATTTTGGTTGTTCTCAGTTCTGAAATGTAGGAGGGTGACGTGAGAGGTACCTTAACTGAGAACGCTCCAAAACTAGCAGCCATTTGTTCTGATGTTCCAAACCAGTTCCCTAGCTGCCAGGCTGTGTCACCTCCCTCTCAGGAAGCTCAAATCCCATTCCTCATAAAACCCACCCCAAAATGCATTAATATCTCCTGAGCCTTCACCCTCCCAGCCAGGGAGCCCCTTGTCAGAGGGCTGTGCATGTGGTGGGCACCCAGGGAGCAGGAAGAGGAGAGATGGGGCTCCCTCTGAGTCAGAGTCTCAGGGAGCGCTGAGAACCAGCTTACCTTCACCACAGAGATGTGATGTTAATGCAGCACCACAGGCAGCCCCTGAGAGAGGATGGTCTGCAGGGAATTTAAAAATAAAAGAGAGAGAAAGAGATATTAATGGTCCTTTGCAAACAGCTAAAAATACCCAGAACGGCCACAGTTACTGTTGGATTTTTTTCTTTCTTTCCCCCACCTCCTGCCCAAAGGAATGTGCCACACAAATTAAAACAATTTCCCTCTAACCTGCAAGATGGAGCCAGGCAAGGCATCCTTCAGCTGTGAGTGAAAGAGATGGAGCCTGCCTTTGTCAGGAGCACGCCAGCCCCAGGGAGCTGAGGTGGTGGGGGACGGCAGACAGGGCTGCAGGGATCCTGTTGGCTGATTCCCAGTAACTGGGACAGACAGGTCTGTGCCAGGCACCCAGCTGGGGTCCAGGGGGTGTTTCCTCAACACAAAGGAGACAGCAACAGCAGAAGTGAATCCTGGGCACCTCAACTGCCCTGGGGGGATGCAGAGGAAGAGCAAAGGGCTGGGGAACAGCTTTCCATGGAGCAGAGAAAGCCTCTACTAAAGCCTCTACACCAGGGCAGCCCTATTAAATTTGCAAAATGTGTTGCAGGAGGCAGAGGCTTTGATACCTCCTGGACTTATGGACATTATCACCCAAGGACATGGTTCTCTGGCCCGTGCCAGGGTACACACTCAGGTATGTGGCCTAGCACACATTTTCTCTTTGTTGAGAGGGACAGTTTGTTTCTAGCAGCGAGAACTCCTAGGCAGGATAAAAGCCAACCCCAGCAGGCTATAAAAGCATTGCTTTGCTGTGTCACAGCTGTTTCTCACATCTGGCTGCAGACAGCACTCAGAGCTTTGCAGCTGGGCCCAGCTCCTTGGTTAGCATTCCCCATCCTGTTAGCACCAGGCAGGCAAGAGGCCTGGCAGCGGAGGTGAAGGGCCACTCCATCTCCGTCACGTTCTCCTCCGCTAATGAAAATGTTTCTCCAGCGTGTCCTCGGGAAGGTTTCCTTCAGCTCCAGCCCTCGTGTGATTGAAGGCTAATCTCTGTTACTCTTGGCTGAATGGCAGCCCGTGAGGAAGGTGATGTATTGTGTTTCCCTTCAACTCGACATTTAATGGTGCTGGCAAAAGAAGAAAAAGCACCAGATGTTTCTAGACTGTAAGTGAACTCCTCCCAAAGCGCTGAGAGGTCAGGGCAGGAACAGAGGCCTCGTGGACTGGGACCAGAGTGCACCCCTTTAAATCCAACCCTGCTTTGAAAGGCCACATGCCTCTGGCCACAGAGGCAATCCAGCTGATGGCAGTGGCCACTGGAGGCGACACCTCCTGCTGCTACCCTTGTTGTGGGACACAACTGACCTCCAGTGAGCTCCCCATCATCAGTCTGGTCAGTGTAGGGCCTGGAAGAGAGGCCAGGGTCTGGAGTGCAGACTTTTTTGGAGGAAAGCATATGACAGGGGCTCAGCACTCACAGGATCCTCTGGCCAGCTCTAAACCTAGTCACTGAAGCCTGAAGATGTGAAGTTTTCCAATCTGCCATGTTAGGTTCCTTTTAAAATGTTTGGAGACCTCCTAATTAAAAAAAAAATAAGGAGAAAAAATTAGGGTTACAATCCTCTTGCTGGTGTGCTGCTCACACTCAAGGAGATACCTGGCTCCATGACAGTTTCTCCTCTGCTCCACAGCAAACACACTCCAGCTCATCCCCAACACCTGCTGCTTCTCCCCTCACTGGGGCCACCCAATTACCCACCATGGCACTCTGCCCCCTCCAGCTGCAAAGCTTTGCAGCTTTCCTCCTCCTTTTTTGCCCCTACAAAACCACTGCCAGCATTTGTTGAGGACACCCAAACACAACACAATCTCTCCTGTTTGCTTTCCCTCCTCCCTACCTTCTCCCACTGGCCCTGGATGTGGGGTGTTCAGCAGGGACCACAGAAAACACATTCTCCAACTGCTAAACCTGGCGGAGGAGAAGGAGAAATTTAGAAAATAGACAGGATCAAAAAAAAGAAAAAACTTCCAATTACTGGCAATTAGTTCTACTTGATCACCCACTGTGCACTGTGCCCCAGACACAAATCACTCTGGCAGGGTGGCACAGCTTGTACGTGCACTACAGGGCACAGGTGAGCACACAGGCTGTTTGGTGAAGGTGTTCCAGCCTATTTGGGCACAACTGGCTCCTACACCCCAGTCAACCCAGGGGTGATGCTCTCCTCTGCTCCCACAAGCCGTGGCCCAACACCTGGAGCAGAAGCAAGGCACTTGCTTGGAGCTGAAGCCTGGCATTGGAGATTGCCTGAGGGATGTCCATCCTCATTCCCAGACCCACCTGTCCCGGTTATCTGGCAGTTTTTCCTGCCCAGGAGGCGTGCCAGCTGCAGAAGCAGCCGCAGGCGGGGCAGCTCTGCCCGAGACAACTTCCCCTCCACGGGAGGACACGCTCTGCTCCCAGCCAGAGGGGAGGCGGGGGCACCCAGCACGCTGCCGCAGTGGAGGAGGCACTCAGCCAGCCACTAATGCTTCCTACTGTCTTGGAGCAAAGGGATGGATTAGCTTTTATTAGCTCTTACCAAGAGCACATCACTCCTGCCCTTTCCTCCTCACACGAGGCTCACGCACAGGCTCAGCTGTGCTGCAAGTGAAGCAGAACCAACTTACCTACGTGCTGGCGGCCCCAGACTCCTCTTGGGTCTTGTATGAATCTTATACATCTTAAATCTTAGGCAAGCTGGGAGTTAGGATAGAGCAATCCTCCCAAGGGTGCTGCAGGTGCTGCCCAGAAGTACTCTGAAAAAGACGAATGCTTGGCTTTTACATCTGGATCTCTCAGGTGGCACCAAGCACAGCCCGAAGCAGGGCATGGGCTCCATGCCAGCCAAACCAAAGCCACGCTGAAGTCCCCAGGGTAGGGACCCAGAGCCGGGGCTGTTACCTGGAAGGACGGTCTGTGGTTTCCTGCTGAGCACTCGTGCCACAGGCTGTATCCCTGACCCGCAGCACCCAGCCAGCAGCGCGGCTGAGGGATGCTGCTGCTCCAGAAAAGTCTCTCTAAAGTCGCTCTGGGGCTTGTTAGCAGGGTGATAAAGGGGATGAATGGCCTCAGAGAAACGCTCTGTCTCCTGCTGTGGCATTCATTATCCTTTAGCCAGGCAATGCTTCACACCAGCCAGGAGCTCTGGGCTGGCTCGTTTATCCTCCTCGGGGGCTGTTTCCCACAAGAGGCCTCGCTCGCACTCGCTGGTCGCCCCAGGCAGCTCAGAGTGCCTGAGGAGCGGCACTCTGAGCTCATCACCTTCCTCCCACACAACCGGCTCGCTTTCCCTGACACGCAATTCCGTGATCCGAGCCACAGCTGCCCCCCGCCGGGATCTGGGCACTTTCAGCCCCGTTTCCTTAGGAGTGCATAGCATATGCCAATCCTGCTGCATCGGTCTGTCCTCTGCCCACTCCCCAGCAACTCCTGACGCTGCAAACAGATTTCAACCTGATGTGACAGAGAGACAGGTCTTGGAGACAGTCAGAGCCTATAAATTTCATGGGAGCCGACTACCAAACAAAGGAGAGACATAATTAGCACCTTCCAAACCGTAGTGTATCATCCCTTATTAGACACCAGACAATTTGTGCAGGAGAGAGAGAGGTACTATAAATATCCCAGGAAAGGGAGATGCTCCATTCAGCACAAACAGCTTACTGGACACCAGAGATTCCAAACCCAAACTGTGCATCCACAGAAGATGAGATCTGATGGGTCCCACTGCACACAGCAGCAACAGGAGAAGGTTTCAGGCCTGTTTGGCTCATAGGAGAGCAGACAGCTAAGATGGCAACGTTAGCCCCTGGAAAAGGAATGTGTGCCCCTCCTTTGTACTTCTTCTAGTGACCAAGCTGAGGTCCTCCTGCATTTCCAGCCTTGACTGAGGTTCCAAACTTATGGATGAGTTCAGCTGCTGCCTAAAATGGAAGGAGGGAGGGGAGCACTGATGGGCAGATCAGCTCCCTCGTCCCCACAACTCTCCCATTGCCTCTCTGCCACATGGACAGAGATTTCACCTTCCAGTAAGAGGTTTCACCCAGAGGCTGCGGCCAGGAAATGCCAGGAAGGCAGCCCAGAGTCCAAGCAGTGCCTGGTGAGCTCTCAGTGGTATCACTGACATGCCAAGCTGCCCTTAGGATGTTGACTGATGGGTGGCACTTGTTGCTGTGAGCAAGAGGGAACCAATTCCTCCACACAGAGGTCCTTGCTGCCCACCAGCCCCAGTACAGAGCTGACAGGCAGCAGCATGGGTCTCCTTCCCCCAGCAGAATGAGTGAGCCCCAGAGACCCTTCCTCTTCCTTCTAAAGGCTGCAGGGGACACAACAGCCCCCTGGATCTCCCTTAAAGACAATTAAAGTTCTCACATGACAGTGTGATACAACCTTGCTAAGCACAGCATTTCAGGGTTGTCTGACCCCACTGCAAAAAAGCCAAACCCTATGTGAAATTTGGGGACAGACCCCTGTACTCGTTTAGAATCTGCACTGATAAGCCAGTCCTTATCTGTTCACAGTGTCATTTCCAGCCTCAGGCATTCCAGAGCCCTGGGAGAGACTGAGAAGTGAGAAACAGCCTTTTTCCCCTCCAGCTCATGTGAGACACTGTCCCAGCTGGCCAGACACGTTTTGGGACTTCTCTGATTCACCTGATAAAGGTCATGTCCCAGGAGGTGCCATCAGCCTGGTGGATCATGTATCACTCGTGCCTGTGGGGCTTCAGCTCCACAAAAAGACAATTTAAACATGCGCTACAGCACATCCTTTTTTCAAAAAAAAGAAGGATTTACACTCCAGGGGTGGTGACTCCCAACAAAAGGAGCGATGGGGATTGAATTCAAGCTTATGTACATTAAAACAGAAGCAAAAAAAAAAAAGAAAATCCAGAAATCCAGTCACTCTATCCTAATTGTTCTGATCCAACCTTTCACAGTGTTGCATTGAGCTAAAGGGCTGCACCTGAAAGCGTGCCAAGAGTGGCATGAAATGTTAATGTTGCAATTAAAACAATATGAATATTGCAGCACCGCTCTGCTGCTTCCCATCCACTGAACAATTCTCATTCAATGGAAGTCAAGTTACATTTCAGGAAATAATGAGGTCTGCTAATTAAGTCTGGCCTAGGAAGACGGCAGTCTTAAAAGGAGAAAAAAATATTCAGATCTCCCCAAAATGTGTACATTTGCTGCTTATTACCTGCAAAGGGGAGTCATTAACAGTATGCAATGCCAGGATCACAGGTCAGTGCCACTGTCTTATTGCACACATCTAGAGGAAATTCTCTTTGTAATGATAAAATGCATAAGTCATGACCTGCCTCGTCCCCAGGCGCAGCGCGGGGAATGCCAGGCTGGCACATCCCACACTCTGAATGCAGAGAGCAGCTCCCTGACAGCGAATGCCAGTCCCAGGCTGTGCTACGAGAGGCAGACCGGGCTCTGAGGGGCTGGAGGCAGCAGATCACATTCAGCTGACACAGGACAGATCCCAGATTATACACAGGGAAGGGATTTTTCCTCCCCAGCCATTCAGACAACTGAGTGACAGCGACACTGGTTTGAGCTGGTGGAAGCCACAGGGAAAAGTGACCACTGGGTCAGTCCTGGAAGGACAAAGACTAGACAGGTTCATCTTGTGTTTTAACTCTAAAAAGAGGCAACAGGGGATCCCTCCTGCCTGCCCCCTGCAGCCAGGCACATGTTGCAGTAACATGAGGACACAGCACAGCCTAGAAACAGGAAACATTGGGTCCAGGGGTCCCAAAGGAAATTGATACCAAAACACTGCTCCCATGGCTTCCCCCACATTCTTGTCTTTCCTAATCTTCTCAAATTTCTTTATCTGTGACAGTGGTTGGGGCTGCCACCGTGTCTCCCTTGTTTACCCCAGCCCAGATAACTGCAGGGGGAGGTTGGGCAGGGAGGGTCTGTCAGCATGAGTATTTCATGGGAAGAGCAGAAGACTGGCAACAGGCCCACCATGTCATCCTGCTGATTTGGCTGCCTTTTCTCTTTCTCTTTCTTTTCTTTCTTTTCTCTTTTTCAGAGTTCCAGGAACACACAAGAACTACTCATCCTGCAGGCCTGAACTCTGCCATCAGACCCAGCCTGACAGACCAGTGTGGAGCTGTCTCAGGGACACAGAGCAGCTTGCTGTGCAAAACGAAGGCTACAGCAGCCCAAACCTCTCCAACCCCTTCCCTAATCTACTTCCCCAAACTCCAGAAGAAAACTCATCCCATGGAGGGGTGAGGGTGGGCACTGGGGTCCTGGTTCATTCCTTGGCCTCTGGTGACATTCTGAACTTCAGCCTGTCTTTAATACAGACAATCTTCCTGGGAAGATCCAGACAGAGACTGAGCCACGCTGACCAAGCTGGGCAACACAAAGATCCAAATGAGGGGGAGCTCAAACCATCAGGAAGGAGACACTTCATTTGAAAGAGGAGAAAAATCCAGATGAAAAGATCAGAAAGGACTTTCCAGGTCCAAGACTGCCCTAAGGGACTCAGATACCATTTCTATATCCATCTGTGAGAAATAAACCTATTTGGTCAGCAAGGCACACCCAAGGGGATGTCCCCAGCCTGTCCCCACCAGCAGCAGCTCGCTGTTTTGTGCATGAGTAGTGGTCTCCTCCCTCCAGACCACTTCTTGCTCTATTTCCACACGAACCAGCACTTGCTGCTACCAAATGTCTGTTCTGCAATAAAGAGCAATAAACATGCCAGAGTAATTAATGTCTTAACAACTTATTACAATCCTCAGATAATTAATCACAAAAGCTAAACATGCTGTCTCACCCTCCTAATGTGTTAATGCTCTAATTATTATGCCTCAATTAAGGGAAAGTCAGTGCTCCTTGCTTAGAAGTGCACGTTTAATAAGGGTGCCTGAATGCAGGCGAGTCGGAGCGGGAAGAGAGGGGGTGAGGGGGGTTAAGGAAGAGGACACCACTTTTAATGAGGTTTCATGGGTGGCTCGAGGCAGGGAATTGACAGCTCCTATCTGGGATCTCACACAGGGCTGCACGTGTAACTGGGGGCTGTCTGGTGGCTCTGTGCTCCGCTTCCCACCCCACTGTTTGTAGGGAAAGCAGCACGTGGGGCACAGGGAAGGCAGGGACTGCAGATGAGCAGTCACTCTGTGGGGCCAGCACTAGGGAGCAGAGGTGGCAGCTCACAGAGCAGTCACTAAAGGAGTGGTGGTCTCCTCTATCCAGCCCACTTCTTGCTCTATTTCCATAGTCATCTGCACTTGCCACTGCTCCTGATCCCTGTGAAGCATCCCCACTGCCCAAGGCTCTCCAGCCAGTTCTGTTTCCATGGTATTCCTGGCTTCCAACCAAGCTAGCTCCAGGACATCCCATAGAGATGATAAGAACAGCCCCTGGAAACCAAGATTAGTCCTGGGATGTGACACATCAGCTCATCTGATATCAGCCATTGCCTGAGGGTTTTCCACAACTCCTTGTTGTGTGAGGGAACAGAAAGCCATGTCTCAAAGAGCACACCATTAAAAATGCTTGGGGAAGCTGAAGGCCAAAGAGAGATTCTGCAGAGGACTTGTGGTGATCACCAGCCCTGAATCTGCCTTCTTGGTGCCTGCCTCTGAACCTTGCTGGATGCTGGGAAACCTCAGAAAGAGAATTCTTGGTGATGAGGAGCTTGAGCAGACCTTGAAGATGAATGTAGGGCCTGGACCCCTCACTGGGTGATAGCAGGAGGTTCCTGCTGCACTCAAGGCACAGCTCTGCACACACATGATACTTGATTTTGGGAAAGACTTGTGGGACAAAGTATAGTCAAGGCAAAGATGGCATCACCTCCATCCCACCCTGCAGAAGCAGTGACCCTAAAAAGCAAAAGCCTCAAGGCACTGGGATCATAAAGCTCTGCAATGCAGCAGGCATGGGAAGCAGGAAATGGGATAGCCAGGCTCCAGATCTTGGTCCCATACAAAAATCTGCAACAGAAGAATGGCTGGAGCCCAAGTCTCCCAAACAAAGCCTACAAAAACTTATTTTTCCAATAAAAAGCTTGTAAAAAAACTCCCCCGCTAAAGTGGGTCTTCACACACAAGAAAGTCTGCCTGAACCAGCCTGGTTTCTGTTCCATCCAAGCCTTTTTAAATTTCTCAGACAAATGAATCACCAGAAGCATTTCCAGCCTAGGTTGGACCGGAAAACGATTGCATTTCTCGAAGAAATAACACACTGTGTAGGTTTGGATGGTTCTCTCTGAGGAATAAGGGAGAGGGAATAAGAAACAAAACAAAGCAAAGCAACCCAGAGGGGACATGAATTTTAAAACCCATGAACAGTTTTAGTTTTCAAATAATCCAAATGAAAAAAATGTTTCACACATAGTCACTTCCACAAAAATAATTCTGTCACCCTGATTCTTTGGTGATGTCTCATGAAAAACAAAAGAAAGCTCTCCACCTCTGAGACACGAACCTGACAGCAGCTTGACTGGTGAAAAGGGGCTGATGTTGCCATCTGTGTATTCAACTGTACTGAGGATGGCTGTGCTCAGAGATGAGACTGGTGCCTTCTTTTTTTCCAAACACACTATCCAGCTCCTTCAGACTCTGCAAGAAAGTGGCTGACTGCTTTTGTACCTCTCCCTTCTCACCAGTACCAGCAAATCAGTGGTCACCTGAAAGTATGGGCCATTACTTCTGTCCTGGGGCTAGAAATTTGGGCTTGTTATACTAGATTTGACCTATTCCAAAGTGTAAAGTCAGTTGAACATCCAGTGCCAGGAGTTCTGGAGAAGTTGCCTGGCTCATGTTAGAATGCTGTGGGGTTGGAAAAAGCTCTTTACCTAGAAGAGAGTAGTAACACACAGCTCCTGTGCCAGGGATTTTCCTTGGGATGCTCTGGGCTCTGTTTAGTCTGTACCCACCATAGGTATGAGACCAGGCACCAAACCTTCCTCCCAGTGCAGTGCATCCATATCCCCAGTAATCCTCACTCTGCCTGACCTGGGCATGCTCTCCTTCCCATTGGAGCAGTCAAAATGGAGAGGGGAGTTGCTATGCCTCTTTGCACCTTTCCTATCAGAACTCAGGATGTTTCTTGAGCAAGTCACTGCCCCAACAGCCCAAGATCTGCTCCCAAACACACTCACACAGAACACCTGCAGCCAGCAACCATCTGAGCACATTCCCAGGGCTTGAATGTGGAGGGCAGCCCCTGGAGAACAGCAGATAATCATCACACAAATAAATAAAACCTGTAATGACCATCAGACAAAACACCATCACTGCTTCCCAGAAAAAGAGAGCGGTCCCGAGGGGATTAAAGTGCTGGACCACAAAGTTGGTGCCACCAGAGCCCAGATACCCCAAGCCCAACCCCACAGCCCTCTCCAGTAAGTTTTCTGAGCTCAGCTTACCCCCTCCCTCTGCCCCCTGCCTTTAAGACAGCATGCAGCATGACAGCTGGGAAACCCAATCTGGTCCAAATTTTGTTACAACCCTGCTGGTTTTTATCCTTGTTTACCAGCATTAATTTTAATGGCTTTCCCTACATTAACTTTGTCCTGAACCAGTTGGAGGAAAATTCCTACTCACTTGCCTTCTGGAGAACAGACTGGGTAATTTTCCCTTGTCATTTAACAGCCCGCCTGGGCTGCTCAGGAATGACAGCCACACTGTGTACTTGGTGGAGGGCAATAAACTTCCCAAGGCTGGGGGAGGAGGATTTACAGGTCCCTGAATACACTGTCCATTCTTTGCTCAGTTTAGGTCTTGGCTTGTGCTGGCCCACCAAGTGGAAATGTCTTCCTCCTGTTCAGCATGGAAGAGAACTTTCTGAATGTGATGGAAATTTTTTCTGTCTCCTGTTCAGCATGGAGGGAAACAGCAGAGCCTGCATCAAGGAAAAGTAATGCTTCCAGGCAAAGTGGCAACCTCCCCAAGTCTGGCAGCTTTGGGCTGGGTTTGCCAGACTCTCATTTTACCCTGGAATCATTGAAAATGTCTGTAAAACAGGTCTGGAAAGAGATAATGGTGCTAGAACATGCATGGAGAATGTTTCAGAGAAGTGGAGAACATGAAGATGTCTCTGTGCTGAGGTGCCCAGCTCTGCCCATGCTGGCAGAATTGGCCATCATCCAGCAGGCAATTCCCCTGTTTGTGTTGTCTTGTCCCACACACCTTTGTTTACAGCAGGGAGCAGCAGTGAGGATGAGGCAATGCCTGAGCTCTCTCTCCTTTCCACTCTCTCTCAGCTCCGCTCCTTCCAGCCACCATCCTGGCTTCCTGTAGGAGACATCACAGCTCCATCCAGGCTGGGCTCCACCAGAGAGAAAAAGATTGTCCTTCCCTTTGCTCACAGATGCTGAGTGTGGTCCCACTCCTTTCTCCAGCTCACAGAGAGGTGTGGTGGCTCAGGCCATGGGAAGGAAGAGAAACCCTCATGACTCTTTCAGCACCTTTCTCTCCCCACTTAAAAACAAGGCAACAGCTCTTTCCACCAAAGAAATTGCAAGGGTTTGATTCAGTCATGTTACCAAAGTTTTCTGTCTCTGCCAGCATAAAAAAGGAATATGGTTAGAATAAGGGAAGCTATTTTATGTATCACATGATGCCCATACTTTAAAAGTGCAGATGTTCCCTCCATGCTCCAAGGGGTGATTTGGAAGACAGAGGGCTCAAAAACTCCTACTATATCCAACCACAAGCACCTGGGCTGCAGTAGAGGGAGGGTTGCCATGGAAAGATGAGGGAGGCAGCAGTGAGGTGACTGGAGTATTCCCACCAATTATCATGAAGAATTTTGACTGCTCTGCTGTGTTTCCTGCAAGAGCCTAGCAACCACCTCCAAATTGTTCCTCACACGTCTGAGGAGTGTTTAGCAGGGTCACACCCTGAGTAAGCTGGGTGAGCAGGGAGGGACAGGTCTCCAGACAAATCCCCTTGGGCATAGACACCTCAATTCCTGCTCCAGGAAGCTCATGCACGAGGTGCAGGCAGTCATGGGATCACATGGACACCAGGGCAGGGTGAGGGAGAGGGTGACACACAGGAGACAGAGGCAGAGCAGCAGGGAAAGGAAGACCTGAAAAAGGAACCAGGGGGCAGAACAGGGCAGCTTGTCATCGCTCAGTTCAGAGGCCCTGGTGGAGAATCCACGTCACTGGCAATCTCTTCTACACACAAGTGAACTTGTCCAAGGGTTAACTTCAGAAGCAGTGTTTCCACCAGGACTCCTGCTGCTCTGCCCTAATAAAACAGAAGAAACAAGACCTCCAAGAGACCTCCCATTAAAAGGGGAGAGACCCAGAGGCCACAGCATCCCACCCTCTTCCACCCCCTGAAGTAATAAAAAAGCAGATACTCTATACGTGTCAGTCTGGCCTCTTCCCCAAAAAGGGCACTACAAACTGACAAAGAACAGCTTCTGCCCATTCATTAAGTTCCTGGCATTAAGAGATTTCTCTCCAACCAAGCCATAAAACCCAAAGCAGCATGCACGGAGCATCCTAAAATATGCTTGTAAATCTCAGCCACCACATTCATTAATTACAACGCAGTGATAGTTCAGGCCATTAGTTCTGGATGGTAACTTCATTTATTCCCACGTTAATGCTGGATGTCAGTGGTTATCTCATTACCACTCTATTACTTACCTACTTAATCCATCATTGCAACCCAGGCCAGCAGGGAGGAGCAGAGTTTGCCCTGTGTCTGTCGGGGGACGATGCATCAAGTGTGGAGCACCCAGGAATCACAAACAAAGCACTTCTAATCTGCAGCTGAGGTTATAACTGTTAAGAGGAGGAAATGACACAGATGAGTGTTGTCAGGAACAAAAACACATTCCAACATTGAAAAATGGTGGATATTTAGGACTGAGTTACCTATTAAATCAGAGCCAAAAGCTTTGGTAAGAACGCAAGCATTAGCAGTCATGTAGAAAAATGACATCAGCTCTGCCCTCCTCCTCCCTGGACTCTCACTCCCAAACAGTTTCTGCCTGTTAAACAGTTTGAAATGGCAGGTCAAAGTATGGGCACTGGGAGCTGCTACCTGCTGAATGCTCCAGAAAACACGCAGGCATCACTGCAGAGACCACTAGCCCTGAGTGTCAGTGAAAGTACAGCTCCAATGTGCACAGATACAGTAGCTCTTGGCATTTCCACGTGTACCCAGCTGGAGTTCCACTTATGTGGTGAGCAGGCACTTCCAAAAATGTGTTTTACTGTGCCTACTGCACTCCTGCCTGTCCCAGGACTTACTCCACCTGTTGATCAGTCTCACAGACGTGACCAGGGTGTTTCAGCCCAGAAAGACCAGCAGCCTTTCCCTTTCACATTCCCTCATTCTTCCCCCAGACAGTCTTGCTGGAGATAGCATTTCAATCTTCTCCTGCTTGACTCAGAAAAAGGGAAGCTGTTTTTATGTTGACAGGCTGTGAAACCAAGACGTGAGCTGGGGAAAGAGTTCAGAGGGATGTTTCCCTTGCAGCAACACAGCTTCTCTTCAGAGCAAGCAAAGCACCTCTGTTCTACCCAGATATGATGCCCACACAACAGGGCAGGTAACTGGTATTCACTGCTTCCAAATAACATGATATAGGAGGACTGGAATCTTCTAATGTAGGAGAAGTTGGTTCCACAAAAGCAAGGTAGAGAAAGAACAGCTCCAAGATGATGTCAGGAGTGAAATATCAATGATTTCCTCTGTGATCAGTAACCCCCCCAGCTAACATGCCTGTGCTGGCAAAAGCAGGCTCTAAATGGTGCTGTGCCAGAACAACTGACAGGGCAAGTCTGCAAGATGCCACAATCAGATGTAATTAAAACACCTTTGCTGCCCTGCTTTCCATTCTCTCAGCAACAAAATCCATTACAGAATGCAGTTAGAAAATGATTTAAAATGTCCCTGAAGCCAAGTTGTTGACACCAGCATAGACAGATGGATTTTGATACACCCTTGATTAAACAGCTTTCTGCAGAAGGCAAAGAGGGCAGGAAGGGAGCTGGGTGATGAGCCAGAGGACCAGCCTAGAAACAGGGGCTGTTCCCTGGGGAAAACAAGTGCTGCTGCAGGAGAAAGATGCCCCGTCAACCAGCCAGAGGCTAAAACAGCCTCATCCCCCCCAACCAGGCTGCAACCCACTGCTCCAGAACCAGGATCCTGTCCCTGAGCTTCCTGCTCAGATTCAGGCTGGCAACACCACACACATCACTGCTTTCAGTTCCTGATGAAAGGCTGCAGGGAAAGCAAACAACACAAAGCCTCACACAGTGTTCAGCCCCTAGCAGGGCCAGCAATACTTCCATTTCCCACGGAGTTACACTTCACAGTGGGGTTCTCCAGGATGCAGTAAGATGTTGTTTCCAAGCACAGTTTTCCCCACAGGCATTCACAACATCTCTCTTCCTCCTTCTCTCACACACAGATGCTCTTGGACTGATAAGGATTGAACTCCTTTGTCAGAGAAGGGCAAAGATAGAGTCTTCTCCCTGGCCATCTATTTATATCAAGCTGGTAGGAACTCGTTATCTTTAAAGTCTCTGGCACACACAGCTGCAATCAGCCATCAGGGTGGAAAGTTATTAGGGGTGAGCAAAAAGGAGCCAAAACCACATTAACCCTCTTTTCTCAGGGGAAAAAAAAAGGCAAGAAGGAAGAGCGTTACAACTGAGTGTGGGCAGCTGCCCTGTCCAACTCTTAGAGACCTCAGACAGAAGAAATCCTGGAGGGACAGAGGGTTCAGCACAGCTCAGAGAACAACCTGAAGAACCAGAGCTGAGGTGAAACAGCTTGAGCAAGCACAGAGGCTCTGCAGGCACAGGTGTGGGTTGTGGAGCTACACAAACCACTGACCACTGCTTACCAGCCCTGTTCTGTACCTATTCTGGCCCACTCTGGTGGACGAGTGCTCTGAAGTTGGTGTGACCTGATAGCAAATATTTCCAGGCATGTCCCACAAAAAAAGGTGCTTTCCCATCAAATATTCCTCAGGTTTTGTGTACAAAGTTGCTTGACCAAGACTCCAGATGAGGAAGGAATTGTAAATCAGAAAGTATAACATACTCAGTATTACCAGCTCCCGCAGTAATAAAGCCCTGTTTATGTACAACATTAATCTCCCATTACTAATGTACATCAGACGGCTCAAATTTCCCCTGCTCGCTCCCATGGCCTGAAAGAAACTGAAGCAAGCAGCAGGAACTCCATTATTAAATAATAAGCATCCACCTTATTATTTTTCTGGGACTTGCCCATGAATGCCCTGTGCAAACCTGACACTTGGAAACCTGCAGCTGCTTCATTTTCCAGGCAGTTTGAGACTCAGGTGGCTTTTGGTCCCAGCTCTGCTCAGTGCAGTGCTGGTTCATAAGCAGAGCATCACTGATCCTCAGACCTGCAAACAGCTGAGGGGCTGCTGGGCTCCCTTCTGAGTCATCAGAAATTCAGCCTCAAGTTAACCAAGGCACGGCCCAGGCACCACAGAGAACACTGCAGCTCCACCTTCCCTGCAGCCACTTAGCCTAGGTAAGTATCATCCTGTCTCCAGCAAGAAAGCAGGTGTTTGAAAAACGTGTTCACCAGTGCATTTCAATTATCAACGTTTTTAAAGTGTTTCACAGCCCATGAAAATACAATCACACCTCAGACAGGAGTGCCCCTTCACAGGGTACCACAGCCACTTGCAGCCCCTGTTTTTGCACCTGGGAAAGGTTGGGAGGAAAAAACCTTTATCCTAAGGATGCCTTAAGCAAAGTCTGACATCTTTTGAAACAGAGAGAGAAGGTCACCTTTACTGCTTAGCAACTTTTCTCTCCCAAAAGTCATTGCCCAAAACTCACCGTGGCTGTGTGGGGGCCTGCACACAGAGCTGCGGGAGCGGCTGGTCCTTGCCTTGGCCTCTCAAGGTCCATTCAGGAGCTGACAGTCGAGCATTTCATTCTCCCTGCAAACAAAACACATCAGTCGAGCACTGCCAGGGAAGTAGCAGGACCAGAGCAAATTCCCAGAAAAAGCCTTGGCAGGGTTCCCCCTGCTCTGTGGCAGCGAGTGAAACGGAGTAGCGGAGCACGACACATGGAGCAACAGAAGCTGAGCGACGCACGTGTTCCTGCAAGGAAAATTAACAATGTTACAGGGGACGGGGGAAGGGAAAGCACTTGCTAACAAGTATTTATTAAAATGCAATCTTATCCTCATCTGACCCCAATTCTGGTTAAGGAAAACGGGACAGGCTGGCATCACTGCTGGAGCAGTCAGGCGATGTCACTGCCCAGCCATGTATACAATTGCCCAGGAGGTCCCAGAGCCACCCACTCAGTCACCCTCTGGCAGTCTGAGATGTGTCACTTTATGTCACCCCCCCGGGGCAGGGGGGTTGGAACTGGATGATCTTTAAGGTCCCTTCCAACCCCAACCATTCTAGGATTCTATGACTGTTTTAAGGCCACTCAGCCCCACTCTCCAGGCTCCCAGAGTCGTCTGACCTATCA
This sequence comes from Climacteris rufus, assembly GCA_013398175.1. Taxonomy (NCBI): domain Eukaryota; kingdom Metazoa; phylum Chordata; class Aves; order Passeriformes; family Climacteridae; genus Climacteris; species Climacteris rufus. The sequence continues at coordinate 102,145 of VZRZ01006338.1, read as the reverse complement.
AAGCATCTTCCAGTCTCAGACCAGCCAGCTCCCCATGCATCCTGCTCTCTGTGGCCTGTCAAAAGGACACTGCAAGCCCCACAGATCTCCTTCCACCCACATCTTCTACAGAGATCACCAAGGGATGTGCTTCCCATCCCAGCAAGCTCGCATGCTCCATAAAGAGGAGGGAAAAATTTGCTGACCTCAGTGGGATTTGGGGGCTTAAAAAACATCGAGTTTAGGACCCTACCATCAGTTACAGCACTGCACAGGAGCACAGGGAGTCAAAGAATGGGTTGGATTGGAAGGGACCTTAAAGATCATCTCATTCCAACCCCTTGCCATGGGCAGGGACATGTCCCACTAGACCAGGGTTTAGAGACCAGAAGCATAAGAAATCTAGACACGTGCCAAATGGTTGGACAGACTCCTGACATGGCCCAGCAAGCAGTGAGCTTGGTGCAGTGTCCCCATCAGTCACTGGCCATGAAGCCTAATCCCACAGCATAATAACATTCCTTAAATATGCTGTAAATGTAAAGTAAAATTCAAAAAAGAATGAAGAACCAGGGTGAAAAAAATGCTGCGATGGAAGAGGAGAGTTGAAATTCAACCCCTGTAAGAAGCCCTAAAGACAAAAGCACATTTCACATTCTGAAATCTGTAAGAGAGTTGATTTTCTGTTCCTCAGCTTCAATCACCTCTTTGCTAGTGAGATTTGGCACTAGCCCAGGTCTCCTGAGGAAGCAGAGGCAAGGATTTTCCGAAGGATTTGTCACCCACATCTCCTCCCGCAATGCTTCCTTGGGGATTTTTTAATGAGCAGGGCCCTCCTTTGAAAAAAAATCTGCCTTTAAGAGATGAGGCCAAGCCCACAAGAAACCCCAGAGCAATATTTGTGCCTCAACCCCAGCTCCAAGCACCTTGCTTGCGTGCAAGCCCTGCTGCCCTCCACCTGCTTAAGGAGGATGTTTTCATTATTGTTCAATTTGCAGTGAGTTTAGTTTCACGTCCTTCATTGGATTATTTTTATATTTAATGTCCTCTCCTCTCCTCCTCTTCTTTTTATAGACTGGTAATCCAAGTCCCTTGGCAAGGCTGAGTAATCTTGATCAGATTTTAATCAAAGTAAGCCAGATCCTCAGCTGCCAGTATTGATGCATCTGCCTTTAAATATTTGAACGATGCTGATTTACCCCAGCGAGGCGCAGGCCCCATCCGTTCAGGAAATTTAAATTCCTTCCTAGGCATCAAGCTAAAACAACAAGACAGAACAAGCAACCTGCTGCGAAGGGGTTTTAGTTTATAAAACCAATACCCAGGATTTCAGAACTAAATGAAAATCTGAGATAATCCCTCCCCAAATCCAGCCTGGGAAAAGCACTCCGGACAGATAAGTATCAAGTAACTTCTTAAAACACACTTTTTCCTCTTGTAAAAGCTTTCATCAAGTCAGAGCCAAAAGGAAATTACCCACAAGGCCTCATTCCTTGACATGACCCAGAGAATTCATGTTTTCCACCCATAGAAAATGCATATTTTACCCAGGCAGGCTTCTCCAGGATGGGCCTGCTTCTGCTTTGTTCAGCAATGACCCTTGCACCACTGCCAAGCCCCAGCATCCAAAATCAGCATATTAGTCAGAAAATAATGAGATTTCTGGAATACAAAACGCTGGCTCCATTTTCCTTACCTTTAAAGATGATGTCTGCCAGCTTCCCTCCACAGATTAGAAAGCAAAAAAAAGCACTTAGATGAAAAGAAGTCTCATCTAATCGCCTGACTCCAGGAGATGGGTTTGAGGTAGAGACAGGGGCTGTACCACAGTCCTTGTCAGTATTTGAACTGCAAACAGTGCCCAAGTGATGCCAGAAGTAGATGATTGCCTAAAATACACTGCTAAAGGCAAGACAAACCTGTTACCCTGATTTACTTGCCCAAGAGAGGGTGAACTCCTGAGAAACACAAGGGTTTTTGCAGGTTTTCTGGTCATTTCCAGAGACAGAATTTACAGGAGCATCGCCTGAGGAGTTACACCAGAGCCTCGCAATCCATCTGCATTTCCACCCTTTGCTAGAATGTTTAAGATCTTCAGGATTTGTCAGATCCAAGCTCTACTTTAGGCTCTACAGGAGGAGAACAACTCAAGGATCTCATCCCTCCTTCCCTCAGGAGAGTGAGGGCTCCTGCTCACCTTTTCCAGGTATTGTCTGGACCCACCTTCCTTCCACCTCCTGCAGTGTTGGCTGTCTCCTGTTCATGACTCTTATTTGCCTTCCTGCCTCACAACCAGTGCCTCAGCTTTGCTCTCCACACCCCAAAGTTGAGATGGAGGAACAAGTCCAATGAGGGGGAGCTGAGGGAGCTGGGGTTGTTTAACCTGGAGAAAAGGAGGCTCAGGGGGGACCTTCTCACTCTCCCCAACTCCCTGACAGGAGGATGCAGCCAGGTGGGGGTGCCAGGCTCTGCTCCCAGGGAACAAAGGATAGGATGAGAGGAAATGGCCTCAAGCTGTACCAGGGGAGGTTTAGATTGGATATCAGGAAAAATTTCTTCACTGAAAGGGTGTTCCAGCACTGGAACAGGCTGATCAGGAAGGTGGTGGAGTCACCACCCCAGAAGTGTTACAAAAACAGGTGGATGTGGCACCTGGGGACATGGTTTGGTCCCCAAGGCACTTGGGGACTTTGCAGTGCTGGGTTAACAGTTGGACTTGATCACCTCAGAGGTCTTTTCCAACATAAATGATTCTATGAGTCTATAATCACCCTCATGCGAGAGCCCAGCCCCTGAACTGCACTCAGATCCATAACATGTCCTCCATGCCAGTCCAGTAAAACCAGTGACCATTCAACTCAGCAAATACTACAGGATTAGAAGCTGCCATGCAAGGGACAAAGCCATGGGACAGTGTCATTAAGATGTTGTTACTCACTAAGGGAACCAAAAATGAGCTGGGCCTTAAAAAATATTAAATCAGCTGATGGTTGTCACGGCAAATTACAAAAAGGCAGAGCTAGGGATCAGGAAAAAGCAAGGACTTTGTTTCTTTCCTCGTGGCTCCTCCACAGTTCTGCAAGGAGAAAAGTGCTCCAGTGGACACAACCCCACCAATTTCACCATTAACAGGCACATTAAACCAGCCTGTGAATAGTCTTAAGAAGGAAAGTATATGGAGGAGCATCTGCAGGGGGGTTAACCAGCTCCAGCTCCTGCAAGCAGCCGGCATCTTTTGTCCTTTCACATTAGCTCACCCGAGCATCCCTGATCCCAGACACAGGTTCCTATGGCAGATGGCCTTTTTAGTGTCCATGTGTGGTGACAAGGAGGCCACAACAGGTGGCCCAGACAGCAACCAAAACACTTCACCCCACTTGCCCCAAAACAGGTTCAAGATCATGCCAAGGGCAACCAGGATCAGAGCACAGAAAACACAAGTAGTCCAAGCTACCCTCGTGTGCCTTCTGCACTGTTAAAGGCTCAGCTGGAACTTGTTGTCCAGTTTGGGATGCTGATCTTCCAGACGGTGTGAACAATTGGAGACAATCCAAGAGAGACAGACAACAGTGACTGGAAATCTATAGGAGACGGTTGGCAAGGAGGGATGGAAAGCATTTGTGATGCTCGGTCTAGAGAGGATGGAGACGTGGTTACAGTCTTCAGACAAACAAAAAGAAAAGGGGAAAAAAACCCAAAAGAACAAAAAACAATCCATTTTTCCCCACCTGTGGAAGGGACAAGAAGTCCTGAGCTTAATTTAAAACAAGGAACCTTTCAGTCAAATATTAAGAAAAACTTTCCAAGTGCACAGACAGCAAAAGCACTAGACAGTTGTCAGAACTCCATTGCTTTCCTCCAACATCCACTATTAAATTAAACCCTTTGGGCTATGCTGCAGAAGACCCCATAACTCAGCCACGAGGCAACCAAGAGAGTTATGAGCTCATTCTGCACTGTGACGTGGGGAATGGATAGTCCAATGCCAGTGAAAAAGAAATTAATTTCCAGCCCATCATAAAAAACACCAAAAAAAAAAAACCAAAAAGCCACACAGCAGCTGCTGCTTAGAGGGACCTTTATAAACCCTTCCAGTGTGAAAAGGCCAGCAAGGGAGAGAGTGGCTGGAGGGAGCTGGGGAACAGAGAGGAAAAATCCACAGCAAAGCTGGGCCTGTGAAGAGTGGTGGGAAATAGATGAGAAGAGCAGAGCAGCAATACCCAGCTGCTCTCTGTAAGGTGGCTCACCCAGCACACGCTGCCCAGCTGTGCCAGGGGCCAGAGGGGCCCTGGAGATCCCTTGCAGGATCTCCCATGGAGTTTGGGATTCTCTCTCCTCCAGCACACACAAACCCTGCTCTGAGCTGGTGGCTCCATCCCTCACCTGTGTGCAGGTCAGGCCATTTCCAGGCTGCAGCTCAGGACTGAGCCCCCTGGCTCTAGCACTTGATGGGTGACATCATAAGGCAGGAACACATGGTTGGGTGCTCTTAGCAGCCAGAGGAGGAAGAGTTTTGGGATGTCCTTGTTCTAGTCCATGTCCAACCAAATAAAATAATACATACCTTTATATATATCCAACCAAATAAATTCCAAGTCCTTGTTTTAGTCCATGTCCAACCAAATAAAATAATACATACCTTTATATATATCCAACCAAATAAATTCCAAGCCTGAGGCCAAGCTGGGTGCCCTCAAATTCTCCTGAACTTTACTTGGAATGTGGGAAGGACTCCAGGATTTGTGCCACCTTCCTTGGATTTGGGTCCTAGCTGCCTGATGATCTCTTGTGTGAGTCAAAAATACAGTTATTTTTCTGTCTGCCTCATCCTGGGCCTGCCTATTCCAGATACACTGGCTGGAGCCAATTCCCACATCATATCTTCAGATTTGTCCAAGCCAAAATTCCTTCTTGTGCTCTGTGGCCCAAATCTCCATGAAATTCAGCTCTCCATGTACTTTTGGCTGGATCTGGAATCCAGTGAGCTGAGATGCTTGGAAAAAACAAACTCTGTCTGTTTCCTTTGGTACTCATCAGAAAACACAGCATGATACAGATCCATGATAGAGCATGGATCTGATGGAGAGTCCCCTAGTGATGTAGACAAGTTTTGCAGCACTCCAGATCGAGCCATTCCAGAATGCCAGACCTAAATCTTAAGCCCAGAAAAACTCCTCATGAGCTTCTCATCCAGCACTGACTTGTGCTTGTGTGAGGCTTGGCTCAGACCACCACACTCACTGTATTTGCAGGACTAAATGCAGTCAAAGTCAGTTCACATGAGAAGAAACTTCTGGACCTCTTCCACCACTCCTCTCCTCGTGTGCAGCACGGAGACGCCCGGAGACATGTTTGCAGTGAACTATTATCCTCTGCACTCTGCTTTCTGCTTTGTTTATAGAGACTTTGGGGAGATTTGTGGGCCTGGTGATGAATTATAGGGAGGAAGACAAACATATTTTACTGTTCTGGGCAAGGAGTGCTGGGATCCTGTGGACATCTGGAGGAATTATTTGCAGAAAATTAACACTGTTTGTCATTTGCATGATGAACTTCTGGATCTCAAATGAATGATGGGAAGAAAGCGGTGGGAGATGCTCATTATCCCTGATGGAGTGAAGCCCCTTGACATGATGCTAAGGTCGCCATGATCTATGGACCTGCTGACTGACAACTCGGAGAGCACTGGAATTGAACACACAATATAAGTGGGGGCGTAAGCGATCTGCCACATTAAATGCCGAGGCGTTAATAATTGTTGCTTTGCCTCTGATTGCCGGAGTTTCGGATGCACTTGTTCTGGCTGTCTCACAGGGCACGCACGTTAACTCCTTACTGACTAATTCCAGAGGAGACAAAATGCAAACACACCTGCAGGTATCCAGGCAGACTCACAGATTAAAACTTCCAGGCTTTCTTGTTCCTCCCTTGATGTGCCTTTGGGGATCGTGCTCTCAGCAGCTCCCTGACAGATTCCCCACCTCTGCCTCGGTAGCAGCTACAAATCCCAGGTGGGGGCAGGTGATGTGCCATCATCAGCCCTGCACGCAGATTCACAGCATGGCAGAGAAACCCTCCAAGTTTTCCCAATACTCCAGTGCAGCACACCTCACTCCTCTCTGTATGTTAATGTTTGCTGCTTGGGAGCTAACTTCATTTTCCCTGCAGCCCTAACATGCAAGGGAGGAGCTCTTGGAGAGCTGGGAGCACTGCTAGCAGAGTGGCAGGTACCCAGAAGAACTGAGTCTGAGAAATGTCATCTCATCTAGGACATGGCTCTTGGTCTCTCAGCATTTCAGTTTCTTCCTTTGAAAAGCTGAAATATTCTTTGATCTGTTCCTGAGTTGTTGCTTCTAAGACCCCTGAGTGTTTTGCAAAGGAGGGGGTGAGTTCCCCTCTGCTTCCCAAAGAAAGAGGCAGAATTGGGGTGAAGAAGGGATGGAGGTCTCTCCAGAGCAGCAGAGTGGATGCATCAGCTGTGGCAGCCTTATTAAAGGGGAGGCAAGAATAGCAGAGGGTACCTGGGCTCAGATTAAATTTACTGCTTCAAGTGCTTTTGTAAGCTCCTCTAAATTCATTTCCCAGTGCTTTCACCCCTGTCTCTAAGCAGAGAGAGCAGCATGCCCCTTCCTTACAGGGTGCTGGAAAAATGAATTCTCAAACATTTCTGAGGCAAGAAAGCAGGAGAATGTCTAACTGATGGAAGACATAATGAAAACCCCAAATGTTTTGGGCACCAGGGCCACTCCACCACTGCCACACGATGAGGAAAGCAAGGAAAGCCCTCTGCTGCAGACTGCAGCCTCCCTGGGAGCACGAGGGGGCAGGAGCTAGTTACACTGACAGCATTCTCTGGGCAAAGGCGCTGCCAAAATATGCTGACCCTTTTTCTTATACCAAACGAAGCACCGTGCTGATTATCATGGGTGGAGAAACCCAGCCCCTTCCTTTCTGGAACACCTCGAGGCCACGGTGTTGTGAGCAAGGGGATGGGGCAGGGCAGTTTGACTCCACCTGAGAGACAGGGGATGGGAGCACCCCACGGATTTGGGGCAGGCGTGGGAGAGCCAGCACTGTACCCACCAGTGCTTTGGGAACAACTGCAGCTCAGGGGATGGCTCTGCTCCAAGGCCTGTCCCTCCTTTCTGGGCCTGGAGCTGAGACAGGGAAGAAAAATGAGCATCTGGAAGTCCATATGAATAAGCTAATGCCGCAGGGCTGTCAGTCATGTGCTAATACCCTTAGCTAAAGAAACATATTGATCCTGATTGCCTGGAATTGCACTTGAAAAGGGCTGGGTGACATTTCCAAGGAGACACGAGCTACTTTCAAGTCAATTAGCGGCATTGGAGGATTCACGCTGAGGGGACGCACTCACCTCCGAGGAATGCCAGGAGAGAATGAGAATTGAATTAAGCCTTTTCATACACGGAGAAACAAATCCTTTAATGGCCTGTAACAGCTGACAGGACACCCAGGGTCGCCAAAAGCATGCTGGCAGCAGCTAGGTGAAGAAGTTTCCCTGTGATGAAGCTGGGGACTGCAGAGCAGCTGAATCATTGCGACAGGCCCAGGAGGGCACGCAGAGCTCCACAGGGTAATCCTCTAAACAAGGGAACAGAGGGAAGCAAAGTTTAAGTTCCATGTCAACAATGTATGTAAGGCTCTTCATTCCTCTCCAGGTACCTGACCTCCCTTGGGGCTCAACAGGAACGTCACAGCCAGCAAGTCTCACGTACCACTGAGCAGCATGACGCTCCTGGAATAGGCATTTGGATGAGGTCTTTTGCCCACTGCCTTCCCAAAAAAATTCCTTCCTCCTATGGATCCCAAAGCCTCCTTTAGAGCCTAGCACCCCAGGCAGGTTTGAAACCAACCCAGCAAATCCAAAAGCAGAGAAATTAGGGTAACTCTGCAATCCCTCTGATTTTTCTACTTGCGGGTGCTCTGACCCATATTTAGTTTCCATGGTTCCTTTTATGTTCCTATAAACATGAGGCTTGTACCTGAATTCAAGGCTTTCTGGACAGCTTTACAGAGATGATTTCCTGCTCTCTCTCAGCAACTGCAGTCATTCTGTCTCACAAGCCAGGGAGCAGAACCCTTCGATCCCTGTGCAGGAGGGAGTGAAAGCCTTCCAATCCAGGCACAGAGTGAAAGCGACCCCACCAGCTACAGACTGCCTCAGAAGCCCCAGAATTGAACAGGTCCCTGGAGTATCTGAATCTTCCTGAGTACAGCACAGGAAAAAGAAAATGGACAGAGAAGCCATCCCACATGTTTTCTCCAGCCTCAGTTCTGCAACTTCTCAGACACTGTGGGTTTCCCTGTGACAGCATCTCTCAGCCATGAATGCAAAGCACATCTTCAACACACCAGTGACATTCAGAGGTCCCCAGAAATGCCACCATGTTTTTTGAGTGTTGACCCAGCCCAAGGAAAGCTGCCCTTTGTCCCCAAGTAGTTTAGCTAAGCCTAAAAGCCCAGTCAGGTCCTCAGTCCCTTCCTCATCCATCCACCTACACCAGGGATGCTGCACTAAGAGCTCTAATGGGGCTAATCTTTCTGTGCTGCAGCAGCACAAGTTTAATCATGAGTTTTTTTACCCAATCCTCACCATGATGCAGGTTTTCCTTGTCCAGCACAAACCAAGACCCTCTTAGCGCTCCCCTGGCTTTCCCTCCTTCCCTCTTCTCCCCACTGCTACACTCCTAGACTGAATGATAGAGACAGACAGCTCCAGTCCCAAAGGAATTCGAATGGAAGTTGTTCTTCTCAACTCAGCTGAAGAGAAGAGCCTGTGTTTATAAACCTGCAGGCTTTGAGCAGAATAAATGAATCTCCTAATAGCCCCTGCAGACAGGAGGAGACTTGGGAAATGGATTCTCCCATGGGCTCGCCATGGAGTGTCCCTCGAGTTTTTAACCAAGCATTTTCTCGTCAGAATTTCTTACATGCCCAGTGATTTTCCAGAGTGAAAATGAAAGCAGAGTTCTGACACACATCTGAAAAGTCCTGCAGAGCCAGAGCCCCTGTTCTTTCGGTGACACCTCAGACCACAAATGTCTATCCAAAGCATGGCCAAAAAGCTTAAGAAACCCATTTTTCCACTAGAACAACAGAGTGCAGGGTGTCAGGCGCATTTTGCAAGGACTGCTAGGAGCCTGGATCTCAATTAAAGCTAGCAGGGCTCAAAATAGCCTTTTGCAGTATTTGCAGCCTGTAACATAAAGCATGGGTCATATTACTGAAAGCACCTGAGAAACACAAACGGCTGAGGCTCAGCTTCAAAGTGACCCTTGCTTCAACACCCACTTCTTTTCCTGCGTGGATGGAATGTGGTTAAAAGCAACACATAACTACCATTTAATACTGAAGAAGTCGGCCAGACCACACTGATGCTCACAGGTAGAGAGCTGATGCACAGGAGTGACTTTTCCAAGGCTATACAGTAAATCTGAAACACAACCAAGACTTAACCCCAGGTCTTCCAAACCCCTCCTCCCCCCCTGCCCATTGCACTTTGCTTTCTGCTTGCTATTAAAAGCCAGCTGAAGGGATATGGTATGGCTGCATGGACACACTCAGCAACCAGTGCTCCAGTGAGGAGCACATCTGAGAGAGAGAGAATCCATTCCTCTGTGAGATGGGAAGAAAGCAGAGGGGCACAGCAGGGTGCTCCTGACAAGATGGGAAGGAAAGCAAAGGTTTTTTTTTTTTTTCTTTACTATGAAGAGATGTCTGCATTTCCCTTATTAACAGCAAGGCTCAACCCTAGCTAGAGAACAGCAGGAGAGGCTGATAAACGGGGTCTTTTCAAAGCACCATTTCTCTATAAATATCAAGCATGAGCTGCTGCCCATGAAAGCAGCCCATTACTCTCACCCAGCCATACTGGAAAGCCAAACTGATTTAATGACCCTTTCTGAGTTTCAAGCAAAGTAATATCCTCTCTCCAGCCACCAGCAACCCAGAAGACCCCATTAAGGGACAAATGAGAAAGTCAGCTTTGGTTGTCCCAGGGTCTGTGGGGGTAAAGGGTTCTCACTTCAAGCCAGAAGGACCACAATCTCACCTATATGGAGATGCCACCACGGGTGGCTGGCTGATTGTGTTTTAATAAAAGGAGATGCAGTTCCCTCTGCTGCAGAGCACCACATGCAGGAAGGGCTGACCCAACTGCCCTCAGCTCTAGAAGGGAGTCTGCCACGATGTCTTTAGGGTCACAGATGCCAGAGGATGGAAATGGGGACAGATAGAGGTACCAGAGGAAGATGTGCTTAACTGACCAGGTGATGGGCCACTGAGTTAAAGGGTGGGTGAAAGGGGGAATGGGCAGGTGTCCAAGCAAGCTGGAGGGATGGGAAAAGGGGAAGACTTCCATCAAGTCTTAAAGCTGTTTGTTCTGGCCCGAGCTGCCATTATTAATTTCTTCTGCCCTTGGCAAAGACTATGCAAAACTCAACCCAGTATGAAGTTAGAGGAGGATGCAGGTAATTTTTTTTTTCACAGCCAGATTCAATTCTCATCAAATCCCAGTTCACCCCAGCAATCCCTATGGCAGAAGCCTCAGCGAATCCAACAACCCCAGGAGTCCACATCCCTGCACTGGGAAAGCACTTTGAATACACACACACACAGCCTGCAGGCACATCTTCCCTCTACCTTCTCATAGCTAGACCTGAGGGCTCGGCTGTGTCTTCCTCCATAGATATTTTTACGGAGGCAGAGGAATTAAGCTTTATTAAAATGAGGGCTGTGATTCTCTCTGTCACATGCACCCACGACACGGGAGTTCAACGTGACATGTATCACCAGGAGGGCTACCAGCAAAATTGCAAGAACTGGTAACCAGAAGACTTGGGTTCAGGCCAGAGGCAAAGAAAAGACACAACATGATGAGGGGCTGGACATCTTGTATTGCTCTCACGTGTGTCCTCGGGTCAGGTGTGGAGCACAGACAGTGAGGCAAGGCAGCAGTGAAACAATGCTGCTCATGTTTCCCTTGCCCTGTGCCATTCACACGCTAAGGCTGTTACAGCTGCAGCCACGTGCTCCCCACACAGCCACAGACACAGAGGATTTAATTCTCTCTAAAGCTAAATCTCTAATCCAAAAACCTATGGATAAAAAACAGGGTCGGGAAAAGATGCCATGACCAGCTTTCACCACCCAAAAAAGTCTGCACAACTGCCTGGGTGCCAATAGGACAGAGATAAGGATATTGAAGTGAATAAAATCAATTGTTCTGTAAGAGCTTTCTGGGACCATTAGTTAATTAAGTTGCCAACAGATAAAGGTCTATATAAAAACTCTGATCACCTTCAGCACCCAAGATTAAAGAGGACTGGTGTCCACCCCCTGCCTAGCTGCAAAATCCCAAACTGTTCATTCTCTGCCTGCTCTCTTTCACAGAGCAGCAAGAGTTAAAAAACAAATCCACACTTCTTCAGCAAAAGCAAAGGCACTGCCAAGCACAGGAACACCAGGGAGAAGGCGAGCACGCGGCTTGCAAGCTGCCCAGCTTTATTATTTCTTGAAACAAAGACATATCTTAGTGCAAATGTTTTTCAAGAGGTGCAAGAGATGCAATAACTGTGATGAGTCCCCTTCAGACACATCCATCATCCTGTTGGGACCATCACCTGGGAGAAGATGAGCAACTTACTGCTTTGTCCACTATCCCAGGTGTCCCTGGCCCTGCTGCCCATGGCCCCCCCCTGCCATGGCGAGGGAAAAATGATCAGCATTGTTCCATTGCTGTCTAGTTCCACCCTGTTGGAACTAGAAGATCTTTAAGTACCCTTCCAACCCAAACCATTCTAGAATTCCCCAGCCCACCAAAAGCCACATCCCAGCTTTCACCTTTAATGCTGAAGTGGCCTCGTTCTCCCCCAGGGAATGGTGAACCAGCCCAATCCTTCCTGTGCTCCAGCAGCCTCAGCAGAGTTAAATGCAGGCAGGGTCTTTCTAGGAAGTGCTCCCCTCCATAAGGTGAATTGAAAAGGACAAAGGGATTTGGGAGCCCAAGAATGGATGGGAGCAAAAAGGGACTGTTCTCTAAAGCCCTTCAAAACCAGGGTATTCTTATGAAAACCACAGAGCATCCTGAGGTCTTGGCAAACAGCAAAGTCAGACTCCAGGCACCTTTCTGAGCACCTCTGCTACAGGACTAAGCACTCCTATCCTCAAGCCTTGCCTTTCCAGAATGGTGGCTTCCTGGTGTACCTTTACCCTGCTGGTGACCCAGAGAGTCCTTGTCACCACATTCCCACCCTCCCATTTAAATCTCACTGAGGAGCTGAAGCCAGAAGTTATGTGGTTTATACATATCTGCTGAGATGAGAAACAACATTTTTTCCTGGCTCCCCATGTGAATTACAGCCCCCTCTGGGCAGTGCAGAATTGCTTTTGAAGAGGAGCTAGAAACACTTCAGCACTTTCTGAACAGATAAAAGGAGAACTGTCGAATGCAGCACGTTCTGGGGAAGAGAGAGATTCCTGCTTCCCAGCGGCTGTTTACAGCACTCACACAGCCTGGCTGGGGTAGCATCAACCACTGTGGTGATCCAGCAAAGTCACCAGCACCACCTCATGCTCGTGTTTGCTAGAGGAAGGAGCAGAACATTACTCAAACAGCATCTGGTTAACATTCAAATCCCAGGAAACCCATACACCCCTTGCTGCCATCCAGGTTTTCTGAGGCTCTGATTCCCAGTGTGCTCGAGTCAGAGCTGGGCCCCGTTTTTCCAGCTAGTTGGGAGGCAACTGCTGGCAAGGCTGGGAAGATGAGCTCTGGGGAAGCCAGGGGCACATCCCAGCACCTCTCTGAAACTGAGCACTGGGATAAGCTCCCAGTACATCACAACAGCATGACATGGATGCAGGGCACTGCATGACTGCATAACTCCCAGCAGGGCTAGTGGCACCCCAAAACAGCAGTGAAACCTCAAGATAGAGCTTAGCATTTTACCCTTTGCTTATCCCAAGCTCCCAAGGCCTTCCAGCAACGCACAGGAACAGCTTTCATTACTTGGTTTAAACCCTTTCCGAACCCATTTAATCTTTAGCACCCACAGTATCCTGTAGCAATGAGTTCCACAGTTTGCCTACACGGCATGGCAAGCAATTTCTCCTCTTGAAGCACCCCCAAAGTAATTTCACCACAGATGCAGAATGAGATGAAAAAGCAGGAGGCAGTCCAGAGGAGAAGAAATTAAACCGTCACAGCTTTAGGAAGAGCTGGCAAGGAAAGGTTAAATGAACTAGGTTCATTCAGCCCACAAAAAAAAAGAAAGGAGAAGACTAAGGCACAGAGGCATAACAATCTTCCAGTAGCTTGCAGGTTATTAAGACAGCAGTCGATTGTTCTCTGTGTTCAGTGGCAGAAGAAGAAATAATTTAACTTGGAGCAAAGAAAGCTCAAGTTTAGACATTAAAAAAAAAAAAAAAACGACTAAAAACTTTCTCCCTAGAACAGATACAGGGAAGTTGCAGAATTTTTCACCAGAGACATCTACAGAAAGGTTAAACAAACACCTGTGTGGAGGGGAGAGGTGTAATTGATCTTGCCTCAATGCCGACACACAGAGTAGACTATCTACAGAGGCTCGTTGCAGCCCTCTGCGATACCAACAACAAACTTTTTAACTGCTTTCTTCATGCATTTTTAATTGCATTTTAATTTTTGTCCTCATATAGCTTGAGACAAGTGGAAAAAAACGAAGCCGTGGCTAGCAAATCAGAAATTACATGTTTTCCATCCCTTCAATGTAATGAAAAGAGGTAAAAGTTACAACAGATATATGTTGAGCTATACAGTCACACCAATACATATGTATGGGTGTCGCGTCCCTTTTTGCTTTGCCAAAAATAGTACCAAATTATGCCAACCAATGAGAGGCCACGTTTCATTAGGAAATGAACTTTAAAATACAAGATTAAAACGTGGTTTTTAAATCAAGATTTCCTGCTTGTTGATTTAAATCATGATTAAAATGGGTGATTTAAATCAGACACCCTGAAGAAAACAGGCTGCCTCAAGTCTTCAGGGTAGAGAAGACAGGGGTACCCTGAAGACCAGTCAGGTAATTCCAGTTTCTATTGCTCTGCTCTTTCTCCAGCTCAGCATTCCTACCATATCCATCTCCCCTGAAGGAAAAGCAATTTCCATCCCCAAGCCTGACACCCCCAGTCCCTTCCACCACCCTTCTCTGGACCTCGTGCCTGCACAGTTCTCCTGCTCAAAGAGCATCATCAAGAAATTTCAAGCTGACACAGAATCACTCTCAAACAAACTTCTCTGCAACAATTATAATCAGATCCTCCCCTGATGCCAATAGCGTTTCTGAGCGTGGGCTCCAATCACAGCTTGTGAATAATTATGACAGGAGTTTGAAACCTGCCCTCAAGAACAAGAGCAATGTGGAATCAACATGCCTGCTCGAGGGGCTGGAGGTGCACTGAGAAGGTGTCCCAGGTGAACTTCCTGCCACCAGGACATGGAGAACAGAGCTCCAAAGACCTCATGACAAATGGATTTTGGATATTTCATCCCAGAGCTGGTCTAGAATATCAGGGTGCCACAAAAGCTGGTGGCTCCACATTTCTGCAGAACATTCTCCTCCAGGGGTGAGCAGGTCATGTCTCCAAAGTCACAGCATAGACTTCACACAGGAGCAGCCTTCACAGAGCTCCAGACTCCAGAGACCCTTTGATTTTCAGATTACTCTGCCAAGACCACCACCAGAAGTACAAGACACTGCTGTTTCAGCATGCACTTGTCTATCAGAACTGGGCTGAACACCAGTTCATTTCCCTGGGCCCATGCACACAGATGGGACTGACAGAGAAAGCAGAATCCCTGGACAGGACACTTCCCAGCTTTCTGTTTCTTCCAAATCAAAGCTCCACCTGTGGTTCTGAAGATTTCCCAAATGAATCCCACCATTTTTAAAAAAAATATTTATTTTACAGATCTGACCAGCAAAAAAGCTGAACCTCAGTTGTTGCAAAGCCAGAATGACTCCCCAGTCATCACAGAGGTCCAGCCTACCTGACCAACCTCCACGAGCCACATGGAATATCCCAGTGCCAGAATCTGCCTTTCCTTATAGAAGAAGTGGAGAGAGGTACCCTGAGCTGAAAAATGAAAACTTTCCAGCAACAGTGTGTGAAATGGAGGGAACTCAGTCAGGTTGAGGTGACACCTCTGGGCATCACAAAGATCTCAACCCCAGCTAGTCCATCCAGGAAGGAAATTCCTCACGGGCATTTTAACGGTCTTGGTGCTGGCAATTTCAGTGGAATAGGAATGGAAAAATGCATCAGCAAGGATGGAGGTGGAAAGGAGAAACCAGGAAAAACTGAAATAAATAACCAGAATGCTAAGAGGGATTGGACATCCCAGAATCAACTTGAAATTTTCTCAGGGCCTACTGAGATTTCATCAGAAACAAAACAATTCCACCAAATGACATTTCAGCACAAGTCCACCAAACTAAAAATCCAGGATTTCACCACCAGCATGAAAAACTGTAATTTTCCTTGGTTTGGTTATTAAAAATAAAAAAAATCAAAGAACTCTCAGGATTTAATTTTTTTTCTTCTTTCTTCTTATTCCTGACATTAAATGAAACAGAAAGAATGGCACCCAGGCAGGATTCACCTGTCTGTCTCTTTCTACCTCTTCTAATTTGCCAAGACTTCCTTCTTCTTTAAGCAAAATGCAAAGAGTCTGTGAAAGAAAAGGCTAACTCAAGTTAAAAGCTGCATTTGCAAAAAGTCAAGGAAACTTTGGATCAAGGACAGACTAGGAATGAAAGACAACAAAAACACTACTAAAAATAAGTTTTAAGCTCCCATTAAGAGAAATCCTTCTCCTTCTCGGTAAAATTGAACCCTTGGCATTTTTTTTCTGTGAATTGATTGTTGTCTTGCTTTGTTTGGGGTTTTTTACCAATTTAATACTTTCCCTCTGCATTAAGTTGGCCATCACAGAAGGGCACTGGGCAAGTCAGACTCGAGATTTTCAGCTTTGGCTCAAAAGCCAAAATCTGTTGTTGATTGCTTGGGTAGAACAGCAGAGAGAGGCCAGAGTGAGCTTTAAAAACAAATTCAACACCTTCCACAGCCCGAGAGGCATCTCTTTCCATCTGCCATCTCAAACAATTCTCCTTGCAGCATGAGAAGCAGGCCAAGACCTGAGCATATTTTGCAGATCCTCCTGTGATTTTTGCAAGCTCACCCCACGAGGAGGGGAAGAGCCACCGTCTCGTCTGCCTCTCCTCCTCCCAGCAAGCAAACTGACTGCCTGGCCCCGGATTCTGTCATTAGAGACAGGAGTCGTTAAGAATTCATGCCCGCTGCCAACACTGCATTTTTTGGAGAGGTCCTGCACTCAGGCAGAACTAATGAGCAGGCAAAGAAAGGGAAGAACAGTTAAAGCAGAAAACACGCACACAAACAGAGCCAAAATGAGGATGCAGACTTATCTGTAGGTCTTCCCCCCTCCGAGGTAATTCGGCAGCACTGCATAATGAGATGCTTACCCGGGGGAAGGACTGGCTGTCATACCCGTGACACGGGTGGGGAGGCTGAGGGAGGAAGGCTCTGACGGTGCCCAGGAGCACTGGAGGGCTGTGCTTGAGCCGTGCTCGAGTGCCAGGTTTGAAAGGACCGACTCTGACACATCGCTCAGCCGAGGAGAGCACAAGGTGAGGGCAGTGCCTTCAGATGGCTCCGAAGGCTGCAAAGTCTCAGCTGTAAAAATAGGCCAGATAATACCTGTCTGAAGGGGATTTACCCTGCTGTACGTGCAAAACACTTTGCAGTCATTGGACAAAGGATTTTATCAAAATACAGCCGGAGGCTGGAGGAGATATTAACCTCCCTCTCTTCCAGCTACTGAAAAAAAAAAAAAAAAAATCCTGCTGGTTTCTGGGAGCAGAAGGCAGCACTTCTTCCTGCATTTCCGTGTGGAACAGCCAGCTGTGGAGCATGTGCTTACCACTAATAACAACCCTAACTGCAATGGAAGAGCAGAGAACTTAATCACATATAGAAATAGGACACGCAGAGACAGGATTCGCAGAGGGACAGGCTCCCTGAGCACCCACGGAGCAGTTTACATAAGGAAGGATGCTCTTCACTGTACACATCTCCATGTACAGCTTTGCTGAATTGTTGCTGCCGGAGAATCGTAACTAAAGCATTTCTCACTCCCATCTGTTTCTGTTGTAAGCCATAACGCTACAGCAGCATTTGTTCCTTCTTCGCTTTCTCTTCCCCTGCCTGCTTTTTCCCCGAGCATCCAATTTTTTAGGCCTATAACCCTGAAAATGATGAAAGTCTCCCATTGATTTCAATTGGCTTTTGTTTAAGGGCTTGATAGCAGAGAGAAAAATTGAATGATCATTCATTGAACGAGACAGATTTGGCCCAGTTCCCCAGCTGGTGTAAATCAGCACGAGCGCTCGGAACTCGGAGGCTCCCTGCCCTGTGCTGATGACTTAGTCCACTTCTGTGCACACCAGGAATTTTAATGGTGCTGCCCTGCCCTGCCAGCACATGGACCCAGCGTGGGGCTTTTAATGCTGCTCTGCAGCTCCAGCTCAGGACTGTGCATGATCTGCCTCGCTCACCTTCAGGACAACCCGTGCCATGGGCTGGAAGACAGCTCTGAAGCTGCCAGGGTGCTTCTCTGGGGCACAAGCCTTCCCTCTGCCACCAGGTATCCCAGTCTACTGGGCCATCACTCCTGGCAAAAGGTAGAGCATCCTGTTAATCCCAGTATTCCAACCAGGATGCACCTAATGTGTTACACCAATACTGGAGACTGTGGCATAGGAAGGGTGGCACCTATTCGTGAATTTACTTTGCCTCCCTTCCTCTCCTTGCTCACCAGAGGGAATTAGCCCACCTGGGATTAGAGCAGGCAGCCTGTGCTGGCAGCAAAGTGAAAGGTACAGGGAGGCTTTGCAACAACACGTGCCTGAGGCAAGACAAGAGGCATACCAAGCACAACTCTAAAGCCCTGCTGCTGCTGGAAATCCCCTGGAATTACCTTTCCCTCATGATGCAGATATTCCATCCCTCCACAGCTCACCTATAGGCCTGTCCAACTTGAATAAGGTGTTCCTGAGAGGGGCAGGAGAGGATACATTGCACGACAGCACTGCCATCAGGGGTAGCAGTAAATTCAGGGTCTGAATAGGAGTGAGGAGGCAAGATACAGGGTCAGAGGTAGCCAAAATGTGTTTTTCCAGGAACTTTCACTTTCCTAATTAGAGACATACTACAAGAGAAAGTCTGGAGGAGAAAGAACCATTTATCTACAAGCCTCTAGCATTGATCAGCTGGATCTTTCTTTCCCTAAAGAGGAAGATTGCTACAGTAGTCCAGGAAAGGAAGGGGAAAGCCAAAGCGAAGAAATGAACAAGGTAACAAGAGGAAAACCTCCTTTGGCTGTCATGTCTCTTGCTCACCTTGATTAGTCGAGCAGGATATAGACATAAAATTACAATTGCTTCCTCCATTCCCCCTTGCCCCCCTTCTTTGTGTGGGGAAGATGTTAAAAACGTCAGGCTTGATTTACCCTGACACACTGACTGACTCACGGCAGCTATAAATCCTCCCCACCAAACCAACCTCCTCTACCTGCCACACGGCTGCAGATGGCAGGGGGAGGAGGGGGAAACACCATCTCCCCCTCTCGCTGTGCACATCAAGCCAAATAACCTCCTCCTTCACCCACCTCCAAAAAGCAGACAGGCAGCTTTTGTTCAGGTAGCTGACGCCGCTGCATGAGTGTGTTTTAAACAAGGCCACACCACCTCTGCTTTGCTTTGTGCCTGTCTGTGCTCATTTTTGTTGATGCAAGAATCTGGGGATGTGCTGGAGCACACACGTTCAGCTCAATCTGACCACTGCCAACTGAATTACAGCTCAATTTCACCACGGTGATTAGCTCCAAAAGGAGAAAGAGACGGGGAAGGGGGGAAAGTAAACGCCACCCTATCCCTCTGCAAACTTCCAAAGCAACAGCTAAAGTGTGTTTTGGCTAGAATAGCAAGAGAAAGCTCTAGGCAGGAGGGAAGGAAAAGGGGTGGATAAAAGCAGAGAGGGAAAGATCTAATAGAAGCGGATGCGGTGCAGTCTGGGATACAGATCTGGCACGTCTCCAGAGGCCAAAGCAGTTCCTATAGGATGGAGGTTTTCTTTTAAAAATACTAATGGGCTGATTTGCAGAGCTGCCTGGCTCCCAGGTCTCCCACAGAAACTACTCCTCAAACATCATTAACATGTGTGCACTGCTGAGAAAGCCTTCCAAATATGACCCCGCAGCCTGACTGCGGCAGCCGACTCAAACAGTGCCCAAATGAGGGATGAAAAGGATCAGCCTCCCCTTGCCCAGGCACCACACACCACTCTCACAGGCTGCTGATTGCTGTAGCACTGTCACAGCTCAGGGCTGGGATGAGATCCACACCCCTGGCTCTTACCTCTTGAGGCCACTGCCTCAGCCCCACAGGCTTGTGGTGTCCTCCAGGCCTCTCAGGCCAGATGTTTCTGGTGGAATCATGATGTAGCCCAGTACCATCACCCTTCCTTCATCACCTGCCCTGTGCTTCCTCATCCAGTGCACAAGGGCCCATGTGGTGGGACAAGACTGGGGAGATCCATTCCTGAGGAAAGAAAGTGCTGTCAGTCAAACCACATCCTCCAGCACACGGCCTTCAAGACGCTGTGCCAAGACAAGAGGACACAGCAGGCCTAAAACCATGGCCACAGCCTTCCCAAGGGGAGGAGGGGGAGAGAAGATGAGGATATCTAAGGCCCTCTTCTTGCTGCAAACCCTTTGGTTACGTTCAGCATCCCCAGAGATCTGCCTGCTGCGATTATCTAGTCCTGCTTCACATCTATTCTCCTGTTTTGGACTCTACAGCAGCAAGTGGTGATGGAATATATATGGAATTATGCATGTCAGGAGAATGGACTTCCCTTCATTTCCTTTAAACCTTTTGCTTTGTGAGTTCACTGGGTAACCCCACATCACAAGATACTGCAAATCATCATCCCTGCCTCCTCTCCTACTCCTCTGTGGATTGTACTTGGCTTGATCATCTCTCCCAGATGCCTCTCTACTCAACCAACACATCTCAGTCTGATTAATCTCTCTTTGCATGGAAGCTCCCCTGTACCTTGAATCACAGTCTCTATCTTTTTGAGGTTTCCTATACCTTTCCCCCAAAAAGGCAGTCACAATTCCAGTAGTGGCACTTTTAGAGAGAGTTCACTCCCCTCCTGGTAACACATCTAATTCCTCTGTTTGACCACCACTGACTGTGGGTGAGACATCCAAACCCCACACCAACGCTGGCAGAGTGTCCTTTTCCAATATTCCAGATTCTGAGGGACCAACAAAATTGTTCATGTTGTACTTTTCAGGAGGTTGCTGGAAGGATACTTTGTCAAATTACCGGAGGGACCAACAAGACACATTCCAGGGCTTGGGGCTACTTGTATTTACTAGCAGAACCACTACAGAGTTTATATCTTACCTACAAAAACAAACCCAGAAACCTCTCCATCCCAAGAGGGAGAACACACCGTTTGCACAGTACAATACAACACAACAATTCTCAGTGACACTGGCATGCTGAGCTTCGTTTTGCAACCTCCTGGTTAAGAAAAGTTCCAAAAAAACGTGTGTTGTGCGATAAACAAAAGCAGCACAGCTGGAACTCCTGTGATACAGAATCCTGTTTCTCTGTAGTTATTTATAAACTCTTCTTTCCAATAGTTGGGAGCTCCATAAACCAGAGCAGATCAATACACCTGAAAAGGTAGAAGCAGATCAGAGGGAATTAGATCACATTGGTGTATGCATCTTTAGAAATAGGAAGAGAAGAGCTGATCAAAATGTGTAGGTCAGAAAGGCCTTTTATTCCTTTTTTTTCCCCCCAATCGGATATTTTCTCTGTTTCCAAATAAAATTTTCTAAGCGCTTGTCTCAAAAAGAAGACTATTTTCTTTTCTTTTCCCATATCCAAGCCAAAGTAATTTCTGATGGGAAAGTCTCACATTGGAAAATGCCCGAAATAAATTTATCATGGTTTTGGGAAGGGTGGCAGGGAGAAATCTGACTTGGGTCTTTTTTCACTCAAATCCAGTCGGTGCCTTTTTTAAGCTGTTCAGAAAAAGAAAAGCAGAAGCATTCTTTTCCCAGCAGCAGCACTGCAGCTTTTGGACAGATGTGGTTATCCTTCATGTGCAAAAAACTCTCGGGCTCCCGGCTGCTGAGACAGCCTGGAGATCACCCCCAGCCATGGGAATGCGAGCACAGCACTGGGGTTTCTCTTCTGAGGGGCCAGAAACCGAGTCCAACTCTCCAGGTTGCCTTGGAGCCACTTCCCCAGGCTGTCTGCAATCCAAATCAAATCACATCTGACTCCAGGCCAAGTTGGGGAAACTCTATTATCTTTCTCCCCCTACGCGCCGGGAGGTGGCAGGTTGAGGGGAAAGAGGAGGAAGGAGTGAAAAATTAACACAAGCACTTAAGATGTTATGAAACTGCAATATGCATCTCTAGCCTGGCCCCCAGTCCTCCAGCCCATACATTATTTAAGAGAAAAGAAAGCATAAATGAGCCAGAACAATAGCTAGAGGGCGGGAGAGAAATGTATGCATATATATATATATATATTTAATTCCTTAAACCATGCCCATTAGTTTTGTTTCTTATTTAGGATACTGCATTAATCATGCTAATATTTTACAGCCGGGCTGTACACTTTAGCCATTACTTTAATCAAAGCCATCAGCGTACCCAAGAACACGCTACCAGGTGGGAATAGCTGCTACCGCTCGCTGTTAATTACTTTGCATTTTCCAGCAATCAGCAGCAGGGGCTGAGATCATAATAAATTCATGACTTATGGGTCCATAAAATCATTACCGTAGGAAAATATGTTTTATCAGGCATTCGTCGGGCTGCTGCTCAGAGAGAGATTTCTTGAAGGAAATGACACCCATGAAATTAAACCGATCCTTGCAGTCAGCAGAAATGCTAATGTGGGCACAAACACAGCCGAGGCTCGTGCGGAGCGCAGGGAGGGGAAGGTGGAGAAGGATTTTGCCAGCCTGGAAGGAGGGGAGGCACTGAGGGAAGTCTGCTCGCCCTAGGAGAGGTGGGACAGAGGGAGGACAGGGCACTGGAGGGGAAGGGAAGAGCCAAGAGCAGTATGCAGGGCTGCTAAGGAGTCTCAGCATCGTCAGTGCCACAGCCTGAGCCTGCAGGGACATTGCTCCGTGGGGCATCTCAGCACAGGGCCATAGAAGGGTGTGAGTAAGTTTTCCCTCTAACAGGAGAATCACAGACTATCCCGAGTTGGAAGGGAGTCACAAGGACCATCGTGTCCAACCCCTGGCCCTGCACGGAATCCCAACACATGCCTGAGAGCATTGTCCAAACACATCTTCAACTCCAGCAGAGAGGAATCCTGCCAGACAAAGACAGACTGATGAGCTGATGTCCAGCAGCCTGGGCTATATTCCCTCTCCAGTGGCAGTTTTCCAGAAGGGAACACAAGCTATTCATGACTAATCATGAAATCTCTTTGCCTAAATAATGACTCCTGTGGCTTTGCACACAGGGAACTGCAGCTTGTCCTGAACTCCTTATCTCCAAACAGGGTCAACCAAAGGCAGGAGCTTTAATTCAATCCCCTAAAAGCCCACCCATGTTACATGGGATGCTGGGGATGTGATCAGTGCAGGACCTGCTCCACATGGAGCACAGCAAAGCCATCACAGTAACATCAATGGCAGCAGCGAAATCAAGCAGTGCGAAATTGACATAAAGAAGCAATAAGGAAGCCTCAGGATCTGAGAAGCATGAAAGGAGCCTAAATGAACTTGGTGAACGTTTTCTAAGTCTTTTCTGCACTTGCATAAAATCCCATGGCACTTGCAGAGTCATTAGCCCTGCCAGTTCCTAAAAAACAAACAATAAGTTCACTTCTGATTTTTTCTTTCTTTTTTTCTTTTTTCAATCTAAGATCAACTGAGTTTTCTTTGGCAAGAAGCCACTGGCTCTTTAGAACTCTCATGTTTCTTGGCCTGTGAAAATGAAAAAGTGAAATGCCAACTAGAAAATACCCCCAAAGTGTTAAATTGGCTAAGCCCTTGTTTTTTGCTGTTTGTTTCAGTCTGAAAATACTAAGGAAGCTCAGTCATAGCTGGTTTGTTTGGTTTATTCGCCTCTTCCAATTACACTGTGCAAACAGGGAACATTATTTAGTGTTATTTAAGCATGAAATTATAACAGATCATTTTAAATATCAAGGCCCTAAAAATAAATCTTTCTATCAAGGCACAGCAGGTCTAGATCTACTTAGCTTGTTAACATCCACCGGGGTGGGCAGAAGGCAGGAAAACCCCGGTGGTGAGCTCAGTGTGTAAGAGATTTGTTCCTTTCCTTTCTGGGATCATGAAAACCTGGGCAGCTCAGCTCCAGGACTGTACTGCTGGGCCTGGGATCCCAAGGGACATGGAAGCAGAGCCAACAGTGAGGTCAGAGCAAACCTGATACCCCCCAGAACATCCTGCACAGTGTCCTGGACTCTGAGCCCAGAGGAGCAACATCAGCTAAGAGTCACCTGGGATCTCCAGGGAGGATCCCTCACCTCGATGAGACACTGTCTGTAAGAGGGGTTTTGTTATTCCTTCACCCCAGGTGGTTTTCCTACAAGAAAAGCCTGCCTGCAGCACCCCACACACCTATTCCATGGGGAATGGGGCCCCACACCCTGAAGGCTAAATCAGGATTCTTGGCCAGATCACATCATGGTTTCCTCTCCAGGCACTGCACCTGGATTTCCTTCCCTTAAAATCTAGGGAGACACGGGAAAATACAGAGTGCACAGCACACCCAGCCCATGCTGGCCAAAAGGAGAACACATGGACCTACTCCATGGGAGATGCTCCCAGGTCTAGTGGAAGCTCACCAGAGACTTCCACACTGTAGTTCAATAAGCCAACACCACACAGAAATAACAGCCCCAGGGCTACATTAGACTGACAGCAACCTTCACTCAGATTCCAGCGACCTTGTGCTACACCAAAATGTCCCACCTGTGGCCTCAGAGCCAGCCCCAGGGCTTGGGTTGCAGAAATGCTTATGCCAAAACCTCCTGTGCAGCCCCATCAGCCACAGTAAACAACCCCAACCCCACTCCCCAGCACCACATGGTGAGCTCCCCTCCTTCCAGATGGGTGCTGGATCAGAGATGATGTGCCAACAAAAAATCTTTGTGTAGAACAAGCTGTGTGTAAGAGCAGGTTGTGGCAGAACTCTGCTGTCCCCAGACATGCTGCTTTTTCTTTGCAAGCTGTCTTTACCTTAAGAAACCCCAATCACTCTAATCCCTGGGAGTAAACTGCTCCAAACACAGCCCAGACAGCTGCTCACTGCTTGGCATTGCTGGCCTGGCTTCAGCCCTGGCTGAGGGAGCAAGGAGGAACCAAGACCCTCAGCCAGGTGCTCCATCAGCCCCTCAGGAGCTCCTAACCAACCAGGGCAAGCAAGACACAGCCTCTCTGTGTGACAAACTGCCTTTCTTTGGGTTTGTCATCTCTAGTCAATCCCTTTCCTTCCTCTCCAAGGGACAGAAATGATCCAAACCACACTTCAAGGTCTCTGTGTATTGGCACTCCCCAAGATTCAGAAGGGCAACAAAACACAGCAAGCCACAAGGAAAACATTTGCCCAGAAAATACTGCAGTCCATCCAAGACTGCCTTCATCCTCAAGGAACTGGGTCAATTTACCTGAGCCAGTCCCTCCTGTATGGCCCAGGGCTGGACCATCACCTTTTTGCTTCCCTGTAGTGGGTTCCAGGTTGGCTGTTACTATTGGGGCTATAAGTAACTTCTTCTGACAGGTACTGCAGCCTGGAGATTTCCCCTTTATGGTCCTACCCAGCTATAAATATCCTTTTCTTCTTCAGGGAAAGAGCGTCTGACCCGAAGTGTATGAAGCTTCCTGACAGGCTGGGAAAAGAGAAGAGGTTTAAATGTCAGCTAAAACAATCTTCATTTTCTTTTCTAAATTTGCAAAGCTCCCCGAGTCACTGGAGTGAGGCATTTGCCTGTTTGAAGTTCAGCCTGAAAATCCTTTTGCAAAATATTTGCTGAAACACAATAATGTTGGAATTGGAGGGGATTAAAACGGCTTCAGTCCTTGCCCCATCCCCCCTGAAGCCCCTCTCTAAGAGGGTTTCTGTAAAGGCAGACTTAGGTCCCCATGTCTGCAAGGCATGGTACAAAGGAAAGAGGGAAGGAAATAAAAACGTAAAGCTCCTAACATCACTATTATTGAAATGCCTCATTTGACATTTTGACTGTTTCAATTAGCTAACAAGGAACGCTCCACTTAATCCACCCTCACATACTCAAAGGAACCAAGCCTTTCCCTTCCCCCATCACAGATCCAGCCTGGCAGCTACTTCCCAGCCTCCGGAGAAATCCCAGCCCGGGTGACGGCTCCTGCCCCGGGGAGCCAGCAAGGCAGAGCGTACCCAGCCCAATGCTGCCTGACATCAGGGAGCAACCTTCTCTCAAACCCAAGGCACAGCACCACAAAGTCCAGGGAGAAAGGAAAAAAAACACTGCCAGCACCTTTTCTTAGCATTTTGGGAAACACAAGAGCAATGTGGTGCTGTCAGCCCACTGGAGAGAGGCCTCTCTCCCTCGTTAGGATTAACCAACAAGGAGCACTGGCTGGTTTGAACTGCACCGAGCTGAAAAATTACCCACACTGATTCACTACCCGCAGGAGAGGATGAAACACTGTGAAAACATTTCCCACCTCCTGCACACGGTTCTGGGCTAATTCGATCAGGTTCCTTTGATTTCTCCAGGATTTACCCGCTGCTCTGATTTTACGCCGAGGAAGCCGAAGTGCCGGGAGCTCTCCTGTGGGCACGGGCAATGGCCGGAGCTTCCTCCACGGAGTGTTTCATGACCTTAAAACACACACACTCCCCATCCCACGGGTGAGCTGCTGCCTGGGAGGGGCACCCGTGGCCATTACAGGGGAGATGCTCCACACTCCATAAAGCCGGGGCGGTCGCCTTCAGCTGGGGGAGCTCCGGGAAGATTGATTATCCTACCAGGAGCACTTTCTTTGCTTTAGGCAGGAAAGCATATCACCAGCTCTTCCACGGCTGGACTTGCACAGACAGCTCTGCAAGAGGATCCAAGAAAACCCAACAAGAGGATTTTCTCCCACGTTTGGAGGCCGAGGAGTGACCAAGGAATAATGCAGGCAAAGCCACACAGATGTTTGAGGTCCATGGGACACCACCTCACCCAAAACGCTGGGGTCCTGGAGACAGTAGGCTCCTACAGACCTCAGGCAATGCTGTCCATTTTTTTTTTCATGTTTCAGAGACTGAAAAAAGTTGCAGTGCTGGGTTAACGGTTGGACTTGATAATCTTGGCTCTGGCCTTATTTAAGTGGATTTAGGTGTGGAGAACTACCTGTGACACCAGCTGGTCTAACCACAAGGACTTTCAGGTCCAAAACGGAATGCCTGGAATCTGGCAGAGAGGAGTAGGAGCTGCCTAACAGACTGCAGAGCAAGATAGAGGCAATGCATCAAAAGTCAGCAAAAGCCCTTTTTTTTTGGTCTAAGACTCAGGTTTCTCCTTTGCTTCCCATAGAGAAGGTCTGGCACAAGCAATGGGACAAATCCTGCCTGTTTTATGCCAACCATGACCTCAATCTGTTTGTCCTGTCCCAACTAAGGGCAATATTCTCCACGGGAAAAGAGCAAAATTGGGTCCATTTGGAATTATTAGCTGTTCCACAGCTACTGTAATAACTCCCATACCTGTGGCAAGCAAAGGTTATGTTAACAAGAGATGCAATTTCCTCTACCCATGAAAAAAAATTGAAACAAATACAAGTGTTTCCAGGATCACCTTTTCCAGTACAACCTGTCTTCCTTTTGCACAGAAACCAGCTGGCTTTGAGAGTTGTGCCTGATGCCTCCAGCTCCTGAGTACCAAGGTAACTTCCATCATGTGTCTCTCCTCAGCAAAAGGCTTCTGCTGGAGTTCAGGAAAACATGTGCATGCCAGGCAGCACTTAACTGAGTGTGAGACTGTGTGCCAGGAGCACAAAGAGCTTATCCAGGTGCAAGAAGACTTTGTGGGAAACTGACCCTAATCCTCTCCCGAAATACCTTGGCTGCCTTTGAGGTCCTAGCCCCAACAAAAGGCACACACACCACCATAAATAAGACTAGTAAGAAACACCACATCCCTGCATCCAGCCCCTGAGCAGTGCTGGAGTTATATCAGATAATCACTCCTGCTCAGCTTCACTTTAAACCAGTCCCAGTGCTTCCCTGCTCTGTGACCGCTGGAAGGGATCAGTACCTTTCTCCTTGAAGCCAGTCTCCTGAGCTCATGCACAGCCCATTACTAGCTGTCCTTGTGCCAACACCTGCTTACTTCTAAATAGTTCTTCTCCCAGAGTGCATCACCTTTCTGCCTTGATTTTGTGAAGCCAAACTTGAGGTGCGATGGGACCTTCGTGCCTCTGAATTTCTCTGCAGGCTCCTTTATACCTGGTCCCATTTGACTTCATTGGTCTTCAGAAAGGTTGGCCAGAGTATCCCCATTATTCCTGATGTGGTCTCACCAGAGTAGCTGACAGCAGGGCTAATGTCTCCCCCAGCCCTCCAGCAACACCTCATTGGGGCTTCCAGCAATCCCTGTTACTCCAGCCTTGGCTGTGTCTTGTTGTCCGGTGAATCATAGAATATTCCGAGTTAGAAGGGACCCACAAGAATCACAGAGTTCAAGTTCTGGTTGTGGTCAGGATCCTCCCAGTGATCCCACACCACGTGCCTGAGAGCATTTTCCAAATGATTCTTGAGTTCTGACAGCCTTGGGGCTGTGACCACTATCCTGGAAAGCCTGTTTAGTGCCCAACAAACCTCTGAAGGAGGAATCTTTTCCTCATATCCAATCTAACCCTCCTCTGATGCAGCTCCAGCCATTCCCTCAGATCCTATCATCACCTCACCCAAGCTTTACTCCTCTGCTTTCCCACCAAGAAGGGTAGTACAGACACCTGGAAAGGTCCTTAATTCCTGGGAAAGGCAGCTGAAGTCCCACCAGCTCAGCCCCGTGCCCAGAAGATCCCTTACCCACAAAAAGAGCTGTACCTTCATGAAAAAAAGCATCACTGGGCCTGCAGAAGTGACCTGGCTACAACTTCTCCCTGCCAACCTCCCAGACAATCCATAGGCACCAAATACCTGCTGCATCCCAAGCAGAGGCACCTCTATTAATCACAGCCCTCTGCAGTTAAAGTTATTTAATTCAGAGGTGAGAGAAGCTGCTCAGCTGTTTATGTCCAAGGGTTAAACTTGCCCCAGCCGCACACTAAACACATTTTTTACAATCTGGCAGTGATCCTTGCCTATTAAGCATCTCTGGCTTCAGAGAAGAGGTATTGATTTATTTCACTTTTATGGCTGGAGGTATTTATTCCTATTTGCTTTCTCGCTTCTTCACCCCAGCTGGGATGGGGGAACGAGGAGGAGAAAAAAAAACATTACAAAGCTGGTGGAGCCAAGAGGTGATGACTCATGGTTTTCTGAGGGAGGGCACGAAGGCTGGGACAAGGGAGGTGGGGACCAGCTCTGGGGCTACACCAGGCTTTGTCACAGCTTTTATCTTTGCGATAAAAAGAGGAAAATGTGTGGCTGGAAGAAAAGGAAATCACATCAAACTTCAGAGGGAAGGTACCTATCGAAGCTGTGTCCCCATAGGGTGCTTTGTGAGTTAGAGCTTGATTGATTTGTACCAGCTAAGGACCTCAGCAAATCTCTCCTGTGGGAAGAATCTCAACACTTTCCCATATCTTAAAGCCAATCTACAAAGGAAGATAAAACCATACAGCTGCAAGAGAGAGCATGGACTAACATCCCTGATTTTAGCCTGTTCCCCATACTGCCCCAGACAAACATCTCCAGGCAAGGCTCCCAGGCAGATCCCCCACTCCAGTGTCTAACACTGTATTTCCACCTCTTTCTGCTACAACTCATGCTGGAACACGGCTAACTTTGTTCTGCAGGGCCAGTACAAACACAGACTGGCATTTGCACCCTTCCAGATGTTTCTTTGCATGCAGGTGAGGTGCCAGGAGATGCCTGGGGATGTGATGAAAGCAGCAGCAGGACAGTGCAGACCCTCCAGGACATCAGGTGCTCTGGCTCGTGGCACAGCCCCCATCTCACATGCCCAGCTTGTTCTGCCTCCTAGCCGGGAGTTTGCTTCTCAGAAATGCCAAAAAGTCACTCACTATAAAAAACCCAATCACATCCCTTTCCAGCAGCATCCAATGCCAGTGTATCAGTCTTAAGCTCTGCCACAGAACCTTCTCCCAACACAGGACCAGACATAAAGCGTCCTGCTCTCCTGAAGCTGCCTGGACTGTTTTGGAGACATAGTTTAGTGGTGAACACAGCAGTGCTGGGTTAACAGTCAGACTCAGTCATCTTAGAGGTCTTTTCCAGCCTTCACAATTCAATGATTTTGGTTGCAGGCAAGTTTGAGGAGATGATGCATCTCACTCCCATGTGCAGATAATACAGATTCAACACAAGCCTGTGGTCTGTAGGCACCATCCTAGAATTTCTGGAAGCACAGTTTGTATCTCTGTTTCTGAAATTCCACAGCACAGAGTTTGGGGACAGAAAGTGAGCACAGGCCTGACAGAAACAGTGAACGCTGGGGGGAAAAAAGGGAACTTGCAGGAGAGATGGAGCAGATCCTGCTGCAGCAGGGAGATATGAAAGGGGTTTGAGGGAGGTGGGAAGTGAATGTTGGATGCTCTGAGATGAGAAGAGTTGGGGGCTTGGGACCCCATACAAAGAAGCAGCAGCCCTGGAGCGCAGAGCACTCTGAGTCAGGGCCTGAAAAAAAAACCTCAAAAAAACCCTACAGTAAAGATTTCTGGACAGAGTACAGAGCCTTCTTTGCATCCCACTGAACCTGAAAAACCCAGGGTCTCCCATCAGTCCCAAAGGCTGCAAGTCTCTCCTAGAAGCCTTGTGCATCCTCTGACAATTCAGCCCAGCCCTGAGAAAGCAGTATTTGAGCTCCCATCCTATCTGCTTGTTTGTCATCCCTCCTGCTTCAAAGAGAAGCCTGCATTTCCATTCGTCAAACACACCAGGCAGATAGAGAAGGAATGAAAGGGAGAGGTGGGCTGGTGGCAGATAGCGGAGCCGCCACTGAGCGCAGCCGGTTCACGCTTCATTAGCATCCTCTCTCACCAAGCTGCGAGCACAGCCTTGCAGTCTGGCTCCACACACACAGGCAGCCAGGGAAGGAGCACATTTTCCATTTGGAGCCCTTCTCCCCCCTTCCCAAACCCGGCTAACCCCCACTGAGGCTTCCTTGGGCTCAAAGGTGCACACTTCTGCTCCAGCATCTCCTGCACTAGTTAAATATACCTTGAGGCAAACGTCAGGAGCGAGCCCAGTTTGAAACTTACTGTGTTGTCAAGATGACAAGTGCTCTGCCAGGCTGTTAGTCTCTGCTGCCCTTCCTATGTCTGTTCCCCCTCCCCTTCTCCTCATTAGAAGTTCCCTTGATAAACCAAGGCTGGGTTGTTGGTTGTTTTTTTTTAATCATTTAAATGTTTTCTTAACTTCAAAACATCAACAGCTGTGGGACTGAAAGAAGAAGAATGATGTTTTTATACCAATACAGACAGAGATTCAGCCCCTTGCAACACGGCAGGATGGGTTCATGGACAGGGAAGAGCCCCAGTGTATTGCAGTCGTGTGGCCATAGGCAGGAGCTCAGCCTGGAATCCTCAGCTCCCCACAGCCTGCTGCTGGCTCACCCCAGCCTGGTTACCCTGCCCAGAGAATTTGGAGCAAGTCAGCACATCCTGCAGCCTCATTGACCTCCATTCTTTCTCCATGGAGCTTTCTTTCTTTCATTTTTTCTCCAATGGAGCTTTCTCCATTCTCACCTCCAGCATGATCTTCAAAGCCCTCAGTTTCTATCTTCCACACAAGAGCCTTCATAACCCCAGCCTAGGTTTATGCGAGGCTGGAATCAAGGATGGACTCAGAGTCTGCATGACACCCCAAAGCACAAAGCTACAAGTCCTGGTGAAGGAGCTCACAAGCCAGGCAGCAGCACAAGCTGACAGACAGACATTTGGAAGCCCAAAACACAGGCTAGGGACAGAGCCCAGCAGCCCACAGCTCAGTCACAGCCAATGCCAGCGTGGGACTGCAGTGACCCACAGGACAAGTTGTCTCATTGTCCTCAATGCCTCCCCTTTGCCTTCAGTAAATTCTGCTCTTCCCCACGTGGCAGCCTCAGGGCCAGACCCTTATCCCTTCCTCCAGCAAAGGCACAGGGTCACCCTCACAAGCAGAGGCTCTGAGGGTTCACTGTTCTTAGTTCTCTACAGGACAGACAGCAGGGGAAGATCATCAGTTTGTTTTGCTCCTTCCTGGCCCACTTCCCAGTCTACATGTCTCCATGTCCTTGGATTTTTGCTCTTAATTACTGGATCTTTTACGCTTATCAGTTAAGGAGGGAATTAACTGGTTTTGAGAAGCACAAACCAAGCTCCCCTTGAAAACAAAGTGAACTGAACCTTTCTACAGGCCTTTTCTATTGCATCCTCCCGCATGGGTTTCTCACAGCAATAAGATAAACCCTTTTCCCTGTTAGATGTGCTGGAAAGCATCTTGCCTAGCAGCCCCACCCCTGGAAGAACTTCCTTTAAGTCTTGGCCAAGCCATTGACTCAAAGCAGCTTGAGAGGGGAGATGAATTCCACATTCTCCTCTTGCTGCCTTTGACTTCAGTGGCTCTCAGTACACCTCCAAAGCAGCAGCAAGTCCTGCAGCTGGGGCTAAATGGCCATGGGATTCTCCCTACCTCACCTGGGTTGTTCCAGCATGGCAATCCAGGGCTGGTTCTCCAGGGCTGGCTCCCACTCCTTCCATGAGAACACACAGCATCTGGCACTGGGTCTCTAGCCTGAGCAGGGGCTTCTTGGTACCACTGACAAATAAATAACCATGATTAGCTCCTCTAAATGAGCGTTCCCATCTCCTAATAAACATCGTAAAAAAAGAGAAATGAGCCTTAATTCACTTTTATTGTCACAACTGACATGTTGCAAGATCTTAATTGGACTGAAAAGAGTTTCCAGTAAGGAGAAGCTGTTTAACTAACTCATTAGCAGCAGTCTGACAGAGAAGGATGCTCCAGTTTTAGGAGGTGAAAAGAAAAAAACAGATCCCACTGATTCCCCACCTGCCCATGCCCCAGACAGCCCCAGGGAGGAACACATTGAAGAGTCTCTTCTTTACCTCAGGCACACAGCAGTGTGCAGCACACACCCATTCAAACATCTGCCCTGTGTTCCCTTCCACCAATCAAAAACGACCCAAAAGGGAAGCTGTGGGCAGCTACCCTCAAACTGAAAATATTTGAGTCCTTCACAATTCCTATTCCTAAGCACTACCTACTGGATATTCAAAAGTTCCTGAGCAGCAAGGGCTCTTCATAGGCTGTGCTTCACCACTTCTCCAGCACTGTTTCCACCCTGGGGTCCTCACAAGGTCTTGGGAAGTAAGTCAAGGAGTGTAGCTCCTCATCTGTCTCCCAAAAAGCACAGGAACTGCTTTGCCTCACATACAGAAAAAAAAAAATATTAACCCAGAGACTGATAAAACATCACCCCAACAAGGCAAACTTTCCAGCAAATTCTGAGTCCCAGGGGCAGGGTTTGAAAAGGCTGTGCAGGTGTCAGAGCCAGCCCAGCATCAGCTGCACCCCAGCACCTCCGAGTGGGACAGACAGACAGCTCTGTGCCCGCTGTTCCACCCAGCAGATCTGGAGCAGTGCCTGGCTGGTTTACTCCAGCTCTCTCTGTCCCAATGCAGATAAATTTAGTTTTCTGCTCTCGCTGCCTGGGGAAGAGTAGGGAGGGGGAGCTGACATCTTTCAAATGAGACCTTAAAAATAAGCTGTCTGCATGTCTGGACGTTGAAGAATCCCAGGCAGAGCTTTGCCTGGATAAAAGAGCTTGTTCCAGCACCCTAACCAGGCTGTCCCCTAACCAGGCTGCTACCCAGCCACAAAGCGCTGCAAGCAGGACTGGCATTTCTCACTGTGCCCAGGGTGCTTGGGGGTGCCACCACACTGTGTGCCACGTACACATGCATTTATTAAACTCTTCACAGGGATCTGGAGGACAGGAGCCAGAGTAGAATCAGGAATACAAGTCCAGATTGCCCATTTTCCATAACTGTCACCCACTCCAGTCACTAGCCCAGCTTCCCTTCCAGATACACTTGCTTTCCCTGGGGCTGAAAGCTGCTCTGTAAAGGCAAGTAAGCATTTGATAAAGAAAATAACAGGATGAATAAAACCACGTGTTTGTACAAGAAAGCTTGTGCTCTGATCTTTAGTGCTGCAGTATGTTTTGACCTACTATTGCAAGACTCAGATACATCTTCCCTCCTTCCAAATGTGACAGAAGGCAAAAAGAAAAGCCATGGCTGATGCTGCAGAGCCCTGTGCTGCGATTCCAGCTGACAAACAGCCCTGGCAGAGCTGCCCACACAGACACACGGATTAAAACCCACACCCTCTGCTCTCCTGTCACCTGCAGGAGGAAGTGCATGGGTGCATACACATATACACAGGCCTGACTCTCCGCTCAGACACTCGCTGAAGCCTCCAACAGGTTTGTACATGAGGAGAAACCCATCCAGGAGATAATATACTTCCTAATGAGGGCTGACATTTACCAGCTACCACAAGAATACTAAGTGGTCCAGAATAATACTTACAGACAGAAGCACCCCTGCTTGGACAGGGCTGGCAGCAGAGGACCTCTCATCCTCTCAACATATGAGGAGCTGAGGCTCCGTTTGCAAGTGGCATCTGCTCTTGGATGCTCTGGTGTGGCATCCAAGGGCAGGATCAATGGCTCCAAGTGGCCTTTGTTGTACAGCCTCTCTAGGCTGTCTGGCTACTGTACCACCCTGTTGGCTTATCAGGTCTCTGTTGATACAGAGGGAAAGGGGGCTCTTAGCACCACTACAGAAGCTTGCAGAGTGATGCAGACCCCAAAAAGCACTAGCAAACTCCTGGGATCTCACCCAGGACAGGATTGCAACTCAGAGGTTTGTTCAATGGAGCTTTAGCCCCAACTCCTCTTCAGCACAGCCAAGCTCTGAACCACACACAAACTGAGTGCATTTTGCAGTGGACTCCAAACCCTCACTAAACATGCCTCATGTGATTTACTATTGCTGCCAAGGAAGGTGGATTTATTCCCAAATTTAGCAGCTGCCAAATCAATGCGAGTGTGTTCACCTGGGGATTTGCCACAAGCTTTTCTTAAGCCAGGGCAGGACTTGCACCCTGAACAGCCCTTCCCTCGAGAGGAAGCAGTGGCCTCGCTCCATCACAGCGTGGGTTGCTCATTAGGGATCTCAATCCTCCCTAAATCCAGTGGTGATCCTCTTTGGAGCTGGTCCCTCACCTTTCAAAGGTGACACAGGAGACAAGGAGCAGCCGTGGAAAAGAGGACTTCCAAACTTCAACCCCAGCTTGGCATTCAGGGCACATGGCAGCTTATTTTTTCAGCAAGCAAGTTTTCTTTCTTCCAATCAACTCTGAGGCAATAAGAAGTGGGTTTCAGCATGGCATAAATCTGCCAGCAGCATATCAAGGCTTCAGAATAGCAAGGGCACAGACAATTGTCCAGTGGAAAGGAAAAAAAAAAGGTCAGAGCAGTAACTCTTGCAGTATTTGTTCCACAAACAGAGAAGGTTTACACAGCTTTTCTGGGCAATTATAGGGCAGGAAATAAATCTCAACAGAAACTCATCTTCTTCTTCTCCCTCTTTTTGCAGCTGCCTCTCTTTGCCACCCGCCCCTAGCAATGTCCCCAAAATGCTTTGCAACAAGATGTCAGTTACACAACCCAAGGCTGAGCCCCAAGAGCCGGTGGAGAAGTGTATTAAATTTAATAGCATTGCTCCAGGTAATCTATGACCACTTATAATCAATTGTCCATGCCTGCTGCAGCATGACTGGAGCCATTTTCCCAGGCTGCAGGTGTAGGACTGGCAGAGAAAGCTCCTGCGTAGGCTGGAGCTGGGAGTGAGCTCTTGCATGGCCTTGAGAGGCAGCCAGGCAGCTCACCTCTGCTGCCACACTCCTGGAAAGCCAGGGTCCAAAGTCTCCTGGGGGACTGGAGAGCCCAGGCACAAGCACACCAACTCCAAAGAGATTATTATCTGTGCTGGGGGAAAAACAAGGAGGAGCCAGTCTCTCTCCTTTGGCATCAATTCAAGGAGGCAAGAAAAGGATCACTGTCTGTTTTATGCAGAGGGAAATGATGCACAGGGAGATAGGAATGATTTCTCCTCTGCTGTGGCAGAGCTGGGAAACAATTGGCATCTCCTGCAGCCCCTGAAATCCAGTACCCTTTCCACACTCTGCAGCATCAGTGTCATTCCACTGCTCAGGAGCAGCTCCAGGCTCCTTCACAGAGTGCTCAAGGGGAGCAGGAGCAGCCCTGAGTGAGAGCCCAGACCAGGCAGGCAGAGGGGAGAGGGAAAGGTCGGAGAGAAAGAGGAGAGCTTCAGGAGCAGAGCTTGCTACTCCCATCCTTGCCATGCAGGCAGGAAACACTGTCACACACATCTCAACACTTCCCTCAGTGAAAGTGGTAGGAATTAGCTGAGGAGGAGACTGCCCTAGATCCCAGGTCAGCTGTTATTACCACATCAGGCAAGCTTAAGCAAGAGCTGGGTCCAGCCTCTATTTCTGGTGCACAGAACGCAATGTAGTCCTCCCAAGATGAGGGTACACTTGGATTCATAAAACTCCAAGGAGCCACAACGTGTACAAACAGCTCAGACCTTTGCTGAACATGGTGCTTGCCTTCCACCCTGCTCAGCTCTCCTGGGGACCTTGGCAAGGGACTGAATTTTCTTGCTACCTTCCAGGAGGGCTGTAAGAGGAAAGAGTTACAGGATCCCAGCTTCCATGTGCTGCATTTCACAGTGCCCACAGACAGGAACACATCCCTGGCTTTCCCAGTCTACCTCTCCTCTTCTTGACCACAAATGGGTTGAGTCCCAGTTTGATAAAATGTGCTCAGGAGAAGCCAAGTGAGCTCAAGCCCAAGCTTGAAGCAAGGCTATCAAGTGCAGCCAGTGAGTGACAGCAGTCTTCTGCCTCCCTCCATCTTTCTCCCTTGACACTGATGGACAAAAAATGTACCTGTCACATTGGCATCCAGGGGAGAAGATAAACACAGGCACAGCCTCTGAGGTGTGGTCTCCATCCAGCATCACAGCAGAAGCCCTGGGAAAGGAGGAGGGTATTGAGCCCAGCATCCCCATCACTCAGGCACCAAGCAGAGCCAGGTGCAGGGAGGAGTGCAAGTGACAGCTCCAAGTGTGCAGGAGCAATTACAGTTTTCTCTCCAGCAACATTTTCCTTCCCTAAGCCCTCCCAGCTCTCCTCCAGCCCAAGACAAGGCCCTATTTCCACACACCCACCCTCCACACACATTGGGAGGAGCAGATCTCCCATCTGCATCCTCAGGCATACATGGGAAATGAGCTCAGCATCAGCAACACTGAGCCCTTTACCAGCAGCTCCCAGTCACAGCAAAGGACTCCTACCACCTCCAAAATCCCTGGTACCTCCCTGACCAACAGGCAGTTGTCCGAGTGATCAAGCCTGAGCCAACTGCATCCCGTGGAGGGGAAGGACAGCCAGAAAACTCCTGTCCAGCCTGCTAAAACCGCTGGTCCCTGAGCTCACAAAATCCAAGCCACTTTCACTGAGGAAGCGATAAGAGGCAGCGGGGTGCTAAGCTGTCCACTTCAGCCCGGCGTTAATCTCAGAGCTTCTCCAAAGCCTGGCACTGAAGAGATCCGTAGAGCTCGCCTGGGAAGCAGCGCCGGCCTCCTGAACAGAAACACTGCCATCTAGAGGCCCGCTGCTTTGGCTGTGGAAGGGGTTGGGAAAACCTGGGAGGCATTTCCATGCTCCCCAGGCACCCGTGTGGAAGAGAGCTGTCAGGAGGGACAGGGAACCTGAGGTTCGGGAGCGCAGCATCCTGGGCCAGGCTCCAGGAGGTTTCAGTCATCATTGCTCAGAGAGCTTTAAGGGATGGTGCAACAACGGAGTCTTTCTTTCCTCCTTTGTAGAACTTGGCCAGAGCTTCGGTAACAGTTGTTCCTCCTGCTTTAGGGGGTTTGAAGGCTTGTCTTGCCCTCAGCAATTCACCTGGAGAGATGTGAGCTGAGGAAGTTTCTCTACACCCGTGGGCAGACCATCCTGAGGGGACTGAACTGTCCTGTGGGCAGGCACCAGTGGAGCATCACTGCAGAGCCTGTGAAATGGAAATAGGTGTGAAATACTCCACAGCAGAGACATTCTCCAGAACATTTTTTGGCTCATGCTCCTCTCTGAGTCAACAGCCTCTCACATGCTGCTGTCTCTCCCACACCAGACCAGCGTGGCACATCACCAGCACCTCCTCGTCAGCAGAGAGGGGCAGGTCCTCCAGAGAGAAAAATGGTTCAGGCAACAAACACATGGGACACCTGCAGGGTTGCCTGCAGCATCCTCCACCGCTGGGTTCAGTGCTGCAGAAACCACATGTACCCCTAAGCACGAGGAAGGGGGAGAGCACGGCAGCCTCTACCCTTTCCAACAACACATGAACCAGCAGCCAAGGCCCAGCATTGCTCCTGTGGCTGAGATGGTGGCCTCAACAGCAGGGGCAAGCTGGACAAGAAGCTAGGCAGACCACAGGGAGAGGATGAGCCAGGGAATTCAGCTGAGGTCAAAGGTAACATCCTCATGTCACATAGACTGAGGCTGGCCTGGTGAAGTCACTGGTTGTAGACTGGATCACAGCAGTGAAGAACAGGAGCTGGAGCATGCAGCCTCCAAGCTGAAGAAACCTCTCAGCCCTACAAAGCAAGCTTGCAAACAAGATGCAGATCTCTGGCACTTTACTTTCTCTGGTCTCACCCTCCAAGATCCCAAGCAACAGCACTACACAGTCACCATCATACCCACAGAGTGGCCTAGCTCTGCCCCACTGCAAGTGCACATCCCATTGTGATCCACTGCCACAGCACTGGGACATGCCAGTACTCCCTCCACCTCTGCAAACTCACCTGGGAGTGTCAAGCACATCCTCAAATCCAGCCCGGTGCTTAGTTGGGAAGCTTTTGTCAGCAAAGATTAATTTCTGTGGTTTGCAGGTTTCTACCTGAGCTACCTCAGAGCTTGAGCTCTCTGGGGAGGAAAAGAAAAGATAATAAAATCCCCTGAATGTGTGATCAGAAAGGAAGTCTGATCGAGTGTCCTGCAGTCCTCTCACGTTTTGAAACTGGTGAATCACTGGAACTACCAAAGAAAAGAAAAATCACCTAGCCTGAGCCCGGAAATCTCATCTGGGAAGGTGAGAAACTAGAAAAACACACTTGAGCACAGGTTTTGAAAGGAAACCACTCTTCAGTCTTAATTAGGGCTTGTCCAGACCAGGCAGCCATTAAGGTGCTTGAGCAGGGAGCTGTGCTTAGTGTCCACTAATGGATGAGTAAGAAGACACCCCAGGATTTAAGCCACCGGCGCCTCCGAGGACCGATGGAGGGGAGGCTTCTTGGCAGCTCTCCCTCCCTCTCCTCCGCGGTCAGCAGGCTGGTGATGGATGTGCGAGCGCCAGCCCTCCCCTCCCGCAGCACATCATTTGATTTGCCGCAGACGCGGGGCTGGAGGTCCCCGGCAGCGCTCTGCGTGCCAGGAGAGGTCAGCGTCGCTTTGAATCACGTCTTCTCGGAGTGCCAAGAAGTGACATCAGGCTTTGCCCCCTGCCGCCCCCCTGGCATGGCGGGGACGCTAGGCAGAGAGGGGGTGAGAGGAGGCGCGTTCCCCGCCGTCTCCGCTGCCCAGGCACGATTTATACCCGCGGTGTCAGGCGCAGTTACACACGGGCAGCGATGGCACACGCTGCTCCCAGCGCCGGCCGCACGGCTGGCCGAGGGGGATGGCGGCACGGCTCTGCTCCGTGCCAGCCCCACACTTCCCCCATGTCCCCTCCACGGAGGGGAGCTAATCCTCTTTCCCTTCCCATGACTCTGTTGGACAACCCAAAACGCTCAAAAGATTTGCTGCTGAGGTCCTGAGACAACATGCGAGCCAGCAACATGCGGGCACAAGAGACACAGGTCACACAAAAGGCACTTGTATTCCTACATTCCTTTCCCAAAGTTCCCTCTCCATCCCAGCACAGGCTTGCAAGCCTGCCTTCTGCTCTCTGACCCTGCTTTGACAGGCACAGCTGGCTCACAGACCAGCAGGTCAGACAAACAAGTGATGGCACGTGGCTCACAGAGCTGGATAGGAACAGCTGAAAGACATAAGAGACAGACCCAGTCACACAGGGAGTCAGTAGTGTCAGCAAGGACCCCTGACCCCAGCTCATGGGTGGGAAGCTCCCCTTCTCCCAGCATTTGCAGTTCCAAGTTGCTAAATGGCCTTACTTTAAAACAAACCTGAATATTTCACAACAAGACAGTCTACAGCTGTGTTTTCTCCCCACTCCCCTCAAAACCTGCCTTCACTGCTGCTCACCAGCGCAGACATGAACGTTCGTGAGCAGCCACCTGCAAACATCACAGACCTCTTTGGAGCCACCATTCATGGTGGCATCTCCACTGACCTCTCCAGCTGGCAGGATGATGCAGAGCTTGAAGGCATCACTGTGAAGCTCTCAACCTGAAATCACAAACATTGTCCCACCACTGGGTCACCCACCACAAGATCTTCCATCACTGCAGCCCACTGGGACCCTCAGCAATTTTCAGCTGCAAAGTCAGCATTC
The DNA here is from genome assembly GCA_013398175.1 of Climacteris rufus. Taxonomy (NCBI): domain Eukaryota; kingdom Metazoa; phylum Chordata; class Aves; order Passeriformes; family Climacteridae; genus Climacteris; species Climacteris rufus. The sequence goes on along the minus strand of VZRZ01006338.1, from coordinate 62,174 downwards.
AGACAGGGCTGGTGCTGCTCTCCCAGCCATGAGCTGTGGATTTAAAAACCACACTGTAGACAGGGAAGCTCCGGGGTGGGTGGCAAGGGGGGAAAATGTTCATTTGTCCTTGGCAGAATAGCACAGCAGCACCAGCAAACACTTGGCTTTGAGGGCAGAGGAAAGCACTGGCAGCTACAAATTACTAATCAATGTCGAGTAACAACAACAGCAGCTAATAAGGAACGGCTGATCAGCTTACTATGGCAGTAATTATTCCTGACACCAGCCCTCAGAAGGAGCATCCAGGCTTAGCACACTGTCTACCATGATGATAACCCAAGATAACTAGAGAAATTTTGTGCTGGAGAAAGGGAGGGGGAAGATAAAAAACCCTCAGCAATTAGCAAGACTTGTGGTGCTAATTACACTGTGAATGGTGTGCAGGCTTTGTCAGAACTAACTTCAGCCTTCCTGGTGACACCAGGGAGGGATGAAGTGCCAGCACAGCTTTGCACGTGACAAACGGTTCTGGCACCTGGTTATTTTTGAGAACAACACAACTCGCTGCTGCTGACACCAAACCTGGCACAAATCCTTAGCCATCATTGCCTGGGGAAAAGCCTCTCACCTCCAGAGTGCAGAAAGAGCTCAGCTTCTCTTCACATCACTTTGTGGTACTGAGCCCACCTAAACTGGATTCAGGATCAACTTAGGATGAGATGCAGCCAACACAAGACCAGAAATCTTAATTCACCAACGTGTCTGTGGTGTCTATGTTCAAAACATGCTGCATTCACCCACAGCTGCTCAGGATCCTGTGGCAATGGTGCTGTGCAGCACTGCAGCAGCTCAGGCACACAGGTCCCGTTCACTTCCACCACAGCCACCAGTCCTCCCACTGAAGAGAAGTTTCCAGCAGCATCCCTTCACCAGCACAGGAAGAGTTACTGCACTCAGCAGGGGTAGCAGGGTGAATGTGTGAACACATGTGTGCTTCCTCCATGTGCTTCTTAAAGATAGAGCAGGTGAGAAGAGAATCTAACAGCCCCCAAGGCTTGCGATCGCACAGGCTCCTCACCCACCTCTCTCCCAAGCAGGTGTAATTAAACACTGTTTTTCTGCACCCTTCCTTCCAGGGGACTGACAAATTGCTCTCTCAGCAACAGGGTGTGTTTTAGAGACGTGAGCTGCTGCTCCAGGATGTGGGTCACCGCAGTCGCTGGCTCACGGAATGGCGAGTTCTGGAAGTCCAGAGACAAACAAAGAGGTTGCAGCATTGCTCCACCCAGAGCAGTGCAGCCACAGCAGCAGCAGGAGTCAATGGAGCCAGTTCAGACCTCATCCTCTCAGGCTCTTCCCTCTCCTTCAAGGCTCACAGGATTTGGCACCTTACATGGGATAGGGGCTTTACCTTGGCCATGGCGTCTTTGCAGAAAGCCCTGTCAGGAACACAAACCAGACTGGCAAGATCCAGCAATTCAAGAGGCAGTGGAGGTGCCCATGAGCACTGTGTTTCTGGCCTGCAAACGTCCCAACACTTCCCACAGATGAGTCCTGCTGCTCTCCCTCCCTTCAAGGGTGTTCTGTGCCAGGCCACACACAAAACCATCACACAGCCCACAGTCCTAATACAGGGCAGCATCAGGGGGACACAGCTACCAGCCCTTGCACAAACAAAATCCTATTACAACAGAGATCCTGATTCCAGCCTTTATTTACAGAAATTATTACTACAAAGGACCCTGAGGGAAATCACAGTTCTGTGCTGCATACACTGAATTCATCATTGCAAGGTAAGAAGCCTCATAGTGTTTTGAGACACACCGAGATGCAAATAACATCTGAGTTGTACATCATGGAGTGGGGAGAGAAAGGAGAAAAAACAACCACAGCCTAAGCTGTCGCAGGAGGAGAGAAAGGGACTGGCATGTGTGTTTCTTTTGTCCAGCCCAAGGCAATTTTTATCCGCAAGGTGCACTAAATCCTTTGTGCCGCTCGATTAAATTTACAGCTGACCTAAGCACAGATTGTTGTGCTGCCAAAAAAGAGCAGTCCAAACTCAGAGTCCTGCACAGGGCGAATGGCCATGGCCCTGTGCAGGCATGTGGGCAGCCCAAGGAGGGCAAGGAAGGGAAAGAGGAGGGAGATGCTGCAGGGCCAGAACAGTTTGGAATTGCTACCACGTGCAATATGACAAGCAGTGCCAGCACTGCCACCAAATCCTGTGCTGGAGCAGCTGCTTTCAGGTGAGGGAATACAGGTGAGGAAGGGGAGCAAACTGCCATTGCATCCTCCTGAGATGCCACATTTGGACAAGGCATCAGGCACTTGGGACACCCTCCCACCTGCAGCTCATGCATAGCCCAGCGATGCTCAAACACCAACACGGTCCAGCAGTCAGAGCGTTCCCCTGTCACAAACCTTGACTGGTTGATAGAAGCAAAGAGGGAAAAGGATTGTGATGTCAGCAGGGAACACACAGGTCTTCCTGGGGCAGATCAACCTGTCAGATGCACACTGTTCAGGCATACTGGAAGGAAAGAGGAGGAAGAGGAAGAAAAGAAGGCATCTGACCTTACACAAATCTACAGAAGCTGCTCCTAAAATTTGCCAGTGTAAAGCAAGCAAGGCATTGGAGAAGGGGAGGTGAGGTCTCTGACACTGCAGTGTGGGTACCACAGCACTATCAGGGTCATAAATGAGAGAGCTGACACCAGACTGACTGTATGGATCACACCAGGCACCAGCAGAATCACACACACCTGCTACAGAGAGATTTTCTCCAGCAGAAGGGCCTCCTTCACACTGCAGATACTTGGAAAAAACAATCCATCATCACTTTGCTGTACAGAGCCAGAAATGTTGACCTTAATGCCAGGCCAAGGATGCTCTCAGTGCCTAACCTGCACACATTTCCAAGTGATGTTTCTTCAGTTATTCCCATCCACCTAGAAATTATTAATCCTATCCACTTGGAAGTATCTCCCCAAGATGAAGCTCCCAGGTCTTAACATTATTAGAGGAAAGCAAATCCTGACAACAAGAGGAAGGTCCCACCAGCTGACACTGATGGGTGGCCATGGCAGTTCTCCAGGAGAGAACCAGGAGAAATGGTGTTGCTCAGGGACAGCCCAGGTAGCACTGGCACGTGACAGAAGGGACAAGGTGCAAGCTCAAAGCCTGAACCAGACTTCAAGAAACCATTCCCTCTTTGTGTCCTCAGTCAGCTCATCTCTCCTGCTGCTGTCTGCACCAGGAGGGAGGCCGTGGTCTTCCTCAACTACAGACCACAGCCAAGGCAGCAGCCTGGACAGGGCAGGGTAACACAAATGTTGGCCCCTGCAAAGCTGTTCATCAGTATTTCAAGGTGAATCTGGCAACACAGCTGGTTTCCTAAGTGTTAAGAACATGCTTTGCTCCAGCCTTTCATCTCAAGCAACATGCAGCGCCAAAGGGCAGCTTGCCAAAAGCAAAAATCACATGCAGGACGAAAAGCATCACCCCTGGGAAATCTGCATCCAAGGAAGGCTGGAAACCTCCCCCCCAAATCTGACAGAATTCGAATCCCTCCCCTGCTGAGACAGTCTCTTTCAATTTCTTCAGTGGATGTATTTCACGCCTCACCTGCAGAGCGACTGTTTCCTGGAGAAGGAGGAACCATGGAGAAGTTTGAGCACGGCACAAAGCCCAACCTGGATTGTGCCTCTTTTTTTTTTTTTCTTTTTGCCTTTTCTCCCCCTACTGAGGCATGTTAGGAGTGAGATTTCAGAAAGCCCCTCAACATTGTCAGTGCCTGAGCCCCCCAGCCAGCAGCCCTGAGCTGGCAGGAACAATCCAGCCTCTTCAGGAACCCTTCCTGCTTGTTCTCTGCTCACAGCACAATCAGAGCCTCAACTCACCCTCCAACAACAGTGCTGTGGATGAGTCAGGCTCGCTGCTGTCAGCTGGAATGATTAAGGATGAAATGGCACTGCTCATCAGCAATGAGGGAGCTGCAGGACCCCTGAAAGAGCCCCAAATTGGCACGAGGAAACAAAGCCCAAAACGGACTTTCTCAAAAGACCCAACCTTTTGTCCAACTCCCACACAAGCTCAGCATTGCTTCAAAGCCTAAAACCAACTTCAACTAATCTGCTTGCAGAGACAGCAACTGCCTCTTGCACCTGCCTATGGAGGATAAAAGTTTGAGGAGCTCAATGACAATTTTAGCACCAAATTGTGTCAAGTTTTTAATGTTTTTGAGTTGTGAGTCCTGCAGGGTCAACAGAAGTGGGCTCACAGATCATAATGGCTCTGACTAATCACAGGCAGCTCTTGGCTGGCTGCCTGGTTAAAACCTGGATCACTCCAATGGGAAGCTGACCCTGATTTAAACCCCAGCCCACATTTTACAGCTTCACATTGCAGCTGCCAGGCTCTACCTGACATACCTTCTTTATGACACTGCTGTTTCCTCTCACACTTCTGGTGAGCCACCAAGAATCAGGGCCATTAGCAAGGTCTCAGAGTTGACAGGTCCAAGACAGCAACCTCCAGCCAGCAAATCAGTGTGATACATTAAATAGCCAAGCAACTAAACCCACGGGCTAAAATTAGTTGCAGGAGAACATCAGTCCTTTGGGGAGGTCACTCTAAGCCAGCCCACATTAGTATTTATTAATAATAGTACCTAATAATACTAATACCTTTCCACTTGCACAATTTTCCCTCAAGATGCAAGAACAGGAAGCCCATTGCAGAGAAAGAGCCACACAAGGCATTGGATAAGACATTTCAAGAGCACCTCCCCAGCTCCAAAAGCAGCCCCTGAAGTAGCTCTTGGCATGCAAGACAGGTGCCTGCGTTCCTATGACATGGGGAACCCTCAAAAGTCATGACTCACCAGCATTTCCACCTCTGGAATTCAAAATGTAACAAACTAGCTGGTCTTGAAACCCAAACCATTCTGTGATTCACAACAGAGTGGGTATGCCAGAGATCACCTCTTGCCCAAATACATATCATTTTGGTTGACAGCTGTAATGGACGTCAGAGCCTTGCTCTGCACGGGAGATTCAGCTGGAGATCACCTCTGGATCTGCTGTCTGACTGGAATACAGAGGCAGGCATTGGCACTGAGAATGGTGCTTCAGGGATTGAGAGCTGATGCCTTCCCAAACGGCCAAGTAAAGCAGATAAAGCAGCTGTAGGTTGATTTGATGATTTAATCAATAAGATAATTATATTAATTCAACAGTTTGATACAAAGCCACTTCCTTTCTGTTTGATTTAACTGCATTTCAGAATTTTCATGGCCGAGTTGATCAAATACATAAAATAGCAAATTTGTGCTAATTAATTAATATCAGATGTATTTTCCTTAACGATGAATTGCAGAGGCCCAGAGGCAGAGAGCACTATCACCCAGCAACCGTGTCATGACAGCCCATAGATCTGCACCTACAGTCACCACACAGCCAACTACCTGTGCCAGAATTCATCCAAAATGCAGGACAACTGTACCACGAGGGGGCCTGGCAGAGAACAGAGATAACATCCACATCCTTGAAGTGTGGGCATCTTTTCCTAATAGAGGCATCCAAACACTTCTGGTAATGGGGTAAAGAAGGATTAATATCAGGTATATGGTTGTTTTCCATTTACAAGGAAGAGCAGTAAAGTGTCATCGTTCAGGAGGGTGGATGACTTTAGGGGTTCATTTTTTAGCTTTGTACCCTAAGGGAACAGCAGCTAGAGAAGCCAGTCAGCACCACCACCACCACCCCTGCCCAAAGGTACAGTTACATGGTGAGCCCCATCCCTACTGTTAATGCAGCAGAGAACCACTGTGAGAGGCTGAAAAACTGTGAGAGGAACCTCTACCTTGTCAGACTGCAGGGCATCCCTCCCCAGGGCAGGGAGAAAGTATTCTTCACTCTCCTTCCCACAAAGGTGCTCCACTCCTGTTGCTGGGCAGCAACGTTTCAGAAAGCAGACTGAAGGCATTGGGGAGACTGGTGCTGTCTGCAATGATCCTTGGGTTTTCTGCTTTTCCTTAGGAAGGACAAAAAACACACACCCACACTCCTGCCTGCAACTACATCTATGCAGTAATTCCCAATGTTACCACAACCTGCTTTCAGGCTTCATTCTTTTTCCTCCCCTTTTCTCCACTTGAAAATTCTCTAACCTCTGACACTGCCAGGAGAGATGCCGTGCAGGCTATCGTAGGTCAGCCTTCTTCAAACAATTCCAGGCCTTCTTGCCAGGTTCCTCTCTGGGTAATACCAATCCTCCAGCAAGGAAGAAAAGCCTCTAATTAAAAAGACCTGGACAGCAACCCACCAGCTCCCACTCCTGCCCTGATCAATGAAGCTTGCTAATTAAAAGTAGTTGACCTGAGCAAAGAATGGCTTGGAGGAGATTAGCCCAAGGGAGACAAGATTTAAGAATTAAATTACTTGACTGGTCTGTTTCATTTTATTTTACAACCCCAGTTCTTCCTCCTCCCCCACACAGGTAAACAGTGGCTTTGAGGACTCAGTCCCAATTTGTAGGAGCAAAGGAGCAGAAAGCACAGTCCTGCTGTTTAATTCACTGTCAAACACCACAGGCTGAGCGCTTGGGGCTGTCGGAGCAGCTGCTCTGTCTGATCACCAGGTGACAACTGAAAAACAGCCTGGTGGCACCTAATTTCTGCAGTTTGATTAACTAGTCCTTTGCACCCTGCCACAGGCACAGGACTGGGGACAGACACCGGCAGTGCCTCAGACACTCGCTCTGACTCCACAGCCAGAGTCTCACTGATGTATTTATCTCCCCCTGAAACCCCCAGGAGATTTATGCCCAGCAATCAAAAGGACACAACCACCACCCAAAAGTAGTAGTGCTCAGGTCAGGTCCCCATCGTGTGGCCTGAGCAGTGACTCACTGGTGTGAGTATCCCACCTCACAGGGCTGTAAAGCAGGCGAGAATCCTAAAGCAAATCCACACGCAGCAGACACACTGTGTCCCACATCTGGGGTCTTGCAGGATGCACTGGAATTGCAAGGAAGCTGTTTGGAGAGTTCTCACATCTAGTTTCCAAGGTTGCTTTGCCCTGCTCACGTCATTGGGAACCACAGGAGCTCAGCATCTCTAGAAACCCTGTTAATAAGAGGCAGAGGAGAAGAACGTAACGCTTCCTTGCTTCAGGAGAATTGGCTGAAAACGTGAGGTTTTTTCCCCATACAATTAGAAATTCCAGTGCATACATGAAATATGTTCTCCTTTAACCACCAGTATTCCAGGGCCTTCACCACAGAGTATCTTTAAGGGGATTTGCCCAGAGCATATACATTTGCACAGAGAGAAAGAATATTCCTGGGAGAAAAGAGAAGCTTCCAAACCAAATGCTTGGGATTTTGTTTATGTTCCACACACATTTTCTTTTTAAAATCACTGTCTTGGAGCTGAGGGGAATAAGATCAAGAGCAGGAGTCATGGCAATCCTGTTTGTATAACTTATTAATGCACTGGCTTTTTTTCTCTGGTACACCATTTATTTTCTCTGGTGTGGCTGCAGAGCCTAAAGTGTTCCCCCATACTCCTGATTGTTGATACCAGATCTTCAGAGCATTTCAGCTTTCACTCCCTCATGATTATTCTCTCTTCTTTTCTCCTTCATGCAGCCTGCAGCAACTTGCTCACCATTTTCCAACCAGCAGAGCTGGACACAGCTGACACTGGACTGACCAGCAGAGCAAGGCACTTTCTATTTCAGCTGCAGTTCCCCAGTGAAAATAATACTCTATGGCTTTTTCTAGTCCCCTTAAAAAAAACCCCAACCTGATTGTAGAGGGAGAAAGAAGTGATTGCATAGCATCCAGCAAAAGGAGCTGGTCATGAGTTAGGACCCTAGGGCACTACAACCAGAAAAAAAAGCTCCAATATCTCCTTACGAATGCCAGCCAAAGGGAAAATAATTCGGCACCAGAAATCTAAACACAGCCAAGCCATCTCAGCGAGGCAGTATGTCATGATCCTCCCCACTGAGGAAAGTAGTACACAGGCATGTAGTAAGAGACACAGAGTTAAACCCACAGCTGCTGCAAAACCAGAGGTCTGCCTCCCGGGTGCCCTAGGTGCCCATAGTTCTGGTAGGGCTCACCAAGCCCACAGGGATGTCGTGGCTCAGGCATTGTTTAAGCTGCATAAACAAAGATGTCTGAGATGTTATCATATACTGTTACCCAGCCCTAATTCCCCAGCCACTGTCCCTGAAGTAATCCCATCATTTTTATTACCAGGAGGGAGCTTATTGCAAACCCAGCCACTTTTCCTTCCAAAGGCAAGAAATTTCATCAGAGATGCAGCAAAACATCCTCATCTGATGTGCGAAGCAAGAGATTTCTTTAAAGAAAGTTGGTCTCTCCAGCAACACCTCCCTCCTGCCCTAAGGAAGAGAAGTACAGGGAGGCAGGATGAGAAGCAAAGCTGGATAGTCCATCAGAGGAGGGTGCTGAGGAGATGCAGTCCCTTCCAGCTACCTGGCTGAAATTCAAATGCTGGATTAGTGTCTCTGGCACACTGCTAACAGCAGGCAGAGGAGAGAAATGTAGTGCTTCTTTCCAGCCTTTTGGATCTACAAACCTCTCCCAGGCAGCAGACATTCTGGTCCACCTAGAATTAGAAATGAGACCAATTTGTCAAATAAAATTTCCAGGTACAAGGAACAAAGCTGAATTTCTATCAGGCAGAGATGCTGTAGTAACACTGTAGCAGCTGGGAACTCCAGTCAGGTGAAGGTCAGGGCTGCTTGGCATCCACTACAGTCACAGGCCTCTCAGAAAACCAAAAAGAGCAAAGGATGAACACTTCCCCTTGGCAAGCTCGCTCCTGTCCAGCTGGATACGACGGGCTTTGAAGGCTGGAAACTCAGCAGGGCTGGCTGCAGCAAAACAGGGAGGGAAACGGAGATATGGAAGGAGAAAAAAGTTAATCTTCAAAAGCAAAGTGGTTTTGTTCATCTTCTCTTTGGTCACCAAGTTAGCTCCAGCTGTGACTTGGGTCCGGGACTGAAAGGAGAACGCGAGCTGGAGCCCTCGGGAATTGGAGTCACTTATGTGTCTTCTTTGTACTGAGTTACAGCTCACATAAAAGTGAGGGTGGCAAGCCCTGAAGGTGCCCTTTAGCCACAGAAAGGGAAAAGTGCTGCAAAAGACAGACCTTGATAAAACACGATCCAAATGGGGACACATTGGGCATCCCCTGGGGTGCGTGACAGCTGTGCAGGCAATCATCCTGACAGCACCAGGAGGGCTGGGCTCTGCCTTTGGCCCACATCCATTCCGTGGGGAGAACACAGGCAGGCGCAGGGACCGGCGTTACACTCACGTTTGGCTGTGTCCTATTTCTCCTCTCACATCTCTACCAAAGCAGCGTTTTTCCACCTCCCCCCTTGGACACCTAACAAGGCTCAGCAGCTGGAAGCCCCTTACCACTGCCAAGCCCAGCACCCAAGGACCTGCCATCTGTGCTCCAGCCTGCTTTTTGTACTGATTTGTTGCGTTTTCGCCCTGATTGCGCGCCTCGGGCAGGCGACAGTTGCTTGGTGCAGGACTTGGAGGAGGGAAGTTTTACAGCTTGGCTGCTGCCAACGCACAGATGTTACAGGCTGGGTCACGGCAAGGTGCTAAAGGCCTTCAGAAATGTTGCAAAGCATTAATTATGTTCCTGCAGCTGTTCTTTAACCCTCATCCGTGCCTCCTTTCTTCCATGGGCTGCCAGAAAGACAACTATGAACGGGAAATCAAAGCAGGAGGCTTTGAAAAGAAGGCAGAGTCTTTAAAGGTTAAAAGAAACAGCACTCTGCAGAGACAGAGCTTTTTTAAAGCTGTTTGTCGCTGCCACTTGCTTGGACACCTCCTCTTCTCCTACTTTGGTGCAGCGCTGAACTCCAACAGCATCCAAGGTGAAATGGAAGAGGTCACCCAAATCCTGACATTTCCCAGAACACATCTCAGCTGGGAGGTTGATCCATGAGCTCAGGAATGCTTTGTCTCACAAGAGTGGAGAGGGGAATGATTAGTGGCATGGGTTTAACCAACCCTCCCATCTGTGCAGATGCAGAGATGAGATCTGGGAGGGGTTTCCCTGCTCTTTCACACGTTTACATGAACCTCTTGAAGCAAGTCCAGAGGAAGGCGACAGAGGTGCCCAGAGCGATGGAACACCTCCCCTGGGGAGAGAGGCTGAGAGAGCTGGAGCCATCCAGCCTGAAGAAAAGGCTCCAGGGAGACCTTAAAGACCCTTCTTGTGCTAAAAGGGGCTCCAAGAGAGCTGGAGAGGGACTTTGGACAAGGGCCTGGAGCAATGGAATAAGGGGGAATGGCTCTAAACTGAAAGAGGGGAGGTTAGATTAGATGTTTGTAAAACATTCTTCCCTGTGAAGGCAGCGAGGCCCTGGCACAGGTTGCCCTGAGAAGCTGTGGCTGTCCCATCCCTGGGAGTGTTCCAGGCCAGGCTGGGCAGGACTCAGAGCAATCTGGTCTAGTGGTAGGTTCCTCTGCCCATAAGGGAGTTGGACTGAGAAGATCTGTAAGACCCCTTCCAATCCCAACCATTCTGTTATTCTATGGTCAGAAAAACCCCTTTATGCCCCAGCTGGACCAGAGCTGTACTCAAACAGACAAGTGACTAAACTGACCTGCTGCACCCAAGCTCAGAGCTTCTCCCATCTCTGCTACAGAAGCTGGGGAATGCCAAGTGTCAAGACAGCATTCAAGCAGGCTTACCTCAAACAGCTCTGGGAGATGTATGAACCCAAGTCTCCTGAACTCATCTCCTGTGCTTCAGCCCCCTTGACAGCCACCAAGTGCCAGGGTTGGCAACACACCTCCCAGGGTCCCTGCAGAGGCATTCTCTGGGCAATGGGAAAAATGAAGCTGCTGCAGAGACAGTAGATCCATTCCTACAGCACAGTGCCATTCAGAGCTGCCACTGCACAAAAACAGTTAAGGAGGTGTGCACCCAGATTTGCCCCAGACTCATGGGTATCCCCACACCAGCAGGGCAGCCATTCCAGTGCTAAAATTGCTGCCTGGGGAAGCATCTCCATACCCCACAAACCAGAGGTTTCCAAGCTGCAAAGCAAAGCCCCAGCTCAAACATGGCCATTCACTAACATATCTGCACAGACTGGGCTGCAGCTGTGCCACAGGACCATGAGTGGGCTGATCAAACCCACCAGGCTCCTGAAAGGCCTCTCCCTCCCCTATTCCCCGTGCTTTAAGCTGCAGTCAAACAGAGCATAACTCCTTCTAAGACTTGCAGATGTGTGTCTGAATCTGGCTGGGCAGTTTGTGCTGGTGAGAGGGAACAAGATTGTCTCTGGAATCCTTTGTGCTGCAGCTCTCTGCGCACAATAGGCTCCCGCGCACTCGGGGGCTGAATAACTTTTCATGCTAGAAATGAAGCAAGGGGGAAGAGAAAAAAATAATACAGGCACAATAGCAAACAAACAAGCAGAGAGCGAGGTGATGGAAAAGCAGGCAGGAACAGCTATGCTGTCGTGCCCAGACACACATCCCAAACAGCATCTTCCACATTCAAAAAGGCATAAACTGATAAAAAAGAAGTTTTTGCCTGACATGTCTTGGATGTGCCTTTGGTCAGGGATCGTTGGGACTCAGCACGCTGGCCAGGACTGGAACTTGTGCATAATGGCCCCAGACAGCTGCTGTGGCTGGCACAAATGTTCACTCCTCTGCATCACTTCAGAGCCAGGAGAACTAAAAATAAAAAACAACAAAAAACCTCCCAATGTACAGGCCTTGAAAGGGAATCCACAATAGCGTTAAGCACTGAGCCCCAGGGCTGTGTAACACCAGACTGAGCAATGCTGACAGCCACAGGTGAAAGAGCTTCCACCAGGTAGCTCAGGACACTCACCCCAGGTGCCCAAACAGGATACAATTCCTCCCACACCACAGCAGTGAGTGATGGCTTTTTCCCCTTCCCCCAGGGAAGCCCGGCCCTGGGTGTGCAGCCATTTCAAACAGGAATTGGGCATCAGCAGCATCACCCCAACAGTCCTTGCACCCTGGGCTTGCCTTCTCTTGGGCAACCCTAACCCTGCCCTAGGGCAGCCAGAGGTGGGCCAACATCAGAATCCCACCAGCATGGACCAACACCCAAACAAAATCAGAGTGAAGGCTTTGCAGGAACAGTTTTTGTGTTAAGACATTTCTGGACACCCCCGTTCTGCCTAAACATCGGGAGACAATGTTTTTATCTGACTAATAGAGCTCCTCAAACCACGTGGCTCAGGCTGGCTATTTTAAAACAACGTTCAGCTGATAAATTATTTCGTCAGAAACAAAAGTAACAGCCCACTCTTGCCGAGCACTCTCACCCCCAGGTATCAGAGTGGATCAGAAAGGCTGTGCTGGGGAAAACCACAGCATCATTAAGGTTGGAAAAGACCTCTAAGATCATCGAGTCCAAGCCCTGATGCAACAACATAACTCACAGCACCTGTGATCCTGGAGCAGAAACTCCTACTTGTCCAAAAGAGCCCTCAGCAGGGCCCTTCAGAGAAGCAGCTTCTCCAGCAGCCTCTCCCAAACAGCAGCTTTCCTCTTTTTTCCAGCTTTCTTTATTTATTTTTTAATCTGCTTTTTTTTTTTTTTCCCCCTGACTCCAACTTGAAGTCATGTAAATTTTACAGAGGGGCTGACATCTTCTGATGAAGATGCTCCCATCGGTGTTATTGTCTGGCTGCCAGCTTCTGGGAAACAGGCAAGGCACGAGGGCGGTTGCTGTTTTTAACCGGAGGCCGCGTCTGACTCCAGCGTTAGGGGACTTAATGAGCACTGTGCAAAGGGAGGGAGGGCTGCCAGAAAGCAAACAGGGAAAGCTTTATTTTTACATTTCATTATTTTTATAAGAAAAATAACACAGGGACCTTCAGGGAGGCATAAAGGGGATTTTTAATTTTTTTTTTTTAATAGCAGTAGTTGCAGCTGGAAGAACCTGCTGAGATGTCCTGTGCCTAAATAGCAGGGAGGTGCCTGGGTGTCCATGCAGGACATTACAGCTGACCTTGCCCTTCTAGGTCTCAAGGTCTGCAAGGGGACATCCCTCATCCTTCATTAGTGGGTCCTGTTGGGGATGGAGCTGCAATCATGGCCCACCCACAGTAAAGGCCAGACATGTTCTCCCCTGCTTAGGGACCACCTCACCCTCTAGGAATCAAGACCTGTGCCAATTTGCAGAGTACACAGAGCAGATCACACACTCCTAATGTGAACCCCAAGGTATTGACAAATACACACTACAGCTCTAGGAGTCCTCCATAGCTCACCCCATCCATCCAACCCCATCCCAGACACAGGATGGACCTGCACAAAGGACCCTCTCTCAAAGGTCAGGGTCTGCAGGCTGCCCCAAGGAGTCCAGGCAGCCTGGGAACTCCCTCTCCAGCTCTAAAGGGCGTTAAGGCCATTCAGCAGGTGCTCAGCACCAAGAAAGTCAAAACTAAATCCAGTAGTCTCTAGAAAAGATGGAAAGGGCCAGCAAGCCTGACACTATTCCCCTAAAAGCAGCAGGGAAGAGGTTAAAAGAAAAGATTTATGGGCACATATCTCTGCCAGAACCACCAGGTGATCATGTGTACACATTTCTCTACTCTAAGACCTAATTTTCCACCATTTCCCTTGATTTGCTGTTCCTATTCTCCCATTTCCTTGATTTAGGGCCCAATTATTTCTTGTCCTCTTGCCAGTGAAACAAAATATTTCATAAGCACTCCTGCTGCCTCTCCTCATTCCCTCCCTCCTTTGGATTCTGGTTTCAACACCTGACTCATGCCTCGTGTTCTCTAAAATTTAGAGTATTTTAGTGAACACCTAACAATGATTTTACCATTTTTCTCAGTGATACAAATGGGATTTGGCACCAACTAGCTTGCTGTTGGAATTTAAGTGAGTCTGTGGCTGCCACAGCTCTGGCACGTCTTTGCAAAGCAGTCCCTGGGGATTGTCACCTGGGCATTGTTTCCTTCTGATGAGATTGTGTCCTTCAGGAGGGACGAGCCACACACCCTGGGCTGAGCTCATGGTGACTGCTGGGACAGGGAGAAGGGCAGACAAGTAAAATTTACTTTTCAAGTTCATCCAGGCCAGCCCCAGGGAAGAGCTGGGGACTGTCATCCACACACAAGTGAGTCCAGGATCTGATCCTTCTCCTTAAGGATATAGACAAACTCTGTTTTCATTAAAAGAAAAGAATAATGTCTCTGGCAGGTCCCCAGTCTAAACTTCTAAGCATAACCCAACCTTTCAAGTGGTTCATCACAGACTGGCTTCTTTAAGCCCACTGAGCACCAGTCCTTCAAAACACCCCTAGGAAAACACCCTCCCCTCCCCATGGAGCAATGGTTTTACAATAAATTTCCATCCCTGTTCCTCCCCCTTGCCCAGGTTTGCACCATTTCAGCATACAGCATTTCTAGAGCTTCCTCCTACCAGTTCCCATAACCATACCCACACCTGTCACAACACAACCATGAAAAGGACAGTTAAAAGTGCTATTTAAACATTGCCAACCTCTTTCAAGGAGATGGACCCATAATGCTAGGTGAGAAGGAGCACAGATCAAAGCAGAGGTTCCTTAGGCCATGAGCCTAAGAGTGAAAAAGTTCATCATTGCTCCAAATCAAGCTGAACATCCACTCAAAATTGGTTCTGAACTCATGCAGGTCCCCAGGACCTTGAACTCCCATGACCATCAGCTGCTTACCAATATGTGCACAACACCATGCATTTAGCCTTCATTTTTCCCCACCAAAAAAACCCAACCAAAACCAAACATAAAACCACAACTGGACATGCAGCCTTTCCATTCAAACACCACGAAAAGGGTTTCAGATTTGAAAGTTGTAGCTCACCAGCTGGCTCTAGCTTGGGTCCCTCTCCAGAAGGGCCATCTCCAGAGATTCTAGTCCTTCCAGTGGCTGGCTGGCAGAAACAAGGAGGAAACATTTTGAGAAGATCAGGAGAAGGGGACAGGATGAGGTACTCTCTCCTAGATACTTTGAGCTATGCCTGTTCTCTTCAGCCACACGAACGATTAGCACAGCACATGGAGAAGTGTCCAAACCTGATTTCATGCTCAAATTTGGGGTCAAGTGAGCAAGAGAGCTGGACACAGCTGAGATGCAGAGCCCTGTCATAAATCAGGCCCTAAAACATTGTAATGGAAAGCCCTAAGAAGGTCAAAACATTCACACTTCCCAGAGCAGGTGGTGGGATCTGGTCTTCACACCCACCACCGCTGCTGGCAGCTCGTTCACACCTTTCATGGAGCCTGGAGGACAAGCTGAGGCCTGCACTGCTGTTCAGCCACACCAGACTTGCTGCTCTGTTAAGGGATTGGGCAAGTTCACTCCAAAAAGCTCCACAAAATAATTGACCACCAAATGCCACCACAGTGAGAACACTTTGGTCTGTGATAACCCAAGAAACAACTGAGGTTTGTTGCAGGGGGGCAGCTCTTTATCTGAACTTAAAAAGAAGAAGTCTAGCCCTAGCTAGAAATATCAAGTAGGAATGGAGAACATGAGGAAAAAAACCTTGGAAAAGGCTCTGCAGATTTCCCTGTACAAGGCCATTGTCTCTTGACAGCTGGGGCTACGCAAGACAAGATCCCCTCTATTCTGAATGTGCCCTGGAAGCAGCTCCTGGGACCCCACCTACCACTCCGTGGGGTATCAGACCTACTCTGGACTCCTCCTAAGGATCAGTGAGGGCTTCTGAATTCCACTTGCAGTTTGGAGAGGTGTGGGGATCAGTACCCCCTCCCCCCCCAATATCTGTAAAATCCAGAGGCCTCAGAGGATGCTAACCAGGCTAACTTCATCCTTCCCTTGGTACAATCAGTTCTGCTAACTGTATTGGCCTGAGAGTTAGTAGATTAATGTCACTTTTAATTTATCACGTGGCTGGCTGGAAGCATCACCTCCAGGGGAAGCTGACTCACCCTAAGCACCGTGTTTTCCAGAGGGCCAGCTAAGTCCTGCCCTCTAGACCAGCTTCCCCTTCAAGCTACCTGTCAACCTAGCACAGGCTGGACAGTCCCTGAAAGCTGAAACACCATGGTTCATGTTCCTGGCAAGTACCACCACAGGGCTTAAATCCCCTGAAAAGGATTGGAAACGGTAAAAGCTGGCCATTAGGGCAGTTTTATATGGCATAGATATTCCAGGTTGTAAAGTGTGTTTGGAAGGACAATTCTGCTCCCTCTGCTGCCTTTCCTCAGAGGAAAGAAGATAAATGTCCAGACATGTTCATAGCCCAGGGCAAGGGAAACACGACATCCTCTGAACAGCGAGCAGAAGTGCTGGAGAGGGGAGACACGCTCAGAGGCAGCGTGATCAGCTTCCCCAAGACACCATCAAACCCAAAGCACCCCTGGCCAGCCCACACCAGGGCCTTTGTGCCTCTCCCAGCAGCCCAAGTGTGGGGTGTTAGGGGAAAAGGTGCTCACAGGGAGTCCACCCTGACCCTGGACAAAAAGCTGGGTCTGGATGGCTCAAGATAAGACTACAGCATGTGAGCAGAGCAGTGCCTCTGTGTGCTTACTCTGCTGCCCCAAAAAATTCCTCTCCCGTTTGATTTGACCATTCAACAAGCACAGCGAAGGACTGTGTGGTCCTCAGGGAGCTCACTAAGCCGATATTTCCGTAGGGAGCTTGTGCACCAGAATCTAAATATAGTTTTAAAAAAAATAAAATCAGTCCCTACTCTATCTGATCAGGAGAAAAGCGTTTGGAGGGTAAATTGAGACAGGAGTGTTTGCTCAGATTTATGGTGAGGTGGAATAAGCTGGAGAGGTCTGAATTGAATCCATCCCTTGAGGTGAAGTGTAACTACATAACCCCGAGGTTCAGCTATGATTTCCTTTGCAGCCTGTCAAAATGCCAGAGGTCCCTTCAACCTCAGCTATTTGTGTTGGATGCACAATTCACTGTACCCTATTTTGATGCTGGGTATAGGAGGGATATGGTTAGGGCCACAGCAGATCTATCCCTTCTCCCACCTCATCTGATGGAATCCAAACCTTTGTCAGAAAAGGGCTCCAGCACTTTTCCCAAAAGGAGTTGTTAAACGACATTTACAGCCTTGGAAGAGCAGATGTCCACCAGCGATCAGTTTTTCCATTCATCCATTCATTCCATTCAGGATGGATCAGATCAAGAGAACAGGGACTACACAAACCCTAAAATACACAGGTCCTCAAATGCTGAAACGTTTCTCAGCCTTTTCTTTGCTAAATTGGGGGGAAAAAAGAGACAGCAGGGAAGAAAGATGTAACTTGGTTTACTGGATGCTCCTAATCGAGCTCTAGTGCCTAGGATCAAAGATTAGTTGATTAAAATCCAATTTCAAAGCTTATTAACTTTTGAATGAGAAATGCTGCTATGGTGAGCTTACTTGGGCAGGCTATTTCTGGCTTGGCAGAAGCAGCTGGCAGGGAAAAACAGCTCTTTGCTTATCAGCACCCAGCCTGGACCCAGATGAGGCAAGAGGATTTCACCTCCTCAGACCACTTTAAATCAAAACTAAATGAACAAAAGGACTTCCCTTAAGCTGGACATTAAAATCAGCTGGGCATTTCCCCTTCTTGCCACCACAGCTTGTTTGAAAACCATGCAGAGCCTTTGTGTTGTTTTGCTAAGTTACCCAAAATTCACTTCCCTGCAAGGTATTCTGGTCAGGCTGGCAAGTGACAGCTCTGACATGAAGTCTCTGGGTAACTTCAGCCCACTTCTTGCCCAAGCAGCTCCTTGTCCTTACAGCAGCTGTTCCACAACCAGCTCTGTCCCACTACAGGACAGGAAACCCTGGCACTCACTGCCTGCCGAGGGAGATGACAAGCCAAGCTGAGATCTGTTTGCCACAGGCTTTCATCCTGAGGGACATAAATCCCAGTTCCTAACCTGAGATCATTTCAGGACATTATATATTTTCAAGCATATATATTCAAGTATATTTTAGAGCATTCAAGATACAGAATCACAGAATCACTCAGGTTGGAAAAGACCTCTGAAGGTGTAGGGTAGAGCTGCGTCCTGGAGCTTTAGGATTCAACATGTTCCTTATCCTAAGGATAAATGGGGGTTAGCACTGCCTTTGGGGAGCCAGTTCATCCCATCCCCTCCTGTTTGAGCTATTCCTCACAATATTGCTTCCAGAGACTTCCCCAGCTTGTCTGTTCTTTCCCAGGCACAGCAACAGTAAAGATGGGAACTGCAACACAATTCCACAGCAAACTTTTTCAGGTGGTAAGGGCCCCTTTCTCTCTCAGGTACACAATTTTTCAGAACATCTCTCATCCAGGGAAAGAGTATTTCAGGCTATCTGTGCCCAAACAATGGTTTTCACCTCTTGAAGGACTGAGTCTATCAGCTGAATGCAGCTATACTCTAGATCAGCTATTGATGGGGACTCATATGTGTAGCAAAGGTGGCAGCTGTGAAGCACCAAGGTCTGGGTCTGACTCTTGCCCTGCTCACAGTGAAACACGTGATGTGTCTTCAAGAAGTACCAGAACAAGAGGAGCTCAACACCAAAGCAGGGGGGAGAAGGCAATTTGTGCTATTGTACTTTGAAGAGGCAGCAGGCAGTCTGGGTGACCAAGTTTGAAGAGTGGCTGGTGACAGCAATGTGACAAATACCTTGTCTCTCTGGGACGCACCTCCGTCGCTTCTTTCCTCTCTCCTGCTGCACCCCAGGAATTGCAGACACACTGCCCAGAGCAGCATGGCTGAAGGAGCTCCACTTCCAGACACTTTCAGACCCAACTCCAAACAGCCACCAGATCAGTAAATGACACAGCAAACAGTGGCTTGCCCCTGATTCAATTAAATCTCATCTTTAACCAAGGAAAAAGGAAAACAGTCTTACAATCTGCCTCCAGTATACACGAAGTATGTAGGAGCTCTTCAAAAGGATTCCTGCTCCTGCAGATCAGGCACAGGCTTTCAGAGGAAGAAAACCAGTTATTTCCACACATCTTTTTGCAATGTTCCACCAGGTTCTTGTTACACATAGTGCCTCTGGGGAAGGAAGCAGTGTGGACAGCACAAACCAAAGGCCTCCCCCATCCCTGACAAACCCTGAGCACACAATAATACAGAGAGAAAAGGGCATAGCAACAAACTTCACCTACACACAGGCACAGCAGGGATCCAGCCTCTGAAACCCAGCCCACAGAAAACTTTGAACACAGAGAAAAAATGTTGGCATAACATTGTTGTAGAATAAGACCTCCCTGCTGGTGGTGAGGCAGCTCTAGCCTTGGGGTAAGAGCATGTTTTTCTCCCCTAAACTGTGCAGAGGTCAGGATGGAAAAGCACAAAGTTTTTTCTGTGAGTAAAGAGGTGGTTTTTAAACTACCTCTAGAAGGAAAGTCTGATTCTCCTGTTATGCAGCCTATGCCACTGCACCAGCCAAAAGGGAAAGGGCCAGGAGGCCAGCAGGGGTTTGGAAGTGCCACCCTTGAGCTCCACCTTGTGCTCCCAAGAGCAGTAGCCCTGCTCTCTCCTGCAAGCCTACCTTGTGTATTCCAGCAGCCAGCTCCAAGCGAGCTGTGAAACAACACTTGGGAGCAAAGGCAACACCAGATCAGCCAGGCAAACGCTGAGGAGAGGTGACAGTAACAAGGAAGGTTATGTTTAGCCTCACATCTGTTCTGTTTGGAAGCTCTCTTCACAGGGAGGAGAAAAAAAAAAAGCTTAAGAATAAATCTTTTACTTGGAAAACATCCAGCCTGGGAACAAAAAGCAAGAGCCCAGGAGAATGAGTAATTGAATGGAGAGAGACTGTTGAGCAGGTGAGGTCAGGGCATGCAGGGAGCACACATGAAGGACCACCAGCACAAGCAGGATTTGGGGAAAGCAGTCACCTTTGAGGCAAACAGGCATGCTCTGGCTGCTTCAGCAGGATCATCTTCTGAAGGGGAAGGAACAAAGCCCTCTGCTGCCTCCACTTCTCACAGACCCCACTTCTACAACAGGAGGAACCAGCTCCAATCTTCCCTGAGCTCTCCCAGCCCAAAGCCCAGCAGAAAGCCACATGCCAGGCAGGAACTGGGAGCTACTGGTGAAGGTAGCCCAGTGTGGAGGACGTGCAAAGTCACTGAATCTGGGTCTCAGTCTGGAGCCAGCTGTTTCACATGGTTCCTAACATCACAGAGCCCACCTGCACCTTCTCTGAAATGCCCCAGTACTTCCTTCTCTATCCTCACTCAGCCCCACCTGGATCACATCCTGCTGTGACAGCAAATGCCAGCAGAGGAATAGAAATGCACACACTGTTTGCTCAGGGCCAGTTCAAGCACACTTGATTGCAGGCACATTCCCATCTAGTCTTCCAGTGTCCCAGCACCCACCAGGAGCCAACACACCATGGAAGCAACAGGATCCTTCTCTGCCCACTGCACTCCAGTCCCAAGGAAGCAACACCAGGCTTGGTTAAAATTCCACACAAACAACCACCTGGGCCACATAATCCAGCTCCAGACAGGCTTGCTAGGGATATTTCCCCGTTACTGCTTCAGTGCCAAGTGACAGATCTGAGTCCCACTGCATTACAGGTGGTTGCAAATCCAATTTCCTTCCCCCCAAAAAACAGGCATGTTTGCACCTGCCTCGACCCCCCTGCACCCTGCATGAGGATGGAGAGACTGGCTGAGCAACAACAGAGCCCACATGGCATTAATCCTCCATGTTCTTATCAGGAATCCAAATCTCTAATTTACTTCATCCTGAAGTCACTTAAGTATAAGCATCACTCCTGGCCCTACTTGTGTATTTACTTTTCTGGTTGCAGATATAATTGTTACACTAACGGCGCTTTAGCTGTGATTATAAATACCCAAACTCCCATGCCTGTGTATGTGCAGGCACGCATCCACACACGCTCATTCTTCTACCTCTTGAGAAATGGGTCTGTTCCGCTTTCTTCTGCTACTGATAAAATATTGATTAGGGAATTTGAAAATTTGAAATGATTTAGGAGTCCCTGGATGGGAAACGTAATGTACTGTGCCGGTCGCATTATGAGCCATCCATCACCTGTCAGTGAGCAGCAAAAAAGTGACAGAATCAATACAAACGTGTCTGAAGATGGGTTTAATTCATTTCCCTTCCCCCTCAGGCCATGGCTGGAGCATCCCAGCCAGAGGAGAAGGGACAGCTGGGTAACACCAGCCCAACCTCAATCCACCCAAAGTGCAAGGGGGTTAACTTCTTCCTTGGCAGTCCAACCACATCAGGGCCAAGGGCCAAGGTGGGTGACCTTGGCCACACTCCCAGGGGAGCATGGCCAGGCCAGCCAGCCAGGAATTGCTAAATCACACCCTGAGGGCAGTGTTCAGCTGCCCTTGTGCCCCAAGATGGACTGTGGTGCCTGCAATCTCCACATGGGTAACAGGACCTGCACAGCTCTTACTTGAAGCTGCTTTGACTGACTTGGACAGGTTGTGTCCCTAAAGCCTCCCCGTGGCTGGTAATTCCAGCCTCTCCCAGCACCCTTTACCCCATGGAGCATTCCCCTCTATTACTGTGCTTTCAGAGGGACCAGACTGGGCAGCATACAGTACGAATCCCTCCCAGCTTCCCTACTTCCCTTCTGCACCACCCACCTTTAAATCAGCATGGCCTGGTCCAGCTCCTCATTACGCATTCCTTAACCATTTGTTGTTCTAGCATCGAGAGTTTTAAAATAATAAAAAAAAAAAAAAAAGAAGGGGTGGGCAGAATCCATCCATAGGGCCATACATCATCCTCCTGCATTTTGCAGACGGATTCAATTGGCCTGTGATCCTCTTTTGCAGATTCCCTTAGAACACTGTAATTCATCCTGCAAGGCATTTCAAATGAGACTGGACAGAGCACCAGAGAAATGCCAGGAGCCAGGCGCCCTGCCATGCTCCCTGGGAGCAGAGAGGGTGACCAGGCAGGCTATTGCTCATGTGTGATTAGAGCTAATTATTCCAGGGCACAGCACAGCACAAGGGCAGCTCAAACAAGGCCAACAGAGCTGCTGTTCCCAAAAGCTGCTCCTCAACTCAAGCCAGGACTGCATTAGGCAGCAGCATTAACCCAGGCTGTAGAGCACATGGTGTGGCACAAGGGATGTTCCACAGCACAAGACAACTTTTGACCTGCCAGCTGTGGGGTGGAAGACCCAACAGCCTGCTGGGTGGAAGCAGGAGGGTCTCCAATTTTCCTCCTTGACCGGCTCTTTGCCCTGACAGAAGCCTGACAGACAACCCTCCCCTATCCTGATACCTTTCAAGGCTTCAAGGAGGCAGCAATGGATACAGGAGCAAGAACTCATCTTCTGGGCAGCATTTTTCTCCTCTGTTCCTTAGCTGATGATGTGGCTGCAGGTATGACTTTGTGGACAAAACTTTCCCATTTGTTTTGATTTTAATTCCATTATTTAATAGACCGCAAAGCCCTTAATGTGGGAGTCTCAGCTACTGCAACTGTGGAATTCACTCTGGATACATCCTCACCACCCCTAACAGACTCTATAAAAAGGTTTCCAAACCCAGCAGAAGTGGTCTATTTGCTGCCTAGTATACCATATAATCTTTTGCAGAGGTAGTATTGATCTTATTAAACCTGCAGCCACCGAGTCCTCCGATGTGTCTCAGCAGTTGCTTGCCTACAGCAAAGCAAAGTACCTCTTCCAGCCCCACAGCAATGCACAGGTGACAGCACCAGCCTACACTGACCCAGAGACGAGGGGATCACTGCATTCCTGAGAACAGTTTAATAGTCAGTAGAGCCATGGCTGTAGGGTATTTAGTCAGAAGCAATACCCCGTTTCAAAAAGAAATGTCTGAGTTATTTTAACTGTAAGGGACAGAAATTAGGGACTAATTCAGGCCGTAACAGGTACTGAATGCTGAGCCCAGAAGCAGCTCTGCTCGTGGCTAATGGATTTTGCACAGTGAGTCTGGCTCAAGGCTCTCAGCTCATCGCCCCAGGATACTCACAAGACTCACTTAGAGCTGCTCTGACAGATTTTCCTCACCCATCCACAAAGGGAGAAACTCATGAGATTATTTGTACGGTCTTCTCCAAACAAGCAACCCTCCCTACAGCACAGAAGCTGGCTCTGGATGAGAGAGGAGAGGCTGTAGGGGGCTGGGCACGGAAAGCAGCATTAAGATGCAAAGCACAGAGTTGGAACTCCCTACAAAAAAAAATATATATATATGCATCTATATGTGCAGGTACAGGAAGCTCACCTTTGTGAGGAAAGGCAGCACCACGGTGTGCTGGGAAGGCAGAGATGTAGAGCACAGCCTAAGCAGATGTTTACCTGACAGAGCATCAGCACTGGGTTATGTTCCCAGGCCGCCCTGGCAGCGACATCCAAGGAGAGGACAGATGGCAGCTCCACAGCGGAGCGCTAGGACCATGACTAGTGTCTTTCTTCTAGGCGAGGCTCTGGTGCTGCCAGCTTACAGCAGCACTGAAGGAAGGGCTGATAAGTGGCTGCTGTCTGGCCCAGAGGCGCCGGGGTGCCAAGCAGAAGGGAGGAGCAGGCACAGCTCCCACCCCCTCGGCACTGGCGCTGACCCAGTTGTGCCATCCCGCTCGTCAGCCCATCCTTCACCCTGCCGGCTCCTGCCGAGGCCTCGGGACCCGAGAAGGGGGCTGCACATGTTGCACTATTTGTCTTCTCAGGTGTCGGGACACGGGGCTGACAGCCCGATTAGTTATCTCACAAAGAAGAGCCCAAACACATCGCCAGAGAGGGGGATTGGGAGTAACACCAGGGAATGAGAGAACACCAAAGCCACTTGGCTCCCGGTTTCCCAGGGAAAGGCAAAGCATCAGTACAGCCTGAGAACTGAAATCCTTGCAAGAAGTACATGGGAAAGAACCCTGGAAGCTGAAGCTTTCACTCCTCACCTGCCATCTTTCCTTAGCCAAGAGTAAGTTGCTTCTGGTAACGGGCAAGGACCATCCCCAGTTTCAGCAGTGACCTCTTAAGCCCTGTCCTGGGACCTGCCCAGGCAGGGAGACTTAAACTATCCCTGCACCATTGGAACCCTGAAATCTGAGAATTTCACTCTTTCTGCTTTAACAGGTTGTGATCCCCAGAAATACACCTCATTTGGTCTTAAACCCTGGAGAGGACTTTCCCTGTGGTGTGATGGCTTTGAAATTAATGCTGTGTAGTTAAGGTTGTGTCACTGGAAGAATTAGGTAGAAGTGTGGACATCTTGGTTTGTGAAATATTGTAATACTAGTGTCCAAAATGAAGGGTTTAGGTGTTGTTTTATAACTTCATTTTTTACCTTTGTTACTTCCCCTTTCTTCTCCAAAAATTTGTGTTTTAAAGTTCCATTGGTTCTAAAGTTCCGCAGTGTGGGATAAGAAGAACTGATTATTGGGTTTTTATTGAAAATATCCTACACAACATCTCCCTAACTGGACAATCTGAGGTATAAATAATCTGGACGAGAGGTGCTCGAGGCCATTTGCACCTTGTTATTAACAACAAAGACCTTTGCTGTGCCGCCAAGTTATAGGTAACACTTAATAAACATTTTGAGACCAAAGAAAATCTGAAGTATTTTTACTGTGTCTTATCTCAAGTGTCTGTTAAAAGAACTCACGAGGAGAAGATTTGCCATGGTAGGGGCTGAAAGCTTCGGCCAGAATTGCGGCACTGCACCAATCCCAAGTCATCCTGCACTCTTCAAGAAGGCACATCATTGCTCTGGGAACCAGCCACCTGATCACACACACTGCTATGGAGAGGAAGAAATATTGATCCAGCAGCCCAAAGAAGTCATCCACGCCTACGTGATGCCCACAGGTGCTGGAAAAAGCAGGAAGGGACTTGGATCTCTCTCTACACCAGAGGAGAACCAGGACATATAGAACAACTCATCAAGGCATTGAAAGCACCAGGCAGAGAGGTCAGATGACTAAGAATTGTACTACAACTCCTCAGAACACATCAGTGGGAGGTGTTGCTTCAGAAGAATAGCAAAAGAAGTGTCCTGTTCCCCACACTGCCAAACCAGCACTCCTCCAGCCAGCACCAGAGTTTCCAGTGCACACATACACCCAGGCTGTTCAGCAAGGCAGCTCCTGACTTCCCACCTCAGTTGGTTTTTAGGTAGGGATCTCCACGTGAGTGATTACACCCCAGCTAATCTCTGTCACCCAAAGCTGCCCACCTGCCCTGCCAACACCTCCAGCAGAGCAGGATCCCAGCCAGCACCGATTCCAGGATCTTCCCCAGCCGTTCAGGACACAGCCAAAAGGCAGAGACTGAGCCAAGGCTTTGTAAAATGGAGCATAGCGTAGGTGGGGAGGAGGGGAGACAGCTCTTTGAGCAAGTAATTTCAATTGCCTTGAGAAAATAGGTTGTTAAAATGATAGAAATAAATGGGTTGTTTGAGCAGCCTCAGAAATGCTTTCAGAGAAAACTTCCAGGTAGGAACATTGACTGCAAACACTTATTAACTGCTACTTCATTATGAAAGAGATGTTTGATACAGATGTTTACAAATTTTGATACATTTTTATTAATCCTTCTTAACTGTTTAATTCTCTAAACCTTGCCAGAAGAACCATCACCAAGCAACTCCCTAAACACAGCCTCAACTTCTGCACAGGCAGGCGTGGGCACTGGAGGAATCACTCAAGCATCTGGCTGTACCAAGGAACACACGGTGCCCGTGTCAGACCCAAAATGACTCTTTTGATCCCAGCCTCCCAAAAAAGGAGGATCTCATTTCAGAGGGTGTGTGAGAGGGTCACTTACCCACTTTTGCCTACTCATGACATCCATCAGCCAAGGTCCCTCTAGCTCAGGCTCCTGTCTCCAACAGCAACCAAGCTTGATTTTAATGGCAAGCACTGAACAGAAGGTGGAAGGTGGAGGTGTTTTCCCAGGACGATTCTCCAGCTCCTAGCAGCCCACCACTTACAAACTCCCAAGCTGTAAATTGCTTCAGGGCTGTGTTTAGGCCCATCATCAAGAGTTATCTGCCATGAAATTGCCAAGTCCCTTTTTTAAGGTTTGTGATATTTTTTGGCCGCCACAACATCCCAGGACAAGATTCCAGGGCTGAATTAATTCCCCCCCACACATGGCATGCAAAGCTGTTGGATTTAAATCTGCAGTCCATTATTTTCTTACCCTGCAGGAAACAACAAACAATTACCTTCTAATCACCTTCTTGGGTGATTTTATCAGTGTCTCAAGTCTCCTCATAGATGGTTTTTCCAAGCTGGTGAGTCCTGACCTAGGCTATCCTCACATGGACGCTGTGACACCACCAAGTTATATAAAGCACAGCTCCTTGCTCTTGCCAACATCTTCTCCAGCAGCAATGTCAGGGTGAGCGATGCCCTGTGCTGGGACAAGTGTTCTCTCTCCTCTGGGGCTCTCACTGGAGCTGCTCTATCAATGGAGAACCAGAAGCTCTGTTTATTTTAAGCAGGGCTTGAGAGAGGCACAGGCAGAGGATGGGCAAGGAGGATCCCTGCCCCAGGTCACTGCTTTAACGAGAGACAAGATTTCCCTCCGAGGAGGCCTGTGCCAGAGGGCTGCACAGATTGGCACCTCCTGGCTACTTGGGCAGGGGTTTCTGTCCAAAGCAGAGGCATCATGCTGATGGCCAGATCCCTGCAGGCTTCCACAGCCTCCATCACCCTGCTGGAAGCAGTAGGTCCTGCCAGCCCTTCTCCAGTAACCCTGCCTGGGGACTGCAATGTCCCAGCTAGAAACTGCCCCAAGTACACAAGAAGCACGATGGTGCTGGTCTGGTCTGCAAGCTCCACCTGCCAGAGAGATCACAGCCAGTCCACCAACACATTCTGTTTTCAGAAGCTGAAAACCCTGGCGTGCTGCCGAGTCATGGATTCTTCATCATTAGCACCTCGCCTAAGGGCGCACACAGCACGGCTGGGGTTTGCAGGAGAAAATGGAAAATATCCTCTCTCCATATACGGCTGCTACAGAACACCTCATCAGAACAGGAAACCCAGCAGGGCCCAAAGCAGAGGCTCACAGGTACAAACTGACAGGCACAGCACATCCCATGGCCTGCATACCCCAGCAAACACCTCCTGCCAGCTCAAGCATTAGAAAAGCAGTTACACCTTTCTACACACATTGCCTCGGTGGTGCAATTTTCATACCATTAAAGACGCTGGGTTGCAGCAACCAGGTGTGTTTGGGCCTTCAGCATCCCTGCAGGGTCCCAAAATGGAACCAAACTCTTTGCCACAAAAGCTTAAGTCACCAGTGGGCCAAAGCCAGGCTTCTGTCTCAGCCACACCCCTTCCACAGACACCTCTGCCAGGTGAGGCAATACATCAGTCCCAGAATGCCATACCCTGTGTAGTTCAACCCCAACCCAGCACCTGCAAGTCCCACTGAGAGGTGGAACAGAGCATCTCTGTCACCAGCAGTCAAGCACACCCAAAGCTTTGAGCTTGTCTGTACTGCCCATGCAGCATTTCCCCCACAGAGAGAACGCAGTGGCAGGACTTTTCAGACAAACAGACCTTATTCCTCCCTCACTGCTACTGTGTGGTCCCAGGGGCCTTAATTATCCAGCATCCTTCTCACAGGGAGCTGCTCTCTGGGAACATTAGCATGTTCGACTCCTCTGGACAAGTTCCGAGGCAGGCAGCTAATCCTCTCCCAGGTCTCAATGTCATATCAATTTTCCCGTTCGAAGCTGAGCTCTCTCCATCAGGGGTTTTAAACTAATGAGACATACCGAGGCCTCCAACTCTGGGAATATCAAATGCACTGGGATTCAATCTCGTTTGATTTTCATGTGGTTTTCCCTTTGTAATTAACACCAGACAGCATGCAACTTCTCTTCATCCTACCACTGGATACCATCTCTGCTCAAGACAAACATGTCAGGAAAGGTGATGCTTTTACCCTGTGCTGCCAAAGGCATAATTTTTTTTTTGCTTCCTTCCCTCCCCCACGAATATAATCCACATCCTCAAGGTAATATCCAGAGTTTTAAATCTCCAAGAGCAGTGGCACAGATCTCTCAGGGTTCACAGGTACAGCAGCCCCTCCTACTTCTTACTGATAAGGATTATACTCCAGGAACACTGGAGCATGGGCACAAGCTCTGAAAGGATTTAGTGGGTCAGTCTTTCCTAATATCCTTAGGGGGCTGAGGATCTCCAGTGTGCCATTGAAAAAATGAGGAAGCATGAATCATAGAATCATTAAGGTTGGAAAATACCTCTAAGACCATCGAGTCCAACCACACCTGTGCCCATGTGCATCCTTTCCAAAGGCAGCCCATTTGTCTTCCTACTAGAGCAGGTTTTCCACACTGCTAAGGCTCAACAGCCAGCACTGACCAGTGGCTTGGAGATCACACAAGCCAATACTCACTTTTTTTTTTTAACCTAAATGACCTCAGTTGTGCCACATCTGGCAGGACTTGCAGAAAATGTTCCTTTTGATCAGAGGAGTAGTAGCAAGAGGCTGCACAGCAACACAACATGGTGCAAAAACCTGGTCAGCAAGGGGCACTTCCTACAGGCACTGGTATGTGAAGGTTTTAAGGGAGAACATGTATCTTTTAATGTCCATTGCTAAAACCAGACACTGCCAACATCCTTTGGCCTCGATCCAGCAGCAATCCCTGCAGAAGGGCTCTCCTGCAACCTCTCTAGCTGGGGAATGTCTGAGGCAGGAGGAGAAGATACTGCTCTAAGCAAAAGCAGAGCAGGTCAGGCCTGTATTACACCAGGAGTGAAGCAGATCCTTCTCTGCAGTTAGGAAAATAAAGGTTATCATCTACCCCACAGAGCCTGACCCTGGACTCTCACTGCAGGAGCTACCTAAGGGTTCAGAGCAAGATTTGGGTTTCTTCCAATTTATCTTTTGGGGAGCAATTTTGCTGCCATTCAGGCATAGATATTAAATACACTCTTTTTAAAGACACAGTGTGATATATTTCAGATTAGTACGTAAAATACCTCATTTTTCAAAGAAAAAGCAGTTTTGTTTACAAGAGCTCAGTTGTCACCCTGACTTTTCCACACAGGACAGCAAAACTTGAAAGGGACTCACCTGGATTGATGCACTGTGCAAATTTAAAATCCTGCTCTTCCCTCGTACATAGATAAAAGCAAAATCCCTTTCCTTAGTTTGATTTCCATACCAGCAGCACAAAAAGACCTTTTTAAGAGATGTTGCATTGCATCTGCCCTCGCCCCAATTCCACCTTGGAAAATGTTTAGATTCCCTTAACCAGATCATTTGCCAACTAACAAACTCTCCCACACCTGCAGCACCCAAAATACCCCCATGGATGTTTGAGGCATGGATCCCTCCCCTGCTAATGCTCACAGGGCTTTGTCCCTGCTTTGGAAAACACCAGCCCAGCCTCTTGCTGCTGTGCCAGGAGCCTGCAAGTTGAGTCCCGAGCAGCACCTCGGAGCAGAGTTCAGCAACACTTTATTATCGCTCCATCACAGAGTTCCCCGCACTGCCTGGCAGCTCCAAATGAGCCCTCCACGCTGTGACAGCACCACAGGACCACCGGGGCTTCATCAATATTCATGTCCCAGTGACACTCCAGCGAGCAGGGGGAGCTCATTTTCACCAGCAGATCATTAAAGGAAGGGAAATGAGTGACCTCGCAAGATCAGCTGCATCACCGATGTCACCGGGAGCTGAAGGGACAGAGACAGGGTCATCACCCAGCCCTTCTTTTAATAAATAACAGCTCTAAATGAGTGTGGCCTGGCCATGCCCGGCGGGACCCACGGGAGACTGGAAGCACTGCAGACAAAAATGCCCAAACTGCAACGCCGGGCACGGCAGCGCCTCCTCTCAGCCACCCCGAGCAGGGAGATGCTGTCGGAGGAAGCAACATCCAGCAAAACAGGGCTGTAAATCTGAATTAAACTGCTGGTTTAGGCACAGGTAGTCCAGCACCGGCAATACACACAACTCCATCCAAGGGTGATAGTGTTTAGGAGCACCCCAGGGCTTCCTGGAAGCATCCCAGCTCAGCGTGTTCAGCAGAGAGCTTCCCCAGGCAGCACTACAGCACTCTGCATGCAGAGACTGGAGCTCGATTACAGGCCCTAATTGCTGCCATCAGTCACGGTAACAATTAGCATCAGGTTAATGCATTCCCACTGCTCTCCGGAGAGGATGGAGAAGGAAAAGGGAGCCTTAGTCCCAGTTTACCTCGAGTTCACTGGGAGGCCACAAGAATGCAACTGACACGCAAACTTCCCAAGGATCCAGCTCTCCCAGGATACTCACAACCTCTGAAAAAACCAAAGCCCCACAGGAAAAATCAGCCCCTTCAGCCCTCCTAGTCCCAGGAGACAAGCTGCCCTACCTCCATGCTCCCACAGAAAGCAATTTCCCCACAGAAAATTCACTTCTCACCAAAAACAAGCCATCCTCCCTGGTGCAAGAAGCTACCAACATCCCCTACAGCCTCTTCTTCCCATTTACAGTTCCTTCACTGATGTTGATGCCCAACTCAGGTGCATCAGGTAAGGCTGATTCAGCCTCTAAACTATTCCACAACTCTTGATCTCCAAACTTCCCATGGTATCAAGAGTGCATCAGGCCACAGGCAAAGAAAGACCCTCCTGTACCTCGTGTGCACGGCTGCACACTGAGCTGCCTGTACAGGGATTTGCAGCACACTCTACTTCAGAAAAGTTTTGCTCTTTAACTCCTTACAACCTCAGGGGGACAAAGTGCAGAGTCAGAAACCAAAGATCTGAGGAATAATCCTAAAGTCACAGGATTTATTTCTACAATTATTTGCCAGACCTGCAACTTCTACACGCAAGAAGTCTCCTGCATTTAACATTTTCCTCCAGAAAAGAGATTGCCAGGGTAGACCATGTTCAGTCTGGGAAGAGCAGGATGTCGAAGGCCTGAGGTGAGAGATGTGTACACTCGCAGCCCCTTTAAACTGTCTTAAAGGCAGCAAAAAGCCAGTGCCAAGGCCAAAAAGCAACACACTGAGCTCCCAAAGAGCTGCCCAAAGCCTCCTGCAGCCAGGACTGAGGGACATAAAGGTGTGTGGGTGCACAGCTGCAGCACACAGAGCTGTGAGGACACCCAGCAGCGTGGGGGTCCCTCTCCCCCACCCACAGAGGCAGAAACATCCCAGATTTCCTCATCCTCAGGAAACCCTCTGGAATTGTGTGCTGCAATCAGCCAGACTCAACCAGTGCAGCATCCTGGGCTCGGTCACTCACTTCCAGCTCTGCGGTCCTGGGAGCAGGGAGAGCCAGGTGAGAGCACCTGTGTCTGCCCAGCCAGGTGCCCCGAGTTTGCATCGGCCTCGACACCCTGTTTTTATTACAAGCCAACAGCCCCTGTGGGTCTGGTGGAGTTAAAGCCACGCAAACACTCAACCACTGAGCCCAGCCCTCACAGCAACCCCCGGGGCCACCTGGACTCAACTCCACAGCCCGTCCCCAATGGGCTCCAGCCCCACAGCCCGCTGCCAACAGGGCACGACCGCAGCCCGGATCAATGGGGCACAAGCCCCACAGTCCGGCACGAGTGGGCACAGCCCCACAGCCTTCATGAGGGAGCCTCACCCCACAGCCCTTCATGAGGGTGTCCCCACCCCACACCCCGTCACAGGCACTGTTTAGCCCCGCAGTGCTTCACAGGTGACCGCACAGTGCACCTCGCGTGGGTTCCGCCCCCACAGCCTGTCCCGGGCAGGTTTCAGCCCCACTGCCCACAACAAAGGGACGCCGTCCCTGACCCCACCTCTGCCCCCAGCCCGTCCCATTCATGGGTGCGGGCCCCGCCACGAGCCCGCGCTTTATCCCACACGCAGCGCGGGGACACGCCCCCAAACACCTTCCGGCGAATGGGCGGCCCGAAATTACCATATCGCGCAGTGCTCACTGGGTAGCGCCGGCGTCTCACCCTGAGCTAGGCGCAGCGCCGACACTGAGGCTGTATATAGGCCCTGAGCGCAGTACGCAGGCGTCCGGGGGAAGCTCACTGCCGAGGCCACCCACGGGGTGCGCGTCACCCGCGGCCCGCCTCGGGGAAGGTCTGAGGGAAGGGCCGCCCGCGGCCCCAGCAGGGCCCCGCCCGCGAGGGGCGGGTGAGCCACCAGCAAGGGGGGGCGCCGCGCGGGCCGGCCCGGGCAGGAGAAGCCGCGGCGGCTCCTCTGAGGGCCCCGGCGGATGCTCGTGGCCCCGCGGTGCTTTGAGACAGACTCACGGCCGGCGCGCTGAGTCCCATGGGTGAGGTGGGGCAGCGCCCCATAACCCAATTCAGACTACTCTCCCCCGGACACTTTTTTCCATCGTTCCACCTTGACCTCCCCAAACACCCCTCGTTATTCCAGTGCCACCCCCGTTTGACTACGGACCTTAAACCCTCAAAACCCAGCAGCGGGCAACATAGGTCATTAAGGAGCATCCCCTGAAAGAAGGCTGAGGGAGTGAAGAGGCAACTGAGAGGGACCTCATTATAATATTTAAATACCTAAATGTTATCAAAGCAAGCTAAAAAGAAAGACTGGACAGTGCTTCAAGAACCACAGAGTGTACTCCTATGCAAACCAGACCGAATTTTTGTGAAGTATGAGACTAGTGGCCTGAGGTCTCACCTGGGTGGCCAAACTGCTCACCGCACCTTCAACCCCCCCCCCACACCATTTATGGACTTTTAAAGCCACAAACCTCCCTCTTATTTTGCAGCACCCCCCACCAAACAGGCCCAACCTCTGCCACTCCCTCCCCGCCCCCCCAAAAATAACCACAAACACCATTTTGGTTAAAAAAAGCTTCCTGCTACTGGTATCTGCTACCCGCTCCCACCACCTCACAGCGGGTTGGGGTAGCGGTGCTGGGACAGCAGCCTGGGTTGTGTGGGTCGGGCAGCGAGCTGGGAAACAGAAAGAGAGGCAGAGGTGGTGTAAACGATGGGTTGTGCCCCAAAATGTTGATTTGCCATCATCAAGAGGCAGCCACAAGCATCCTCCCTCCATTTCTGTCATTCATCACACCCTCCCATCACTGTTCTTCCCCCGTTTGTTTTCTTTTGAAAGCCTTAATACCCAGGACTGATATTACCAAATCCCCCTGTTCACAGGAGATCACCTGAAATCTGGCACCACCCCAAAATCCAGGAGACACCTCCTCCCCAAACCCAGAAGCCACCCCCAGCCCCATCCAGCATCAACATCTCAGGAAAATGCTCTCACCTGAGAGACCTGGGCAGGGTTGAAGAGGGGGATTGAACCCAGTGGTGGGAGAGGTCCAGGGTAGCCAGTCTGGAAGGATTGAAGAGTGAGAAACTTAACAGCCACCCCCCAATTTCAGAGCTGCCCCGAGCAGAGAGGTGTCCTGGACACCCCCATCACACACAGATACACTTCCCTCCTCTCCTCACCTGCTGTCCTGCTGAGTGCCCTCCATCCCTCTGCCACGAGCCTTTCACCTCTGTGGACACTGGACCAACAGCAAAGGTACTTTCACCCTGCATTCCTCCTAGGGCAAAGAACCAAAAAGAAAAAAAAACAAACAAAAAAAAAACCAAAAATAAACAAAAAAAACCCCTTACAATTAAGAGGAGCAACTCCTAAAGGACTGATGGGGGAGAGAGGTGAGGGGACCCAAGTGGCATTTACCAGGATTTCTGGACAGAGGCTGAGCCAAAGGGTTTGTCCCAGCTGCAAGAGGGGCATCGAGTGGGGATGGTGACGTCCGCTCCTGAAATCACATCCACCTGTTTAGAGCACAAGCTCCTCATGTGGGGAGAAGACCCCTGCACCAGATACCCAACCAGGCTTTTGGGGTACCCCTCTGTACCCATCCTGCTGGAGAGGTACCCCTGGAGCTGCAGGAAACCTGGCTAAGGAGGGGCTACAGGGTCAGGGCAAGCAACCCTGCCACAAAGCTAGACCACCCTGAGAGCTCAAAATTAGGCAGGAGGATGCACACCAAGCCTGGCGACAGCGTGAGGGGCCACCAAACTTCATGGGTCCCCTTCTGTTCTTCACCTCCTGTTAGTTTTGGAAGAATATCCCAGAATTTTCTGCTCTGGGACTATAGATCATTCTCTACCAGGAGGAAACATCCAGGAGAAGTGTTCTCACTCCAAGCCCACCATCAGGGATGTGACACCCTGGGGACTCGACCAGGTCTGGGATAACCATGCATGGCTGCTTCCCCCTCGCTGCTGCACTTCCAATTAAAGAGGTTTTTCCCTCCCTGCAGCTCCCAAAGCCTGCTGGAGTGCTGAGTGTTCCGCTCCAGCGGAGGGCAAGCCATCCCTGCAGGGTTTGCCGAGGGCTCGCAGGACCTCACACATCAAAGAGGCTTTCTGAATTTACAGTAATTATTAATCAAGGATTCACTTCCAGCTAGAAGGGCTCCTGGTCCTGCTCTGTCCCCACCCAGAGCACCCACAGCCCCTGCACAGAGGGAGGACAGAAGGAGGAGCAGTGGGTGATGGGGAGATGTGTGACCCATCCTCACAGCTGCACCCTGGGTGTCACCAGGGACAGGATGGCTTTTTGTCCCATACCTCTGGTCCTGATGTGGGAGAGTCTGGGTCTGACTCGGACTCAGCTTTGGGAGAAGCTTCCTTGGTGGGCTTTGACCGAAACCAGCCAAACCACCTGAATCTAGAGCTCTGGGAAAGGGAGGTAAAGAATGGAAAAGGATAAGAAACGGGGGATGCCATGGTCCCCCAGATGCCTGCTGGGAGTGGGCACCATTTTTCCAGGGGCAGGGCCAGCATCAGGGACAGGCAAGCTCCAAGCATGAGGCTCATGCTGGCTCCAGCATGCTCACCTTTTCCTCCTCAGGCTTCACTGCCTCCACTGGGTCTTGGGCAGCATCCTCATCCGTGCTCTCCGAGGACAGGGACACAGTGGAGGTCTCCGAGATGGTCCGAGTCCTTGTCCCTGACTCCTCCTGGCATCAGAGATTGAAGCTGCCACGAGCTGTTCCCTGAGGAGCTGCACCGAGCATGGTCAGAGTGCCCCTGGGACTGCTCCATGCCAGGATTAGTGGGAAACATCCCTAGGGACCCCCCCCTCCCATGGAGCAGCGGGGGAACAGGAGCACCCACAGTGGAGTACAGCTTTCCCACAAGGGACCAACTGGCACTGTGATGGGGGGATTCCACGAGAGTTCAGTGCGTGGAAGGACGACTCAGCATGTCCCAAATCCCACCAGAACCCTCACTGGGATGGTTTCCTGGCACCTCTGACTCACCTGCTCTGCTGGGAGGGCTGGCTCCCCCCCTCCAGGGGACAGCCTGGCACCCCAGGGCTCCCTGGCTTCTCCTGTGGAGCAGAGGAAAGGAAACAGTCAAGGTTTGACCCAAGGAGCCTATGAGAGGTATTTCCAGTACTGCCATCATCCCTTCCTCAGAGCACAGCCTTCCATGTGGTGGCCAAAATGTCCCCCCAAGAGATGCAAAAAGTGATCCTGGTCCCTGTCCCTGCCAGCACCAGGGACTAAGTGATAAAACTGGTGCATCTCAAAGGCAACTTCTAAGGAAGAAATTCCTCTCTGTGAGGGTGGTGAGGCCCTGGCACAGGGTGCCCAGAGAAGCTGTGGCTGCCCCATCTCTGGAAGTGTCCAAGGCCAGGCTGGACAGGGCTTAGAGTCACCTGCAATAGTGGAGGGTGTCCCTGCCCATGGCAAGGGGGGTGGAACTGGATGATCTTTAATGTCCCTTCCCAACACAAACCATTCTGGGATTCTGTGATTTTGCAGGGAAACAAGGCTGCAGCACTTACCTGCTGGCACCACTGGCTGCAGAGGGGGCTCAGCAAAATCCCCTCCTGCAGGGGCAGCTGTGCCCTGGCTGAGCACAGGGGGCTGCAGCTCCCTCCCAGCGCTGGGCAGCGGCGATGCCACGGCCTGAGCAGGTGCTGGGGACCAGATGGTCACATCCTCTTGGGAGATGGCTCCCTGGGCCATCACAGACTGGGACCACTGGTCATACTGGTAGCCTTCACTCTGGGGAAGCTCATTGCCAGGCTCTCCATCTGCAAAAAAATAACACACTCCAGGAGTTTAAAATTTTTATAATATTTATAATTCCATCAGGCTGTTGCACAGATTTCTCCCCTTTCCACTACACATCAGCAGGAGCTGGGGGAATGAGGAAAGACCCCAGGGACCAGGCAAGGGAGGAGGTAGGACACAGTAGAGCAACAGGAACCTTCCAGAGGTTTCAGGGAAGGTGGGCTGGGAAAGAGGGCAAAAATACCCCCAAACTCCTGGGAATGTGCCTGAGTTTATAAATGAACTCAGAGGGGGAATGCTATGGAAGCAAAGAGCTGATGAGCTGCATGCACCAGCAATTCAAACGAGCCTGAGGCCTCCAGCCTTTTCCTTCACTCCTGCTGCACACCCCGAGCAGGAAAGATTCACCAGGAAGCTTTCATTCCTGTTCCACAGCAGCACCCACGGATGAGTTCCTTGCTTTAGGCAGATTTATTCAGGGTTGGGATTTTCATTTGAAAGGCAGGTTGGGTGAGTGGGATTTGTTTTATTTAACACACACATTGGTCCCAGGTGTGTGTCGTGCTTATTCCAGCTCAGCAGCCTCCTGTCAGAAGCACACTGGGCACTGGGAAATTTCTCTCCCATCGCTGTGAGATGTGGCAGGCAGCACTCAGATCCCATAGGGAAGGACCATGGCACCCCTTGGATGCAGTGCTACCAAACCCTTTGCTTTGCTGCCAGCATCGCCTCCAGCCCGCTCAGGGTTGACTTCACACCCATGAGCTGCTCCCACATGGCCTGGAGATGCTCAACATCCCCAGGGAGGAGGATGGATGCTCAAATTCATGCTGCCTGGCAAGCTCAGCTGGAAAAGTCAGGGAGGACAGCCCAGGCTGTAAGGATGGAAAGGGAGGTTGCTGTGACCATGTGGATCCCAGGTTGGCACCTGATTTGGGCTTTGTCTTTCCAAGACGGATGGGTTCAGCACCAAGCCAGCTTTCTCTGCATGCAGGTCCCTCAGGTGGTAACTCTGGATGGTCTTCACAATGAAGAAAAGGGCCAAGCATGGGGAAAGTGGGCTGTGGAGACCACATGGAGCAGAGCTGGCTGCTCAGAGAAGCCAAGCCAGTGGGATCATCATACCTGCAACTTCCTTCCAGGGAAGGAAGCTCACAGTCTCAGCCCCGATAGCAGCAGAAGGCAATCAGGATTGATGGTCCTTTTTACTGCCTGGGAGAGCTCTTTGAAAAGGAATTTGGCAGCAGCAGGAAAAGCTGATAGGAAGAAACGGCTTGAAGGAATTAGTCGTGTTTCATCCTGTCTGCACCAGCCTCTCTTCTCCACCCTCCAGTGCCAGCATTCCCAGCAGAAAGCCAGATCCAAGGAGCAGGGGACTCTGCAGGGGCATCTCAGTGGGACATCCCAATGGATGCCTGCCCAGCTGGGAAAGAAAAGCTCTCCTGCTCTGCCCTGGATGCCAGGGGATGGTTGTGTCCCTCATCTCGGTGTCTCTGGGCCCTCTGGATGGACTGGCACTGGAGGGGACTCTTAGGGTCAGCGAAAGGTGAAGCAAAGGGATCAAAGAGGCAGCAGGGAAGGAGTAATGCTGGGGCTTCAGCAACAAGCATCCTGCAGCCTGGCACACAGCAGGATGAGCTCCTTCCTGAATCCTTCACACTGCAAGTGTGAAATCCCCTTAGTTCAGCTCCAGTTTGCACCCTCAGAGGACTGCCTGGGAACTGGGCTGTCTCCCCTGAGGCTCAGCTGGGAGGCTCATCCAGCACCCACCCCCAGCTCCTCTTCCCCTCCCACAGCACCCACAGGGACCCCGGAGCTGTGGTAATTAGGCCCAATTACTCAGACTTTGTATGAGGACAGGAGCATCAAGCCCTCTCTTTGCAGCCCATGCTGGAGCGATGCATCCAGGCAGGAGCAGCCTTTGAGCTCCGGGGGAATGCAGGGAGCAAGAAGCAGCTGCTGGGAAAAACTCCAGGGAGTGGGGAGCTGCTCCCCAGCCCACAGCAGCACAATTCCACAGAGGGAGAAGGCCACTGTGGTGGCCACAACCTGCTGCTTTGTTTTATTTACCTGCTAGCGGTAGGACAGCACAGGAGGGCTCTGGCTGAGTGGGCGCCAGCTCCACAGGGAGATCATCTTCCACCTGCAGAGGGAAAATATGATAAAATTAATAGGAAATAAGATGGCACAGGACAAAGGCCAAGGAAACCACGAAGCCAATGCAAAGGAAAGCACAGTACTCGTGGATCTGGGGCTCACAGCCCACCCCGGGCTGCAGGAGAGGCCCACACCAGCATGGACACAGCTCTTCCCCAGCCAGTGAGAGGGGCTGCAGCACCACTGAGAGCAGGCAGGAGGGGAAATGAGATGGGAAAGGCCACAAAACCAAAAGCAGATGTGAAATCTGAACGAAGAGCATTAATCCAAGCACCAGACCATAGTTAAAAGACCCAGGAGTACACCCACAAGGTGACAGCCCACCAGTGACCTCTGCTACGTCCTCCCTGCAAGAGGAGGCCATCACTCGCCCACCAGCCCCTGCCTGCCCTCCTTGAGCCAAAACAAGCAGTTTTTTGCCCCCGTGAAGCTCTGCAGCCCTTGGGCACTGCAAGCCCCTCATTGCCACCGAATCTGTGGGTTCCAGAGCAGAGACCACATCTCAGAGCTCTCAGAGGGGGAACAACAGCCTTTGGACTGAACAACAATGCATCCATCCAGGAAGAGGAGGATGCTGCTGCAGACAAACCACAAGACAGGCCAGCTGTCCCACTGCACCCTGGCTCCTCCTTACCTCCCACTCCTGGCAGCAGGCTCGGAGCTGCTCCAGCCAGTCGGGCTCCAGCGCCTGGTCCTGCTCCGGCATCTCCAGCAGCAGAGGGTCAGAGAGCTTCAGCCTCTCGGCCAGCTGCAGGGCCAGGGGGACAGCAGGGATCTGTCAGATCTGTCAGCAGACGTGCCAGATCCGCAGGGATCCACTGCACATGGCTGGGCACACAGGCTCAGATAAACAGCATCAGTTCGTAACATGGGGGTAAAATAACACCAGCCTCTTGTGCAGGGTGTGTTCCCTCTCCCACACTGCCACAGAGGTGCTGGCCCATCCCAGGTCCCACAGTCTCAGCAGGGCTGGCTCAGCACCTCCACAGAGGTGCCAAAATACCCATATCATAGATGCTCCTCACATCACAGAGACAGGTAACTCTCAGCATCCTTTTCCCCTCTGAGGAAAAGGAGTGGCTTTAATCCCCCCTAACAGCCAACCTGGGCACTGGCAGGTTTGCAGGACACCCCACCAGAGCCCTGGAAAGAGCTCAGCCCTCAGGGCTGTGCATCAACCCCTCACCTATCCCAGGAGGATGGAGTGGGGCTGGTGTTTGTCTGATCTGCACTTACAAATCTGAGCAGATTTCACAGCCTCCCAGGCCTGTCCTGACGCTTGACGTCCTTAGAGCTAAAGAGTTTTTCCTTAATATCTAAGTGAAATCTTCCCTGCTGCAAATTAAGCCTCTCTATCCCTGCTCCCATGGAAGCTGTGAGGACAGGCAGCCAGCATCCCCCATGAGCAGCCTCCTGTGTGCTGGAGGGCTGTTATCACATCCCTCGTACCCCTTTCTCCCCCACCATATCTTGCCTAGAAGAAATAACCCCGAGGCCTTCTTCAGAGGTCATTTTCCCCTCAATCTCTTATCACCCCAGCTCTCCACTCCCACACTCACTCCAATTTAGCCCTGTCTCCACATGCAGCAGCCCAAACAGGACACAGTGCCCCAGCCAAGACCCCTGAGACCCCAGCATGGGGGGATTATCCTCTCCTTGTCTCAGACACGCTGCTTGTGCTCTTACAACCCAGAATAACACTATAACATTAGGGCTTTTTTTTTTTTTCTTTTGTATCAGCATCCTGTTATGCTGCTGCCTGGCATTTTTTCCATGCTCCACTATCTCCCCCAGGTCCCTCTCTGCAGTATTGCTGCTGTGTGTTTAATTTCTCCTGCAGCAGAGGGGTCTGTGCTGCCCTGGCTGCAGCCACCTCGGTGTCATGGGGCTCCACCTCCCGTCAAAGGAGCAAGAGGGGAGACCCAGAAGTCCAAGGTGAGATGCAGGGCTCCCTGCAGAGCTAATTCCCCATCTGAAGGAGTTGTTTAGACAAGGATCCAGTTTTAAGACAGCTGCATGAGAGGAGATGACACTGTAAACACCACTTTTCATCCACATCTTTACTAAATTTTCTTTCACTGGTGTCAGCCCACCAGCAACCTGGTCTAGTGGAAGGTGTCCCTGCCTGTGACAGGGGAGTTGGAACTGGATGATCTCCAAGGTCCCTTCCAACCCAAACCATTCTAGGATTCTTAGGGATTTCTCATGTTTTCCCTGTCTCCTTCATGCTCACTTCTCTTCTATGCTTTGCTACAAGGCTGTGACATCGAGGGCCACCAAAAGCCATTGAGAGGTGACTTTGCAGCTCAGCCACCCTCCACAGCCATACAGGCCTCAGCTATCCTTCCTGCACCAGTCCCCATGGGCCATTTCTTCCTCTTCCTGAGCTTCCTAAAAACAAACTCCAAACCAGCACAGGACACACTTCCCAACCCCAGGAGTTTACAGCAAGGCAGGACCAGCACTGCCAGAGCCCAGCCTGGGACTGGCCACAAGAGCAGAGTAACCCAGCAGCCAGCCAGGAGCTTGCACTACCTACAGACTGTCCCACCTCTTTACAGACACACCTATGTTCACCCTAAATCAATCACAGGAAAAAGGAAATGATAAGCATGATTACTCCTAAACGGGGGGAATGTTCAATCCAAAAGCTAATGTGCACTTTGATCCAGTATTAATGAACCAGCACCTGGTTGTATATCGTCCCCAGCTTCAAAAGAGGGGAAGTCTTAATCAAACACTAATGTGTATCATAATTTGTAACACAGTCTAGAACATCAAAGACAAGAGCATCTATGAATGCACCAGTTTTTCAGATGAAAGTGTTTTCTCCCAGGAGGAGCATTATCCCCAGCAGAACGGCAGATCTGAGGGGCTGTTAGACAGTAACAAGGCTTCGACGGCAGGGTGGAGAAGCTGTGCCAGACAAATTTTGGGTGATTTCAGCAGCACCCACTTTAGACAGGCATCTTACTGCCCCTCACCCCACAGGACCGTGACTTTAGCCCCTTTCATAGATTCACAGAATGGTTTGGGGCTGGAAGGGACCTTAAGGCTTATCTAGTTCCAACCCCCCCTGCCACGGGCAGGGACACCTTCCACTGGACCAGGGTGCTCAAAGCCCCATCCAACCTGGTTCTGAAGGCTGGAGAAAGGCTACAAGCAGCCTTGGCACTACCCTGATGATGTGCATGGAGAGGGCAGACCTGGTGTCCTGAGAGCCCGACCTTCCTGGGGGACTGGGACACTTTGCTTCACACCTCCCTGCCCCAGCCCCCTGCTCATGAAGCAGAGGGGCTGCACTTGGTGCTACAAGTTGGGCCATGCTCCCTCTCACTGTCACCCCAAAACAGATCCCTCAGGAGACGAAGGGAACTGCAGATGATGTGCTGGAGGGGAAATGTGCGCTTAGCCTTCACTTCTTAAGTCTGTGACATTTAGAAGTTTAGAAAACCCCTCCAGACTTAAAAACATCTTTTGTTTCCAAATAACTCTGCTCCTACTTGTCAGCCAACATAAACCCTTTGTTTTCTACCCTAAATCCATGGGGATTAGAGACCCTGTGGAGGTGTTGTCTTTGCTGTACTCGGCAGCAAACCCTATGGGGTTGCTGAGAGCTGCCAACCACCCGCACCCACGGCAAACCCTGAGGATGCTCCCTCCCCAGCAGGCTGTGATGGGGATGCAGGAGGAGCCAGACTCACCCTCAGCACCTGCTGTGCCAGGACGGGGTGGGCGGCCGGGCCGTGGCGCAGCAGCGCGGTGCAGATGTGCTCGCAGTACTGCAGGGCCTGGGCTGCCAGCCCGTGGTCGGCCAGGCGGGAGGCGTAGAGCAGCTTGTACACCTTGGGACAGGGAAGCAGAGCAGCCACGGGTGAGAGCAGGGAGATGGACACGTGTGTGGGTGCCCTCTGCCACGGCACATCACCCCAAAGTGACTCGGGGCAGCGGGGCCATGCGCCTCGACACCCCGATGTCACCTGCAGCCTGGGGGCACTTCCACCCGTCTGCATGGAGGCTCCCAGCCCCACTCCCTGGACCAGGGAGGTGCTGGGAGGAGCACAGCAGTTTCGTGGAATCCTGGAATGGTTTAGGTTGGAAGGGATGTCAAAGTTTATCCAGTTCCAACCCCCCTGCCATGGACAGGGACAACTTCCACTAGGTTGCTCCAAGCCAATCTGGCCTGGATCACTTCCAGGGATGTATCCATCCAATCCATGCAGTGCCCAAGGCAGCAACAGCTGGGTGATGCTTTGCAATAAGAAAAGCCCACCTGTTACTCAGAGAGCAGGAAGGCAATGAGACCCGAGCAAGCACTGATCAGACACACTATGCACCCCAAAATCTGTCCCGGAGGAGCCACTCGGTCAAGGCAGCCTCTCCATCGTTCCCAAAGCCCAGCAAGGGGACAAGCCTCAGGAATAACTTGAATTCCTGGCTTCAGGGAAAAGGGTGCACATTTTGGGGCAGGTCTGAGCCATTGCATGAGATGTACTTGAGCATCTCTGCTACCTGGAAGGGGAGCAGGAAGGATTCAGGCTGCCGTAGCTGCTGGCAGTACTCGAAGATTTCCATCCTCTGGATGGCCTCTGTCCTGGCAAACTGGGCAAACGCCTGCCTGCAGAGAGAGGGGTGGGGTCAGCCAGCAGGAGCAGAGCTCCCTCCCCAAACAGCCCCACACAGAGCTCACATCAACAGCAGGAAAAACCCCAAACAGGGATTGCTTTTCCATAAAAGTGAGATGCCAGGGATGGGGAAAACGTGAAACAAGAGCCCCAGCCTCCTGGGCTCGCTCACCGGTGGCTGCTGCCCAGCAGAGCCATGCGGTCTGCCTTTGCTCCAAAGTAACCAAAAGGAATGTCTGCCATCAGGTAGCAGAAATGAGCTGCTTCGATGGCTCCTTTGCTGGCTGCATGGGGGAAAAAGACAAACACAGTCCTGAGACAGCATCACATGGTCAGCTTTGCTTTGGAGGCCCCCAAGCCCACAGAAAAACTGAAACCCAACTGCCTCACTTTGCTTCCCTGCCCATGCAGACTCTGATCCCTCCCTTTTCCTGTTTTTTGTCCATTTTCCCAAAATTGCTGCTTTTTGTTTCAGGAGGGTTCAGTTCAGTGGTAGAACTAGTGGAGCCCGAGCAGGGTCCAGCTCCAACTCTTGCAGGGTGCCTTTACTGGCATAAAAAGCCACCACTGGGAGCAAGGCCCAGTCCCTGCAGTCACATACACCTTCCCTGGGCCCAGCTGCTCCAGGTGTGTCCAAAGGAGCAGCTAATGGCTGTGCCTAAGCTGGATTCATCAGATGAGGATCCTTCAACACCTCACCCCTGCCAGCACACAGGGACAGCAGCTCCAGGGGTCCAGGCACATCCATCTTGGCACCAGAGGCCAGGATGGACATGCAGAGTGACACTGCAGTGCCCACTCCTGTTACAGCTGCTCCCACTGCCCTCAGCTCACCCAGAGTGTCTCCCATGGTGACGATGGCTCGGTGGTTCAGCTCCGTGTCCCCCACCTTGTTGGACAACATCACAGCCAGGTGGGGCCTCCAGTCCCCCCACGTGGCATCCCCGCAGCACTGGGAGGAGATGAGGAGAGCAAAGGTGAGCAGAGAGGGTCACCACAAGGTGGGTGTCACAGGCAGGTGACAGCACAGGGGGACACGTGCCAGGGCCAGCCTGCTGCTCACGGACCAGTGCTGCCTGAGGGATCCTTCCTGACATGAGCTGGAAAAGGGTCTGCAGGGGGTCGTTGGTGGCCAGTGTGCTGGTGAACCTGTGAGGAGACAGCAGAGAAGGGCTGCAGTGCCAGCACCCCAAACCCTCATTCACCTCCAAGGGTACATCCCAAATACCCCAGGAAAGTGATGTCCTGAGGGGTTTCCCAGAGAATCCAAGAATGGATTGAATTGGAAGGCACCTTCTGGTCCAACCCTCCTGCCATGGGCAGGGACACCTCCCACTAGACCAGGTGACTCCAAGCCCCATCCAGCCTGGCCTTGAACACTTCCAGGGATGGGGCAGCCACAGCTTCTCTGGGCAACCTGTGCCAGGGCCTCGTCACCCCCACAGGGAAGAATTTCTAACATCTAATCTAAATCTACCCTCCTTCAGCTTAAGCCATTCCTCCCAGTCCTGTCACTCCAGGCCCCTGTAAATAGAAGGTAGAGAGGATCATCAGCCCCTGGGGACGATGATCTGCATTACCTTCAGAGCAGGCAGGTCTCCAGGACAACACTGCATAAAACCTCCTTAAAAGGATTTGGGTTCCACAAGACAGAAAATTTCTGCTTAACTCTCCCTGAAGGGATCAACCCAATCCAGACTAAGTACATTAAATTCCACCAGAAAATGCTCATACAAGTAGGATGAACAGCTGGGACCGGGCTGGATCACAGTGAAGATGGATCAGCTTCCCCTGCCCCGTGGCTGTCTTTGCTAGGGCACCATGGGCAAAGCCAAAGACTTGGAATTAATTAACCCCACATCTCCAGGGAATGGTCTTCCTCCTGCTTTCCAGCCCCTCACTTGGTTTCTCCTGTCTGTTGGGATGCCTGAAGGATTCAAGCCCATCTGGATGGATGTCCTCTCTCCCCTTTGCCCCCTCTGGAACAGCACCAGCTGGAATCAATGCTCTTTTTCCAGTGGAAAGGGCACTGAAGGGATAACAGGCTTGGGAAAGCCAGCCTTGTACCTTGCTTTGGCTTCTCAA
This sequence comes from Climacteris rufus, assembly GCA_013398175.1. NCBI lineage: Eukaryota > Metazoa > Chordata > Aves > Passeriformes > Climacteridae > Climacteris > Climacteris rufus. The sequence continues at coordinate 17,275 of VZRZ01006338.1, read as the reverse complement.
CTTACCCAGTGAGGACCCAGCTGTATGTCCGAGGGTCCATCTTGCTGGAGAGGAACAGGGCATGGCCCCACAGCTGGTTTCTCATGGCCCAGACCAGAGCATCCTGCAGTCGAGGGGGAGAAGAAACAGGGTTTGCACTTAACTCTGCTTCCCTGCCCTCCTCTGCTGGTGGGGGACACTCTGCTCCCCCAGCTTGGAGAAGAGCCCAAATAACTGCTCTGGTTTTAAACAATATCCTTCAAAAATCTTTTCCATGTTCACAAAGGTCCCTCTGTCTTTCTACCTTGAACATTTACTATAACTTGGACCTTCATAGCAATGTTTTGTCTCTTGGATTTCCAAGTCTGTGCTTCCTGTTAGCTCTCAGTGCCCCTGACTGGGCACCCAAGCTTCTCTGCATCCAACCCTCCTCTGTTCTCCTTGTGTCTCAAGTATCCCTTGAGTTGATGTAGCTGCCAACAGGGTTGGAATGAGATGATCTTTAAGGCTCCTTCCAACCTAGACCATTCCTGAACTCTATGAAAATAAACCCACAGTGCTGGTAAAAGCCTCTGCATCTCATCTTCACTTGGGTCCCTTATCCCAGTTCCCAGTGGTGGGGAATCACTGCCACAAGCCCTATTGTATAAACTCAACTTGAAGGGTTGATCCCACAACCACAAGTCACCTCTCAACCACCCTTCACTTAAAAACCTGCCTGAAGAGGCCAAGGAAAAAGCTTTCAGCCCCATGTCCTACATCTCACTCACCACTTACTTACTTTCTTCCTGCCATAGTAGAGGAGCTGGGTGAACTTCTCCACGATCTGTGCCTGTGTCTCCACGACGGGAGGGACCTCCCCGGTGATGAGGTCCAGCGTGCCCGGCTGGCGCGAGGCCCACTCGTCGTCCGTCAGGCCCAGCAGGTTGGCCGTGGGCTCCTGCCTCTTGTACTTGTCCTGGCGCCTGCAGTCCTGCATCAGCAGCTCGGCCGTGTCCGAGCCCACCATGGACTGGGAAAGGGAAGGAATGAGGCATGTGGAGGCTGCCCTGCTTCCAGTCTGGCACCCTCACGCCTGTGTCCTCATCCCAGGGCATCCCCCCAACAAGACCAGCCTGGGCCACCAGCACAGGGCTTTGAAAAGAAAAGGATTCACAATTAGCAAGGTCTTCATAACACTCCCTCTGAAGACCTTATCCACCTGCTTCCACAGGCTGGATTGGGTGGATTTCAGTGGATTAAGAGAATAGCCCCCTTTTAAGCCTAAATTCTGGTTCCTCAATGAAGGTGGCACCAGTCCTCTCCACTGGGCTGTCAGTAGTTCCCAAGGATGAAATGGATTTGCTCCAAATATCCAGGCAGCATCAAACCGATGGATAATGCTATGGGAATGGGATTCTCTTCAGGTTCCCCCCTCCCCGCCGAAAAGAGCAACTGGATCAAAAGGCACCTAAGGGATGTAGAACTTGTCCTGTTTCCAAGATCACAAAGGTCATCCCCTTCCATGGGATACCTACCCCATTCTGCCGGCAGAGGAGGACCAGGAGTTTCCAGAGGAGAGAAGAATCTCTGCCCCTCTGTGTTGAGAGATCACAGCCCGTGTCTATCTTCTGCTGGCAAAACGTCATCACGTCCACCTTGTGCAGATCTTCCCTATAGGAGACAAAGAGGCATCAAAGAAACCCAAGGCAAAGCAATCTAGGACATCATCTGGGCTCAGTGTGTCCCCAGGTTCACTGATGGGGATGCCAAAGATTCCAAGCAAGAGCTGGAGGAAAGAAGATCCCCAGCACCAATGACCACATTTAAGTTCAAAACCACTGATATTTATTATGACTCCTGGCAGATTTCTGTGTTTCAGGGATGCAAAGTACATTGCAAACCCACTCTCTGCCCTCCTGATAATATTTTCCTCCATCCATCTGCAAAAACACTGAGTTTGGATTTGCTGTGCTGCCATTACATCCATGGATGCCCAAGGCTGCAGGAGCAGGCACAGTCTGTTGTGGAGGCAGAGTGGAGGGTCACTCTTGTGACCACAGAAACCCTTTGGGACTGAAACAGAAATCTGTAAGCTATGGGCAAGCCAGGCAGAACTGTTGTCATACACTAAAACAAGCATACAGTTAGAAAGGGTAGATGAGACAGGGCAGAGAAACTGCAGATGGAGATGCTGATCCTGACTCAAGCATTCCAACATATTATGTGGAGATTGCCAATGTAGCCTTTGGCACAAGTGGTAACCCAGAATCATAGAAGGGTTTGGGGGTTGAAAGGGAGCTTAAAGCTCATCTAGTCCAATCCCCCCACCATGGGCAGGGACACCTTCCACTATCCCAGGCTGCTCCAAGCCCCATCCAACCTGGCCTTGAACACTTCCAGGGATGGGGCAGCCACAGCTTCTCTGGGCAACCTGAGGCCTTACCACCCTCACAGGGAAGAATTTCTTCCATATATCTCACCTAAATTTCCCTTCTTTCACTTAGTACTCATTCCCCCTCATCCTGTCACCAGTTCCTGAGGAAGAGTCTCTCTCTGGCTTCCTCGTAGCTCCCTTCTGGAGCTGGAAGGTGCTGTGAGGTCTCCACACAACCTTCTCCAGGCTGAACAGCCCCAACTTTCCCAGCCTGTCTCCATAGGGAAGGTGTTCCAGTCCCTTTATCCCCTTTGTGTCCTCCTCTGGACTTGCTCCAACAGTTCCATGCCCTCCTTATGCTGGTGGCACCAGAACAGTTTGCAGCACCCCAGGTGGAGTCTCAGGAGAGCAAAGGGTGAGCTCCAGACCTTCCACCCAGCTTCTGTGTATATGTAGTTCTTTTGCTTCATAAAGGGTTCTTCCTTTTCTCTCCCTGCTTTGCTTGTGAGTGGCCAGAAGATACCCTGGTGTAACAAGGATGAAATAGAGACAACCTGCTGCAACACACCCTGATTCACCCCAGGCTCACACTGGATGAAGGTACACACTGGTCTGACCCTGCTGCGCCTCAGCCATCTCAGGGGACAAAAACCTTAGGAAAAGCTAAACCACAGGTTGACCCGGGGCTTTAGAAATCCAAAGAAACCCCCAAAGTCATTTTTCTGAGACAAAATGAGTACAAAATAAGGTCAGATGTACAAACCGCACTAAACCCACGCCCTATGAATATTCAAAAAAACCATCTCTCAAAATCCAAGCCAACCCAAAGGGGCTGGGCTCCCAACCTGAACTTAGACATGGCCTGTGCAGATGTCTCAAAACCACAGGGCCCCTTAGAGTCTGCCTTGAGTTCCTGTCTCCTCTAAAAGGAGACAGCCAGGAGGACGCAGCTCCTGGACCTGCCTGTGCTGCCATACCTGGCCAGGGGCCCTGGAAAGGCTTGTAGCTCCTCCAGCTCATCTGTGCCATGAAGGATAACCTAAAAAACAAAAGTAAATTCAGCAGCTGGACTCCAGCAATCAGAGCAGCCCCAGCTGGGCTATTTGAAAGCCAGTGCCTTGGGCAAGGGTTCAGCAGTGCTGGAAAACCCATTCTCTGTGCTGTCTTCAGGTAACCACAGGGCACAGACCCTGAGCTATCACGTGGACTCCAGTGCTAAGGTTCAGAAAAGAAATGCCTGCTGAGATAGGATCTGCCTAGGCAAAACAGGAGACTGGAATGCTGTGGTAGACTCTGGGGATGGATATGGCCTCTGTACTAGAGCACCTCAGGAAGGAGAGTGAAGTTGTCCTTCAGAGAGGTACAGACCACATCTGTCCCCATGAGAAGGGATCACTGTGAGCCATGGGTGCCAAGGGTTATGGAGCTGAAGGCTGAAAACAATGCCCAGGCACAGGCTGGCACGAGGCAGACTCAAAAGTCCATGTGGGATGGAGAGAAGGTGGGAGCAAGGAATGGCAAGGAGGCTTTTTGGGTGATGAACCACGTTGGCATCCCTCAGGGCAAGGGGACCAAGGGGGCCTGGGGGCCCAGCTGTGTCCTACCTCCAGGCTGTGCAGCTCCACATGGGGTAGATGTCCCTCGGCAGGGCTCTGGGGACACGCCAGCACCAGCTGGCCCCCGGCTCCAAAGCACAGCGCCGTGTGCGCCTGCGGGAACTTCAGCGGCACTGCCGGGGCCGGGGTGGGCACCAAGGGCCCCCCTGCAATGACACACAGGCCACTGTCAGTCCCCTCACCTGGTCCCACACCACAACCACCATGGAGGACGTGACCAGGTCCCAGCTTTGTCCCCCAACTTAAGGAGCCCTCCACTGACCCTCCCTGTGCAAGAATTGTCCCCAAAAGTAGCAGATGTACACAGCAGCTCCTGCACCCACCCACACAGATCCTCCAGACCATGCACCCACCCCACAGTGCCCAAGTCACAGCTTGTGCCTGCACAACCCTCTCCAGGAAAGGACCAAGCTGAGAGACAGCCAATATCCTACCACCAGCCATTTATTCCCTCGCTCCCCCCTTGTCAGAGCCCCCCATTACACCTCACCTGTTTGTTCCACGTTCCAGGTCCCTGGAAGCACAGGGTCACAGTGGTCGGCACCATCACGGATGTACAGGCTGAGCTCATGGCTGCTGGAGCTGAGTCCTGACTCGTGGTACTGCAGGAGCAGGCTGGGCTGGCCTGAGGGCTGGAGGAAGGCAGAACACACAAACCTGGCTCAGGAGCTCGGGACACTGCTGCTTTCCTGCTCCCAGGGCAGTGGGACAGGCTCAGAGAGATGCATGGATTGCTCCCCCAATCTGTGGGACATCTCCAAGCCCCTTTTCCTCCACCCCTGCCCATCCTGAGTTACCTCTTTGGGCTGGCCACCAGCCTCCCCTGAACCACTGCTGACGGTTTCTCCCCCTGCCCCTTCCCTCCTGGCAGCCGAGACGTGGCTCTCCTCGTAGGAGTCATAGGTCTGTGTCCTGCAGGTGGGAGCAAAGGGAGACACCCTGAAGGTCCCAGATTTTGGAACCAGCCACAGACTTGTTAATTTTGCAGCAGATGGTTGCACCAGGCTGCCCAGAGTCCCCACCCTTACCTGCCCTGCCCCGGGGGGCCCGTGGCCAGGTTGGGGTGGTAGCCTCTGTAGTAGTGCTGGTCCCGATAACTCTTGCCATAAGACTCTCCCTGTCTCAGGTCTTAGAGAGAGAATCAAGATTTAGCATTACCCTTCCAGAGTAACAATGAAGTTGCAAAAGAAAAGCCATGAGTCAGGCAATTTGCCATGCCCACCATCCCCCCTCCAAATTATCCCAACACACATATTGGAGATGTGATAATGCCCTGTACACATTTGCCAACACAGCACTGATGTCCTTTTCTCCTTCCTCCCTCCCCTTCTGTTCAGCCCAGAAACAGTGAAAAAAAGAGGCCCTGGCCATCCTGATTCACACAGCACCATGAAACTCAGCCTGGAACCAGGAATTTCACAGGTTTTAGCCATGGAAATGAAGATCAAACATCCCTTGGGTGTCCCTAGCTCCTGCTCACGTTTCCTAAATGCAAACTGGGAGCCAGTGCTGCACAGGTAGAGCATCACCACCCAGGAGCGTGGGCAGGAGGAAGCCCTGGATATGTGCAAGCCTTGGGAGAAGAACCTGCCCTGGAGAAAACATCACTTCTGCAAGCAACCTGTCTCCATCCCCAGCCCCAAAGGAGGAGCCCATACCTCTGTCATCCTGCCAGGCCACTGGCTGCCACTGGTGGCTTTGGTAGGGGTAGCCATCCCCATAGCCAGATGCTGGATACCAGTGGGGGTCTTCATACCCCTGCCTGGAAAACAACACAACACACTGATCTGGGGAAGAAAGGCACCACTGGGGCTTCTGGACCACATCTGGGGTTAAACTTGTGCCCTGGATGGGATCTTTGGAGGCAGGAAGGGTGATGGAAATAAAGCCAGGTTCCTTGCCCAGCGGCAGGGCCAGAAGCTGGTGCAGCATCACACCTGGAAGGAGCAGGAGGAGGTTTGGATACCTTCCCATCCCCACCCGTGAGAAAGCTGTGCACTGCAGTTTCAGGTGATGCCAAATTTGATACAATCACAGATTGGTTTGGGTTGGAAGAGGCCTTTAATGGTCATCTCCTTCTAACCCCCCTGCCAGGGGCAGGGACACCTCCCACTATCCCAAGGTGCTCCAAGCTCCATCCAACCTGGCCTGGAACACTTCCAGGGATGGGGCAGCCACAGTTTCCCTGAGCAACCTGTGCCAGGGCCTCCCCACCCTCACAGGGAAAATTTACTTCCTAATTTCCCATCTGCATTGTACAACCTCAGCACAAACCCCCACGTACCCAGTCCATAACTCACTGAAGGAAATAACTCAGGCAAATCAACCCAGATTTGCTGGAGCGCTCAAAGCTCTTTCTCAGCACCAAGAGCCTCCTCCAGCCCACATTTTATCTGTCCACCCTCCACTGTTTCAGCAGCTGAGCTTGCAGGCTGCCTCTTGCTCCTATATTACCATTAGTATTTTTATTGTTCACCTTGCACTTAGGAAAAAAGAACTGCATTTAATCAAATCTGTAAGATAAATGCACATCAGGACCAAGACAGAGCTTGTCAAACACAACCACAGAAGCCACAGTTTTAAGAAGAAATCAGAGCTGCAGCTGCTACACAGCCTTAAATAGAGAAGTCACAGGCTGCTTGAATGGCTGGACATCACCTGCTGACACGCTGTGTCCCTGTGCAGTCACAAGGGCAGGACCTGTGAGCAGTGAAATGAGCAATTCGCCTTTTTAGGTTTCCAAGGAGAGGGAGCAGCAGGAGCAGCTCTCACCTGGCGTGGTGCTGGCCGGGGTAGCTGCTGTCGCGGTGCTCGAGCCAGGACGCCGGCCGGTGGGTGTCCCTGAGGGTGTCCCTGAGGGTGTCCCTGAGGGTGTCCCTAAGGGTGTCCCTGTGGGGGTGCTGGCCCTCGTCCCGGGGGTGGCCGGGGACGTGGCTGCCGTGCCAGGAGCCGGGGCGAGGAGCGTGGCCTGCGCGGAGCAGCTGCTGCCGCAGCGGTGCCAGGGGGCCGTGCTGCCCCTCTGCCCATCCTGCCCGGCCTGCCGGCCTCTCCCAGGGCTGGGGAGGCTGGGCAGGGGGCCAGGGCTCCATCACGAGCTTGCTGGCAAAATCCTCTCTGCTTTTGAGGAGTTTAAGCCCCAAATGGCTTTCGTGGCCTGTAAAGGATAAGGCACAGTGGGTTTGATCAGCAGATTTTCAACCCCCTCAAAGCCCCCTGAGAAGTCTGTTGCCAGCTACTCTCTGCTTTTTGGGAGTGTGCTGGAAACCCAGGATCCTTTCCAGTGTGCCCAGAGTCAGGGAAAAGTCATCTCCACATCTTCCTTCCCTTGAAGCTCCCCTTAAAACACCAGGATGAAATGGTCCATCTTTGAAAGCAACAGACATCCAGCTCTTCCCAGGACAAGAATCCTGGAATGGTTTGAGTTGGAAGGGACCTCACAGATCATCCAGTTCCAACACCTTCCACTATTCCAGGTTGCTCCAAGCCCTGTCCAACCTGGTGTTCAACATTTCCAAGTATGAGGACTTTCTCTGGGCACCCTGTAGCAAGGCCTCACCACCCTCACAAGGAAGAATTTCTTCCCAATACCTAATCTAAACCTCTCTCAGTTTAAAACCATCACCCTTGTCCTATTGCTACAGGCCTTGCTTTAAAGTTTGTCCCTGTCTTCCTTACAAAGCCCCTTTATATCCAGGTAGGACCCTCCTTCACTCCAACTGCAAAGCACCAGCGCTCACAGCCCCCTCAGGCTGTGAGAAGGTGAGAAATCACCCTCACCTCTGTGACACGGCAGTGAAACCCCTTTTTATATGGAATTTATAGTAAGGGAAGGGATATTGCCAAAGCTTTGAGCAGGAGAAGGAGTTTTGCTCAAAGAAATGAGCAAGCAGGGAGAAATGGAGATTTGTTCTTGTGAGCTTTGGGATGGGGTGGAAACAGGGGTTTCCTGCTGCCTTTCAGCCCCAGCAAGAGTTCTTAGCAGACACCAGATTAAATTATAACAGTCCCTTGCAGAAGAGGAAATCCTAAGGAGAGCCCAGGGCAACACAGGGGTGAAGCCTCAGCTGTCAGGGAATGTCACCCTCAAGCCCCCCATGGCTCCTCTTGCAGCACTGGTACCCAAACCACCCCCACCAAAACAAGCCTCCTCAACATGGGCAGACAGCCAGATGCTGTCTGAACCCCTCCTCACTGCTCCCACTCAGAGTTTAAGGCACTTTGGGGCAATTTCAGGACTGGAAGACACTCAGGTCTGAACAGAGGTGGCTCAGTTTGTGCCCTTCCAGGTGACACCCAGGTAAAGCCTCGCCCTAAACAGCCCCAGGCACGAAGATCCCGGCACCCAACATTGCAGTCCCACCGAGGCCCCCCCAGTTTCCAGCCAGGGGCTCCCACCGCCATGCTCCCCCCTCAGCAGCCGCACACACCTGCTCAGAGGCCGCCGGGGCCCTTCCTCTGCTCCCTGCTGCCACTTCCAAAGTCCATTTCCACATGGGCCAGCGGGCAAAGGGCAGCAGCCCTGCTCCTCCGCCCCGGCCCGGCCGCCCGCTCCGCTCCCGGGGGATTCCCGCTGCTCTGGCCATCCTGAGGGTCACCCTTCCCATCCCTTGGGCTCCTCCCAGCCAAGATAAGGAGCACGCAGCCCTCCGAGCTCAAAAACACCCCTGTGGTTTCTCCTGGCGAGTTTTTTAATGCTGTGAAGTAAGTAGGGGCTGATAGTGATAGGACAAAGGGTAACAGCTTCAAGTTTGTAAGAGCAGCAATTTAGATTAGAGGTTAGGAGGGAATTCTTCCCTCTCAGAGTGGGGAGGCCCTGGCACAGGTTGTCCAGAGGAGTTGTGCTCCATCCCTGGAAGTGTCCAAGTCCAGGTTGGACAAGGCTTGGAGCCACCTGGGATAGTGGAAGGTGTCCCTGCCCTCGGCAGGAGTGAAGCAAGATGATCTTTAAGGTCCCTTCCAACCCCAACCATTCCAGGATTCTATGAAGTATCTTCCTCTATACATTTTCACACTTCCTAAATAATAATAAACAAAATCTGCTTGGTTTAATTCAGACCCAGGTCAAACAAACAACATCCATCCCACTATATACTGCCCAGGGCAGAATTTGGGCAGGATGAAGCTGGGCTCCACCCCAGCACTGCCTCATGTCAGTCATTACAGCACTATAATGACCTTGTTCTATAAGTGACCAGGGATTCCTGCCTGGAGACCCTGTTCAAACTCCCCCAGGCACCTTAAAAACTCAGAAAATGAGCAAAGTAAGGCAAATGGTATCACAGAAAACCACATTAAAAGCTAGATAAAAAGATTAAAAGCCAGTCTGTTGGCTGGCACCCAGCAGTTTAGTGATGTGCCACCTTCTCCTCCTTTCCAAGAGCCTCCAAATTACCCCCACCGTGACACCACAGCACCGACTGCTCTGGGATTCACAGGCAGGAGGCTTTGCTTTGCATCACAGTGGCACAGTCAGAAACGCCCTCCTTTAATGATGTTGAAAGACTACACATATTATAGCTTCAGACCTCGAAATCTCCACCCTGCTGGGAGAGTAAGAAGTTCTTCCTGGTGATCCTGAGAAATAAGCACTCAGTCTCTGCAGAATTCAAAATTTCAAGTAAAAAAAAATATCCTCAGCACTCAGCCATACAGAAATCTGACTGGGAGGAACACAAACCAGGGCAGTGCTGTCTTGGTGCTGCTGAGATGCTGCAGTAGAATGAAATTTAGCATCTATTCTTCATTTCACAGCTGCCCTTCTAAACTTTGGGAGGTTTTGAGGGAAGTAGAGGACCTGTTGTGGACAGATCAGGTCTTGGAGGAAGCAAAAGAGGATCCCTAGAAACCATGAGAATCACACTTTTAAAATACATAAATTGATAGGGTATTTCATAACTATAAATAACATAATTCCACCTGGTTTCTGGCTAACAATTTTAGGTTTCTAGCCAAGAGGTGACTGCTGGGTGTTTCCAACCTGTTTTCTAGCAACAACACAAATCTCTGCTGGAAGCCTGCAGGGTTCAATCAGCATCACATGAAGATGTTGAAAAGGAGAGTTGGTTTAAATTAGATATAAGGAAGAAATCTTTTACAATGAGGGTGGCAAAACCGGTTGCCCAGAGAAGCTGTGGGTTCCCCATCCCTGGAAGTGCTGAAGGTCAGATTGGATTTGGCTCTGAGCAACCTGTTCTGGTTGAAGATGTCCCTGCTTGTTCCAAGGGGAGTTGGACAAGGTGACCTTTAAAGGTCCCTTCCAGTCCAAACTACCCCAGCTCTGTTGTCAGCCTAACCTGGGAGATCTGGATTACAAGACAGGCTTGGGAGCTTGACTTGCACAAAAGCAGCTGCAGCTTGTGATGCTTGTGTTTGAGCTGGGTGGAAACTATGTTCTGCTCCGTGCCAGGGAAGAAGAAGTAAGAAACACCACCAGTAGTGTCAAACTTCGAGCAAAATGGGTTTAAAATGGACAGGAGGGGCACACCAAAGGCAAAAGCAGGAAAGTGTGTGGGAAGAAGAAAGAGCCAAGAAGCTGGGGAATGAAAAGTGACAGAAGAAAAAACAGAGATAAAAGGGTCAGATGGGCTAGAAAGAGAGAAAGAAAATGATAACCCTTTAACTACATCACATCTAACCAAGAAATTACTGTTTTAAAGGAGTCATATCTTTTTTGGAAATCCAAGCCCTGTGCCCCAGGACTGCCACCGAGCTTCAGGCCCATTGCAGTGCAGGCAGCACATGCTCCAGAGAGCATTTGTCACAGAGCCAAAGGGACACCACTATCACTTTAAAACATCGCATTTCTCTGCTTTAAAAGATTTCACTGGTGTTGTTACAGTAACAAGATTAGGTGGAAAACATTTTTCTTCATGCCCTGCCTGTGTTTGTGCAGATCCTTGGGGCCCTGATCACAGACAGCCCCAGGCTTCCAGGTCAGTCCCCTCACACCAACCCAACCTCGTCTGAAACCTTTGTAATCCAAGAGTAGAAATCCAGGTGGCCTCAGTACCTGAAGCTATTTTGAGGTGATTCATGCTGTTGGTTCTGAGATGAGATTATTTTCTTTATGCAGCATTGATAGGAAGCTTTGTTCATCTCTGAGCTTTAGCCCACTATAAATGTGAGAAATATATAGGTAAATGCACACTTGGTTTTTTTTCTTTCTTTTCTTTTTTTTTTTTTTTTTTTTTTTTTTTTTAGGTTTCTTGGNGGTGGAGATGTCTCGAGCATCACGCAGGGCAGAAATGCAGGTAGCAAATGAGCTACACAAAATGTGAAAAACTCATCTTAAATATTCTAGACAGCAAAAACACCAGCCCTGAACGAGCTGCCAGCACTTGAGACGTTTGACAGCCTATTTCATGTCACACAAAGCAAGAAAACAAAAACCACGCAGGACCCAGCTTCCCAGACAGGCTGAGCACCTGCACCACATGGGGAGAGCCCTCAACCCCAATCAGTCTCAATGGCAGCTAATTACCTAATTAGCTGGCTCACCCCTCCCAGGCTCCAAGGGAAGGAGCTGTGAGAGCTGTGCCACAAAGGGGCGGCATTTGGAGCTTCCCAGGCCAGGGATGTGGTGGGAGGAAGGTGATGGCTCCTAAAGCAGCTGAGCTGGGGTCTGCTCCCTCCTCCAGGCCACGGCGTCAGCACCATCGTGTGGCTGTGCCTCGGCCACCACGGCATCGCTGCACAGCTTCCTGCAGCCACTTCGGGAGCTCAAGTTCCCACCCGTGCCTTTGCACCTTCCCTTCCCCACGGGAGGCTGTTTCCAGCCCGGATGGACAGAGCTGTCCCTCCCCACCACCCCCCTGCGCACACACAGCCGTGTTCAGCAGCTTCCAGACACGCCTGTTCATTTTTGGATTTTAGGCAGGAATATTAATTGCATTCCAGAGGCATTCAGCATATTAGAAAAAGCATTTTATACCCTGCATTGTATCTGGTGAAGAAACAGAGCTGCAAAAAGCTGCTGTTTGTGAAAATCAAAGCACATCCCCAGTCTGGATGCTGCAGAACCGTGACCTCGGCCTTCTGCACGAGCTGCTGTTGCAAAGCAAATCCCAAAAAACTTCCTCATCTTTGCCTTACTTCATTCCCGCTTCAGCCAAACCTCTGAACTCTTGGCTGTGAATATTAAGTCCTGGCTACCTTCATTTCCCTGCCCCGAAGGAGAGGCTGTGCAGCTCCTGCATCCCATCAGGGCAGGGGATGCTCTGCAGCATCTCCCCCAGCCGGGCCCACCCCGGGAAGGGGCTGGGATGCGTTTGGAGGTACAAGAGCTAAACCCGACAGCATCGAGGAGGTCGGAGAGTTTTCAGTATTCAGGTCCTCTCGTTTTCCTGTGCAACACCCCTTCTGTTTTCCCAGCCATAAAATTGATGTTTATCTCGCTTCTAACTGCCTTACAGAGATCATTACACATTGCAAATGCAGCCATTTGCGGATAATACGAGCACGAGCAGCCTGGAGACTGCCACATCGCAATGCCTTGCAACCTTTAAGCTGAAAATTAACATATAAAACCAAGGGACCCGGAAATATTTGTCGGGCAAACGCAGAAAACCAAGCAGAGGTAATTCTTCCACCCGCCCCACACCACCCCTTGCTCAACCGGGGAAAATTAATTTTTAAGTGAGACAAATCCTGCAGCTATTCTTGTGGCATTAATTTCAGGGGGAAAAAACCAAGAGAAGGTTGTTATTCCTAGTCTAAAATCTCCTTGCTTTAAGATGTCCCGCTGGATCTGTGTCTGTTGGAAGGTGTGGAGGGCACAGACGGCAAGGAGGGGGATGGAGATGTCCAAAGCGGCCCCCGAGGGAACAGCAGCGGGCGGGGGAGCAGGGCAGGGATGCCGAGCTCTGCCTGGCTCGGAGCACAGCCCAGGACCCCAGCAGCCCTCCCGGGAGAGCTGCACCTCCTCCCGCTGCCCCTCAGCTCCTTCTCCGGTGCCCACGGAGGGGGCGAGCCGGACACGGAGCCTTCCCGAGGTCTCCATCGGGTGCCGGAGCAAGAGAAGCTGCTCAGCTGGAAATCTCCAGCCCCGAGACGTTCCAGGGTGTCCTTTTGAAAACATTGCCATCTTGTGTCTCCTCAGCCTCCCGAACGCCGCTCGCCTTCCTGCCGGAGCCCCTGAGGAGCTTTATCAGCGGCAATCAGGGGCAATAAAGAGCCGCGACAGCTACAGATCGCCTGGCTGTGTCCTGCTCCTGCCGCTGCCTTGTAAAGTCGGACAGGAACGCTTCCCTCATTTTTTTTCATCTCAATTTATGACTCCTCCACCATGAAAAGCCACTTATGCCCTCCACACTTACACATCCCCTCTTCTCCAAGGCCGGTAAATCACGGTCTCAAGACATGTCAAATTTTGCGAAATAAAGCTAAATTGCAGCCGTACTCTGAGGCAAGAAGCTGCAAAATTGAGAGAGAATGAGCTGTGTTCAAAGGCAGAGACCCGGCTGGCAGCCTCCCATGGCTTGCGGAGGCAAGGACCACAAAAAAACTCTGAGTGAAAGAGAAAAGCCTGATAGCAGGGAGCCCACGGGACCCTCTGTGCCACCCCAAGCTGCCTCTGCAGGTCTTCTGTGGGGTAATTCCAAGAGTTAAAATCGTCCAAACTCCCAGGATTTCACTCTATTGCTGAGCTCCAGTCCCTCCCAGCTGGAACACAGAGGGCTGGGAGCAGGACAGAGCCAGGCTCCAGCATTTATTCATTGAGGCTTGGTCCCTGGGCTGGATTTGGGCTTGGAAAGAAAACTGGGGGGGGCTGATGGGGTCATAGCTTCTTAGTTTGAGTTTTGGTCTGGATTTGTGTGTGTGTGCAGACAGAAGTTAGAGCAGCACTAACACAGCAGGCTTTCTCTCTGCTGAGCCCATCTGGGCTCACTCAAAGTGCTGGGCACTGCACCAAGAACTGGGGAAACTGAGGACAAAAAAAACCCCACCCCTTGACCCCAAACCACCTTTTACATTTTTCAGGGGCACGGTGACTTGTCTTCTTCCCTCTGCAGCAGAGTTAAACTTTCATGAAAGCTGAATTAGCTTGGAGAAGAGCCAGCTCCAGGGACAGACAGCAACTTGATGGAATAAGAGCAAGGAAGACCCAGACCACTGCTGTTCCTGCTGATTCCCCTCCCTGCATCCCACACTGCTGAATTCCAGGGGGCTCAAGCTGCTCTATGCTCTGCAGCTTCTCCATCCCACCATGACAGAGCACCCAACCTGGCACAGGCACCTCTTTCACCACTTCCCAGCAAAACCCTTGCAAAAAAAACCCCACTGCTATTTTGGAAAACAGAGTTTATTCCACAATCTAAGCTCAGGAGTCTTCTTCACTTCACAGGGTGATCTCAGGCTGTGTTGCATGAGCCCAGAGCACAAGGCACAAGCTCCCCATGTGGAAAAATGCCTCTCTAGAAACAGGAAGGACCCAAAGCACACACACACACACATGCGCACACACACGAGGAAAACGATGAGCAGCCATGACCGAGACAAGGAAAATCACAAAACATCTCATGGCAGAGTCTTAGCTGATAAAAACCCAGCGTGCATAGCACACAGCTTCGGGCTGGGACACACTCAGCCCTCTCTGAATGTTTAATGCGAGTGTATGCATCAGTTAATCAGCAGCACAAGACACAAAGCGTTTTGTACCTCCTCGCCACGTGTTGTGCAATTAAAAGGCTTCTCATTCAGGCACAGAAAGAAAAGTCAAGGGACTTTGGCTGCGAAACATCCATTATTCAAAAGTATATCCATTATTCAAAGTTTTTCTTAAAATCCTATTGTCAGTTTGAAAGGAAAAAGAAAATGAGTTTCTGAAAGCTGTGCTCCGTTGATATTCCACTCCAATTTTTGCTGATTGTAAGTACTAAAACTCCAGACATTTTGAGGAACTAAAGAAATCCTTCACAGTTGCTGAGAAAGGCAACACCCTGTGGGTAGTCACCATTTTTTCTCCTCCTCACTTAACTGTGCCTAGCAGGGGTGTGAAGCACCCCAGCCAACAAGAGCTCCTTTCCCAAATTGCTCAGCTACCCCAGCGTGAGGCTGAGGAGCAGCTGTTCGGGAGGAGGCAACAACAAAGTGCTCAGCAAGCAGGAGCAGACCCCCGGCTCAGGGGGAGCCTGGCTGGGAGGCACAACCTTCCCACAGCCCCCAGGAAATTCCACGAAGGGTGCCAGGACTGGGCTGCAGGAGTTCCAATGGGAAACAGAGCCCACAGGGCATCCAGGAGTGGGGCATGAGCAGCCTCAGACCCCAAAGAGGCTCTGGGAGGGAAAGCCCAGCTTTCCCACACTGGGCTCTGGGACAAACAGCCCTGCTCCGGGAAAGCTGCTGCCCAGGAACCACCCAGACGGGGGAAAACGTTCAGCAAGAGCAACAAATTATGACAAATTGCTAACATTAGACTATAAAATAACTAGCAAAGGTCTTACCTCCTGTTGGAGCTGGAGGCAAGGGTGATGCCAGCCCTGGAGCACCCAGGCAGCAGGCACCTCTGGAGGGATGAAACAGTCTGAAGTCCAGGCTCTGAGTCAGTCCACAGGTGGGAATGAGGTGCAGGGAAAGCACCCAGATCAGACGGGCTTGGCCAGGCCCAGAGCAGCAGGGCCTAAGGCCAGGCTGACCATGCTGAGCTGAGCTGGGGATTGGTGTTTCACTCATGGTTTAGAGAGAAGAAAAGCCCCCAGGCTGAGCTTACATAGAGCCCCAGCCCAGGGGTGGGGATGCACCAGAGCCCAGCAAGGGCTTTTGGAGCGGCAGAGCAGCAAAAGGCAGGGCTGTGCTATAGGGCTGGCTGCTCAGGAAGGAGCTAAACTGAAATTATTGTTGAAGTTATATATCAGATTAAGGAGTAGGGGCTAAAACCTGAAATATAAGCCAAAGCTATGAGACAATCAAGGTGCTTGTTATTTTAATTTCAATAAACATGTGGGAAAGAGGAACAGGAGCCTTAGAAAGGCTTCTCTGTCCTTGAAGAGGTAAGGCTGTAACATGCAGTATTCTCTCAAGGCTTAAAGATTCTTTTATGTGAGTAAAGGAAGAACAAAAGAAAACATGGCAGAGGTAAGCAGCATTCAGTGATAAATACTTGTTGTAGCTGTAATACTATTTAAGAACATATGCTGTTGGGTAGGCTTAAGATCAGCTCCTTGAAGTTTTCTGTATGCACAGTGTGCAACTCAGATATGGAACCTCCTGTGGCGTGACCTGAGCAGGCCAAAGGCACAATTCCACCAGAGCAAAGGGAGGGAAGGGTGAAGACTGACAACTAATAAATGCAGTGCCTCGGGTGTAGCCCTTAAACACAGCTGGAAGCTCGGTGGGTGCCACGGGGTCAGGGTCCTGCTCTGCCACCATCACTCTGCTGTGTTTCTGCTGTCAGACTGCTGACTTAGGTGTTGCCAACAACTAAGGGGACAGTGTGAGTGGGTAAAATGAAGGCATTATTCAGCAGCCTGTGCTGACAGCTATCTTTAAGCAGCACATTTATCTGGAGCACAACGATGCTTCAATAGCGGGTACCTGTAGAGTGCTTCCAGGGCACTAAAATGAGCTGGATGTTATCTGCAGGAACGCTATGGCTCACAGCTTATTTGGACAAATTCTTTGCTGCAATAGGCCATTTTCTGCTATTACCGGTGAAATAAGCTAAACACCCACTTCTTTTCTTCTGCAATGAGAAGCTGTGCGTGAAGTGATGAATTTGCAAAGCTTTTAAAGGACGGATGGGAGTTAAAGAACTTCCTCCAGGGTCTGAGGCACTGGCAAGCAGGGCTGGAGCTGCTGCTGCAGGAGGGAGCCGGGAGGGGGATGGCAGCACAGGCAGCTTGTGCAGGCAGAGTCGGTGTGATGCTGGAGCAGCAGGCACAGCACAGACAAATTGAAGCCCTGACGGATGAAATGGTCCGGCTGCTGTGACTCCGCTGTAGCTCAAGTTTCCCTCGTTAAGCTTCAAAGGCTCGGAGCAGCTCGTTAGCGGCGTTCCAGGTTCCCTTTGTTCGCAGCTCTCCCGAAGGTCCCAGCGGCTGGAACGGCCCCTCCCGAGCCCAGCCGCAGGGATGCGGGGAGACAAACCCATCGCTGCTCCCCGGGCACAAACCCATCGCTGCTCCCCGGGCACAAACCCATCGCTGCTCCCCGGGCACAAACCCGGGAACAAACCCATTGCTGNAGCGGCTGGAACGACCCCTCCCGAGCCCAGCTGCAGGGATGCGGGGAGACAAACCCATCGCTGCTCCCCGGGCACAAACCCATCGCTGCTCCCCGGGCACAAACCCGGGAACAAACCCATTGCTGCTCCCCGGGCACAAACCCA
>VZRZ01006337.1:133371-190114 GCA_013398175.1 Climacteris rufus | reverse complement strand
TCCAGTTCCCCTCTCCAGCTCCAACAGGGGGAAGGACAGGGGGAGGAGGAGTGAGTGAGCAGTGCATGGTTTGATATGTTTCAATGGGAACAATAAATTGGGAAATACAATTCCTAAACCATGGCAACCTTCTATAGCATCTAATGTGTGGAACGAAGGGTTGAGGTAACAAAAGCTCTGGCCAGAGCTGGCTGGAAACAATTTGATCTAAGCAGTTGTTGCAATAAGTAGGGAGCCACTGGTCACAATGTTACTAGGTCTGTTCATGAGGTTGTGGAACATAGCCTTGTATGTATTACTAGATGTGCTCCTTGCACTGTTCTTTTTCTAAGCGGGGAGGGGAATCAAGGTTACTTTGTTGCTGTACTGTGTGATACTGGCTTACAGCATCAACTTCAAGGGCAATGAAGGTCATTCGAGTTGTATATTCGGTGTTGCTCTCCTAACATTATCTTGGGTGCTACCTTTGGGAGTCCATTAATAATTGTACCAAGTCCATGGGAAGAACAGGGGAGGATGATTTTCTCCAGCTTTTAACCTCCTTTTCCTCCTTCAGGCCTGTTACAACAGCTTTTGAGAATTTTGAATTTCTTTTGGATGTTGAGGAAACCATATTCTTGCTGCTAAGTTCCCCAGTATGGTCCACATCATGGTTAGAGTCAAGAAATAGATTTCGGGGCAGGTTATTCAGAGTTCTGCCCCAAGGGTGGACAGTCATAAGTGGCATGACATGTGAAAGGACATGGGCCAGTATTTGGAGGACTTCTTCAGTGATTTGGAAGCTCACCCCTGAACAACTACAGAACCCAGTTAAAATGATAAAATACGTCATGGGAAACTGTTGTGGCAGTTCCAGAGATGCACAAAGTTAGGCAGTGTGCTGGGCTCTGACTACCCTTTGTTGGACACTGCTCAATACTAGAAAGTGCCCTCAGGGGGAGGAGAAGGAAAGCAGAACAGGCAACACCATGGCCACTCAAACTGCAGCTGAACCAGAGGATAAACCAGTGATGGTAGCAGTTGCCCCTACAGAACAAGAAATCCAAGACCAAATCTGTTCACGTAGTAAGGGTTGAAGAGGAAGTAAGGTCCTCTTAACAGGAGGAAGAGGGAGGACTAGACATCATCATGCGATCCCTATCCCCTGGAGAGCTGTAAGATATGCAAAAATTTCAGCTGCCAGTTAGGTGATCCCCTAGTGACCTGGCTGCTCTGATGCTCGGAGACCATAGCCAAAAATATGAAACCAAGTAATTCAGATCCCTGTGGACACTGACAAAGGGATTGGGAAGAGAACAGAAACACGCAGCCTCTGGAGGCAACTCCTGTCAAGCATGAAGGAAAGATAATCTCTCAAGGATGATCTAGTAGTGCACCCAAGCAGATAGAACACCATGGAGAAAAGCATCCAGTACCTGAGGGAATTAGCCGTGCTGGAGGTAATCTATAGGGATTCAAATAACGAGCAATACCTTGGTAGATCCAGATGAGGTCCACTGTACACAATCCACGTCGCAGAATTTTGCATGGAGAGCACCGTTGTTGAATGCCAACTCATTGACATTCATGCCAATGAAAGAATGAGAAGAGTGTTTCAGGTGACTACTCAACTCTGGCAATAAGAGGATTTTTTAGATTTCCCTACTGACCTGTGCCTTGGCTGTGGAAAGACTGCCCAAGACTGCAGACAGGTTCAAAAGACTCAAGCAAAGTAGAGAGAAAATGTCTCATACCCTGGCAGTAGGGACCAGAGTCTCTGCTATTGGAGGCAAACGGCCCCCTTCTAGAGGGAGAGGATACACACCATGAGGTAACCTGTGGTTTTTGTTGGGTGACCATAAAGAGGACATGAGCAAGTGAGATGGAAAATCCTCGTGAAGGCTTCTTTTGCCATAAAGCAAACTAAGGTCAAGGGACCTGCCTGGGAAATGCACTTTTTAGGAGTAAAATCACAAGATGGTTGTTGCCAGATTCCAATGAATGTGGACAGCACAATAGCAGATGTCATCCCACCAACCAGCAAGAGGGAAACAGAAGCTTTCCTAGGTGTTGTGGGTTTTTGAAGGATGCATATTCAGGATTACAGTCAGATTGAAAGCCTACTCTATCACATTACCTGGAAGAAGAAGGATTTTAAGTGGGGTCCTGAACAACAATAACCTTTTGAATAAATCAAACAGGAGGCTGATCCTGCAGTAGCCCTTGAGCCAGTCGTGACAGGACAAGATGTGAAAAATGTGCTCTACACTGCAGATGGGGAGAATGGGCTTTTCTGGAGTCTCTGGCTCAAAAAGGGGGGAAGCTCAAGGATGACCACTGGGGTTCTGGAGTAAGGGATATTTGTGGTTTAGGAATGGTACTCCCCAATTCAGTGCCCCCACCAAACTTCTCCAAAACCACATGCCTCTCTCACCCACTCCGTCTTCCCCTCCCCCTTTCTGCTGCAGTGGGGTGGACCTGAGAATTGGAGACACAAAAGGCAAAGATTGTAGTTTGAGATAAGAGCAACTTACTGGAAACAACATGATAAAAAAAAAAAGCAAACAGTAACAGCAATAATACTAATTTTAAAAGTGTACAAAAAAAAAAAAAACAACAAAAAAAAGGCTGATTCACATGCAAAAATCCTCATTGCAGAGCTCCTGACGTGACCCAAACAGTGCCAGCTTCACTGCTCCCTCCCTTTTAGGACCAGCACCACCCAAACCTCTGTCTCTGGCTTGAAATGCTTATTTGGCCAGAAGGAACTTCTTGTCCCTGGAAGAGAGAGAGAGAAAGGCCCTTTTGTCCTGCCTCCAGCAATGATTTGAGGTGGTATAGAATAACATCTGGGCCCCAGCCACGCCCCACCTTGGCTATTGCAAAAAGTTAACCCCGTCCTGGTCGAAACCAGGACAGTGATACAAAGGATCTGAGGCCTGCTACACCCCAATTGAAAAAGATACATTGGAAGATTATCGAGGTGTTAGAGCTGCTTCAGAAGTGATTGGCACTGAAGCACAGCTCCTCCTGGTACCCCAGCTACCAGTGTTGGGCTGGAAGTTCAAAGGGAAAGTCCATGCCACACATCATGCTACTGACATGTTGTAGAGTAAGTGGAGTGTGCTGATGAAACAGCAAGTTTGAATGGAGGAAAATCCAATTGCCCAGGGATCAGGAACTGACCTGAAGACGAAGATTTCAGATTTTTGTCAGAAAAGGATAAAGAGGAGGTGACATGTCCTGAAGAGGCCCCACCATATAATCAGCTACCAGAAAATGAAAAGCAATACACTTTCTTCATTGACGCTTCCTGCTGTATTGTAGGAACACATAAAAATTGGGAAGCTCCTCTATGGAGTCCTGTGTGGCAAGTTGCAGAAGCTATTGAGGGACAAGGTGGATCAAATCAAGTTGCAGAGCTGAAAGTTGGCTTTTGATTTTGCTGAACAAGAGAAATGGCCAGTGTTCTACCTCTACACTGACTCATAAATGCTCTGTAGGGGTGGCTTGACTGCTGGAAAAAGAAAAATAGGCAGCACAGAAGTAAACCTGTCTGGGCTGCTGAAGTGTGGCAAGATGTTGCTGCCTGGGTAGATAAGTTGGCTGTCAAAGTATGTTATGTAGGTGCATGTGCACGCAAGAGTTGGGCTACTGAAGAACCACAGACAGATTGATCAAGCTGCCAAGACTAAAGTGTCCCAGGTGGATGTGGACAGGCACCATAAGGATGAATTTCTTCTGATTCAGTGGGCCCATGTTGCCTCAGGTCATCAGGGAACACCAACACCTGGCCCTGCAGAGGACTATCCCTGAGAGTCACACCATGTGCCTAAAGGGTCCAGTCTGGCTTGCTGTAAAGTGACTGAGGGAGTGATTGAGTATTGTCTATTGCTGGGGAGTTTCTGTGTGAAATGTTCATTTCTTGTACTCTCTGTTATTAGTATTGTTGCTGTTACTGTTTGTTGTCTTATCTCGTTGCTGTTTCCAGTAAATTGTTCTTATCTCAGTCTATGATCTTTACCTTTTGTGCCTCCAATCCTCCTCTCCAGTGAGCTGCAGGGAGAAGGAAAGGAAAAGGGGTGAGCGAATGAGTGGCATGTAGTTTGGAGAGTCTCAGTGGGAGCACTAAACTGGGGGGTACCATACCTAAACCATGACAATTTCCCTCAACTTCGCACTTCAATCTGTGTATTTGGTACATTCACTTTGCTAGCTTCCAAGGTTTAGTATAAACGTCACCCTGAAATTGTTTTCCTGATTATTGAGGATAACTGCTAGATCTTTCTTTTGTACTTAGAATAACCTGTGGTAATAGTCATAGCAAATCTCGGTTTCCTACAATATTCCTCTGAATTGGAACATATAAGACCAATAAAGCCAAGCTGCATTGCTCAGTTCAGAATTTCTGTATGGGACCTCAGACTGTTACAGAATCACACAGAATAACAACATGGTTTGGGTTGGAAAGGACCTTTGAATACTATCTAGTCCAACCTCCCTAACTGTTATTGGTTTTCCTTAGCTAGAGAATAAATTAGATATCCAACAAAATATAATCATGGTTTAATTTAATGTCGTTTTGCTATTTTTGCAGTTTTCAACACAGTTAATTTTTATGGCATTCTGTGTGAGAAAACTGCAATATTCTGTGCTGTAGAGAAGCTATTGGGCTGTTCACGTGTAGATCCTGAAGTTGTATGCAAGTGAGTTTGATATAAAATAACTTCTGTGTTTTTAATGTGAGGTGTTGCTGTGGACGGCTGATTGGAGAACACCCAGGAGTAGAACGCAGTTGGCCTGTTTATCAGGCTGGCTCACAGAGCAGTGGTGGAGAATGGTCTGTGCAAAAACACACAAGGATGAGTCCAACAGATGCTTTTGGTACAATCAATTTTCAAGATGGAGACCATACTTACCATGCCAAGGTAATAGGTGCTGTGTTTACATGTCTGACATATTTTTATAAATTCAGCATAAGAAAGCAAAAAATGGGTTTGGGTGAATACCAGATTAATTGTCTTAAGAGAACAGGGGAGTCTATAAGTAAGTCAGGTTGAAATGTATATATATTTTTATGTTGAACTTTGTAATGATTAAGCGTAGGCTGTCTTGCTGTCTGTGTTGCTCATGGACGTATTTTTGTGCTGTCATATTAGGGTATTATGACAGTTCTAATCCTTCACAAAATCTGCAAGCCATTAATGCTTAGAACTTTGTAATGTGTTGCAGTTTCTCCTGTGGAAGTATTTAAACAATGTTTATTTTACCCATTATTATTCTTTCCAGTATATTAGACTTTCTTATGATAGCAATTTGGATCAGCTGTTGCACCTGATGGTTAAAGAATGGCAGATTGAATTGCCAAAGCTAGTGATCTCTGTTCATGGAGGCATTCAAAATTTCAAGCTTCCCTCAAAGGTCAAGCAGGTTTTCAGCAAAGGTCTGGTGAAGGCAGCTGAGTCTACAGGAGCATGGATAATTACAGAAGGCATCAACAGCGGTAGTGTAATTATTTTTCTTTGTTTAATTTTTCCTCTTGGTGTTCTTTCCCTCCATTACAAGATATACTTTTAGGTCAAATATAGAGAAATTGTTTGAAAATTGGTGATATGTCAATACAAAATGAAGCTGTTTTTATTTTAGGAACAATGCATAATTCATGTTCCTTTACTGTTGACAGGCATTCTGAATATTTTTAATGTTTTTGGTTTTTTTTAATTAAAAAGGAGAGTATTTTGCACACAATGAAGAACAGTGTATGTAGCCGGAACTTATTTGTATAAGCCAGAACTTAATTTATTAAGCTAGAACTTAATTTATCTGCTTCACCAAAATATTTATGTTCTAAGGACTATAATTGGTCTTTTTGAAACAGTTTTCAAAGTTGCATTTAGCTTGTGTTTTATAATGAAAAAATTTTGAATTTGGATAATACATTATTTAGCCCATTAGTATCTGAAACTCCCTTTAAACTACTCTCAAAATCTCAGAGGAGTCAGTAAGACATGGAACTGAAAGTTTTACTTCTTTAGCTGCTATTCAATCTGATGATCTTACAGGAGAACTGTCCTGTACGTTTATGTAACTAAGGAAGTTTTATGGATGTAAAAACACCATTAGCAACATGTAAGAGTATTATTAATTAGAAATATGTGCTGAGTTTGAAGCAGAGGTGCATTACATCTGAGCTCTGAAGTGCACATCAAATATAGAAGTTGGGTGGGATGTTTTGGTTTTGATTAAAACATAACCATAGTGTAAATTAAGTGATGGAAAACCTTTCTTGATGTCCTGTAGCAGGTCTCTGAATGTAGAAGAAAAATTGTCCTCTGATTATCTGTTTAGGAGTGTCCAGGCATGTGGGGGATGCACTGAAAGGCCGTGCCTCACCACACCTGAGAAAGATCTGTGCTATTGGGATTCCTCCATGGGGTATCATTGAAAACCAGAGGGATCTCATTGGAAAAGATGTGAGTTGGATACATTTTAATGATAAAAGCCTTCATGTTCATGGGATGTTAGAGCTTTCTTGCATATTTGATTTTCTTCTGGATTCATTTCACTGGTTTGATACAATTTTTTTTTCTGTAATAGAGGTTTAGATTTCACTCATCAATAGAATTTTTTGGCATGTTGAGGCACTGTATTTTGCTTTCTGGATAGTTTTAAAATACTTCTCTTCTTACAGGAAATTGCCATTCTTTTTAAAATTTTGTAATTATTTAGGCAACTCTCTTGTGGTTGTAAATTATTTATTTCTATATTAAGATTCAGAATGAGCAGTCAGGTTAGTTTTGTACACAAATGGGCTATTAATATGTGTATTATTTTATTCACAGTCTATTATATTCACAAACTATAACTTTGTATGATGGCAGAATCTACTTAACTGTCTAAAAGCACTGAAGAAGTCAGGTGAAATAATTCCTGATAAATGTTAGTTCTCTTATTTTTAGTGGGAACACAACCCAGGGAAACTCTGCCATTGTGTTTCAGCTGTTGCAAAGAATGTCAGGCAGTGACTCAGAAGATTGTAAACCTAATCAGAAATGTTTTCTGAGGTATTAATTGTGGGTTTATTGCTGTTAAGAATCAAATGCTAAGGATCAAATGTTTGAGTAGAGCAGCTACGCTATGGAAGATCAAAACCACACTATGAAGATGAAATACATATAAGTGAGGGAAAATAAATTGCAGCATTTTTTGGTTTCTTTGAGGACCTTTTTGTTTTGGTTTTCTCAGGTAGTTTGCCTGTACCAGACTCTTGGTAACCCACTCAGCAAGCTGAGTACGCTCAACAGCATGCATTCTCATTTTCTAATGGCAGATGATGGGACAGTAGGCAAGTATGGGAATGAAATGATGCTGAGGAGGAATTTGGAGAAGTACATATCACTTCAAAAAATACACACAAGTGAGTATAGCTGTGGTCAGCTTTATGACAGAAAAATGTATCCTGGAAGTTGGGGAGGTACCTGACATTTCATCGTACATGATGTACATCTTGATTTGCCGTAGATTTTACTGTGGTCAAATGTTACTAATTGCACGTATCTTGAACCCTGAAAATCAGGAAATTGAAAAGGACAGTATTTTTATAAAGCATTATGCATTTGGATGAACTCACATGTTGGTTTCTCAGTTGTAGAGACACCTAAGTGACTCAGATTATCTAGGAAGTATTGAGAATTTGCTCACTTCACAGTTTTGTGTGGTCTCTATTTCACCCCTAGATACTTTCCCAGAATTTTGCAGGGTGGAAAGATTGTTACATTCAGGGGAATACAAATCCTTTTTTGACCTATTGACTACTTTAGTCATCATCATTCTTCTCTACTGCAAGCCTGTGACCTCCTCAGGTACAGCAGCAAAGACTGGTTGCAAAAGTAATAGCTTTAGCCAATGCCTGACAGATTGCATAAGTTCCACTATTTATTTATAGAGTAACTGAGTTATGGTAAAGAAAGAATTTAGTAGATATTTATTACATAGACAATTATTTCCTTTTATACACCAGATTATACAAATTATATGTGAAAATTCGCTCTTACCTAGTCTTTTGAATATTGGAGTATGTTGAAAAGGTATTAGCATTATGATGTTGATGTTGCTTCCCTTATCTGCTCACTTTATAGAATTGAAGAACTTAGAAACTAACCCAATTTTTAACATGTTTGTATAAAGAACTTCTTACTCAGACTCACATTTTCTTGCTATGATCTTTTGCAATCCAGGCTTTCTATTGTATTTTCATTTCTATTGCATTATACTTGAAATTAATTTATGGTTTTTTTTAAAAATCTGCCCTGCTGCTGTAACAGTTGAAAGAGTCTTTGAAGAAATGACTGATTAATTTCTATGTGTGTAGGTAACCAAATGGATATTGAACACATTTCAAACATCCTTGCATGTGACAACTATCAGAAAGGGAAGAGGGATATTCGGAAAGATGTTTTTCTTCCCAGTGCTTACAGTTTTTTCAGTAGTTTTTCATGGTGTTTTTGATCTGGTTGCAGGAGTTCTGTGAAAGTCTTAAAAGGTGTAAGTCAAATTAAAGATGGTGGACATGATTTCCCCTCCATTGAACCATGTAGAAGTATTTATTTCCCACATGTTTTGATTTTTTTATGTGTGACTGAGACCTGTGTGTAACTGGTTAGGTCTGTTTTGAAACAGGAATGGACCAAGGTGTACCCATAGTTGGGTTGGTGGTGGAAGGAGGCCCCAGTGTGATCCTAACGGTGTGGGAGTATGTGAGGGCCAGTCCAGCTGTCCCAGTGGTGGTCTATGAGGGCACTGGCAGAGCTGCAGATATCCTGGCATTTACCCACAAACACATGGGTGATACAGGGTGAGTAGTGGCATAATGCTTCTTCTCCTTGGCCTGTTATATCAGCAGGGACCTGGAAACACTTGTCTCAAAACTGCTGAGATTATTTCTAATGCTTCTATTAATGATGCCGCTGTGGTCTTTCGCCAGCTTTAACTTCTGTGATGTAAGAGCAGAATTTCTTTCTTCCCTGGCTCAAACTAGTGCTGAAATAATTATTCTGCCAAATTTACTATGGCTTTTTTGAAGAGGGAAAACTGCTTGTAACTATTTTGAGTTACGAAATTTCTCACCTTTGGTGAGAGACACTCTTGGATGATCTCCAGAGTATTTGCTGTTGTTTCAACTCAGTAATGTCTCCAGCTATCCGTATTCTGTATGTGGGCTTAGATTTATCTTGTACAAAGCTTTTGAGACTAGAGCTGGGGTTCACTGCTGTAGGAGCCTCAGGCTGCAGTAGGAGAAGGACTAAGTTTCCTCGTCTTTGGCTTTGGTTTACTCACTGGTAGCCCAGATTTGTCATCCTTGTCTAGCTGTAACTCTTTGTCACCACCAGTGCAGTCTCAGCTGCAGGCTCCATTGAACTTACCTGGTGAAAATTTTGCATCCAAACTGGAAATAAATATATATATTTGTATAGACAATTAATATATTATGCAAAAGTGTTTCAAAATCAAAGGGCTTTTTAGATTAAAAAAAATCAAATTTTAAAGAGATGCCATAAGTTCACTCTCATTTAAGAAAGTGAACAGTTTAACAAATTTTGTATCCTAATTGTTTGCTTTTTGCCTTTTCTGAATATTCTTTTGGTATTTGTCACTGGTGTGTTGTTTTGGGAACTTTTTTCTTCACTTGCTTTTTTTCCCATAGATATGATATTAAAAAAAATAAACCTCCCATTTCAAAAGAAAAGGAAAATATGGATGGAAAGGTTAACAGAGAGATAAACAAGGGCAAAAAAGATGGGAGAGATCTGAAGCCTAAGGAACAAATAGAGAGGAATTTAATTTTATGCCTAGATGATTATTGAAAGAAAGAAAAATTTGCTAAACTTCCAGTGATTTTAGCTCTATGTTCACAGAAAATCCTTTGAAAATTGTTAACTTTCTCGTGTGTTATATTTCCAATATTAAATATGTATGTCAGAACTAGTGCATATGTGATTAATAATTTTTGTTATTTTTGTTATGGGATGACTTTGCTTTGTGTTGAAAGAAGGATTAAGTCAACAGAGAAGTGGGAAAAAAGAGATTTCTCCTATATCTCTGCTTAATACATTTCATCTTTTATGAAGTGTCATTTGGGTGGGTAAGAAGTATCTAAAATGTAAGTGTCATTGATTGTATGTCTGTTTTCCAGGGATCTCTGCCCTCAAGTGAAGGAGGAGGTCTTAGTGATGATTCAAAACATTTTTAGTTTGGAACAGAAACAGTCCAGTCATCTATTTCATATTTTGATGAAATGCATGGAACACAGAGAGTCTGTGAGTAGGGTTCACATGATGAGTTCAGGATGTCTTAATTTCCTGCTACCCTTTTCACTCTTTCTCTGGTGTGTTGGCATGTGGACAGGTGTTATATCTAATATAAAGATAACACAAAAGCCTCTATGCCTATTTCTATATTGAGTAGCTCCACAGAGCCTGCTTAGTTAACTTCTCGAGTTTCAGTGTTTGTTTATGAAATTAGAGCCTTTCTGATTTTAGTAAAAGACCAAGTATCTTTGTTTCCACAAAAAGGATCAAGTAATTCCTATTTTTTCCTGTCTAGTAGAGTGTTATTTGTGACTTAGAAAGGTTTCCTTCCATTCTTCCATTCTTACAACAGAATTGTGCTAGAACTTGTCTCTGAAACACCACTAGTAAGTGGAAATCCCCTCCCTCCAACTGCTGGCCATTATGCTTTTGATTCAGCCCAAGATATAATTGGCTTTCTAGGCTGCAGTACACACTGTCAATTCATTTCGAGCTTTTCTTTCACCAACGCCCCCAAATATTTCTTCCTACGGCTGCTCTTAATCCTGACTCTGCCCAGCCTATATTAATTCTTGGGAGTGCCTGGACCCAGGTATGGGTCTTTGCACTTGATCATGTTGAATTTCATGAGGTCTGCACAGGCCCTCCTCTCAAGCCTCTCAAGGTCCCTCTGCATGGCATCTCTTCCCTCTAGAGTATCAACACCACTCAGCATGGTGTCATCCATGAAATTGCTGAGTATGCATTCAATCCCAGTATCCATGTCCACAACAAACACCTTGAGTAATACTGGTCCCAATACTAACCCTAAGGACACCACTCAACATTAAGCCACCGACCACAATTCTTTTGAGTGCGACTATCCAGCCAATTCCTTGTCCATGGAGGGGTCCACCAATCAAATCCATTTTTACAAGGATGTTGTGTATCAAATGCTTTACACAAGTCCAGGTAGATGACATCAGTTGCTCTACTCTTATCCTCCAATTCTGTGATCTTGCCATAGAAGGCCACAAGATTTGTCAGGTATAATTTGCACTGGAGTAAACGATATTGGCTGTCACCAACCACCTTCTTATTTTCATTGTGCCTTAACACAGTTTTCAGCAGGATCTGCTCCACAATCTTGCTGAACCTGACTGGCCTGTAGTTTCCCAAGTCTTTCTATTTAGCCTTTTTAAAAATGGCAGTTATGTTTCCCTTTTTCCAGTTACTTTGCCAGTCAGTCACAACTTTTCCAATATGATGGAGTACCAAGTATATATGCAAGTAATGAAAATTGTACCAATGATCACTGAAATGGAAACTACCCAGTACATTTTTAGTATTTTTTGTTTTACTTTATTTGAGTGTCTGTTTTCTAGTTCAAAACTGAGTGAATATCAACCATGTTTCATTTCTCTGTTTCTCAGCTTTAAAGGTTAATCAAAAGCAAACAGATTCATGTAGACTCATACAGTAGGTTTATTCCAGTTTGCTTGAGATGCCGTTACATTAAAAAACAAAATGGTGCACTTTCTGTCTGAAACAAAGGAAAATTATGTCTGGACCCTTGCCACTTTTTGTGTTGAAATGTGTATGATTTAATCTACCACAGCCCATACCAAGAAGAAATAACTACAGACTTCTCTGCCTCACCTCAAATAGTATACTTCTGCAATTCTAACAGATAACCGTATTTGATGCGGAGTCAGAAGATGAGCAGGACATTGATCTGGCAATTCTGACTGCACTCTTGAAAGGTATTGAAATGTATGACCTGTTTTATCTGACACACAGTCTCACTGACTTACCTTTTCAAAGCAAAGGACTAGCATCAATGTATGAAAACTAATAGATATTTTACTGGTTTCCTAGGTACAAATATGTCTACTTCAGATCAGCTAGATTTGGCATTGGCCTGGAACCAGCTAGATATTGCCAAGAAACACATACTTGTTTATGGACAGCATTGGAAGGTACTGCTATTTTTCATGGTGTCTTTATACTTTATTTTGATGAGTAATTTTCCATGATTTGCATTTATCAGGCTTTAATTAAGGAATAGTTTCATGATTAGACTCAGTCTTCTGTAATCTGCTTTGATTTTGAAGAGTCATTAACCTTAAAATTGTGAAGTATTCAACTGCACAGTGCATCAGATCACATTCATTTTTTCAGAGAAGCGATGATATCTAAAGTTCCTGGTGGTTTTGCGGTGAGCTTTTCCAAGTAGTTTCAGTGATACTTCTGGATATGTATTCTTTAAGCCTGTGTTGGCAATCTTTGGTGGTTAGGGATATTTCATTTTAGCCTAGAATACCCTTTTCTCCAAAGATACAGCTCCAAAGGAGTGTTACATCTTTTTTCTTAGCTCTAGACAGCAATACAGAAATCCTAGTGCAAATCATCAGGTAAAAAAGAGGTAATGTCATTATTTTAGATATTGTTTCTTAGGAATAGCTGCAATGAAGGTGTTATGATCTAATTATAAGAGATGCTTCTTCTCAAATTAAGGTGTAAACAAGACCATACACTGAAGTCAATAGTACAGATTTTATCTGACACTAAATGTTGGGTACGGGGAGGTGGGAGAGAAACAGAGTGAGAGACAGAGGTTAAACAAAAGATACCACCATGTGGATTCTTGCAGTATCCTACTGGTCCTTCTTCACCCTGGTCTTTGGTGCTTAGGGTCCCTGAGTTTTCTTCTGGAGTTACCACCTTTATACTGTCTAAGTCTTGGGTGTTCATGGGATGTAAATGCCATTCCCATAACTGTAGATGGCATGTGTGTAAACACTTGTTTCCTGTCTCACCCTTTGCCGCAGTGGGAATTTTTGTCCAGATGCTAACCAAACCTTTGCCTCCATTAGCCCTGGAATTAGCCCCTTCCTGCTGTACTATCTCTCCTCATGTCAGGTTCCTGTATGATAGCTTTTCTTATAGGGACCGTGTTTTGAGACAGCCAACTGCACTCTTGAAGTCCTCACAGAAAGCATGCCATTAGCTATATGTGTATGGAAGAACATATGGTAGCAATTAAATTAATTAATTAAATTAAAATCTTGCTCTTTAAGTCTTCAGATGTGTTCCAGTATGTAACTATAACTCTCCCTAAGTAAGCTTTTTATGTATATAGTATTTTTATATATGACAAACACAAAACTGTATGTGCCTCAACATGTTATTCCCATTTGTTCTATGAGTTAATATTTTCTTCGAGAAATAATATCTGGTGGTCCTGGAAGTACTTTTAAAGTGTTCTCTGTGAAGAATTACA
This sequence comes from Climacteris rufus, assembly GCA_013398175.1. Classification (NCBI taxonomy): domain Eukaryota; kingdom Metazoa; phylum Chordata; class Aves; order Passeriformes; family Climacteridae; genus Climacteris; species Climacteris rufus. The sequence goes on along the minus strand of VZRZ01006337.1, from coordinate 176,566 downwards.
AGGTTGATTTTTTTTCAGTCTCAAGTGTGTTTTCTTCTTTAAAATGTAAAGTTTGAAAAATGGACAGGTGTTCATATATTTGAGTGCCCATAGCTGGTTGCTTGCCACAACAAGAGACCTGAATTTTTTGGTCACCAGCCTGTATTTTCCTGTGGTGTATAATGCTGAATATATGGAGGACTGTGCCTGGGATGTCTACAATTTTACATCCATTAATCAAAGAGTGGATATTAGGAAAAATTTATTCACAAAAAATGTTATCATCCATTGGAACAGGCTGCTCAGGGATGTGGTTGAATCATCATCCACAGACCTATTTAAAAGATGTGTAGTTGTGGCACTTAGGTAGAGGGTTTAGTGGTGGACTTAGGTTTGCAGATTGACTTGATGATCTAAAGATCTTTTCCAAACTAAGTAATTCTATGATTCTGTGTGTATGGGAAATAATGAATAACATTTTCCTATCCCCACCCCTTTGACACAGAAGAGTTTAGAGAACTATTGCACAGTTCAGTCTCTTTAGTCTTGGCTTTTCCAAGGTGATTATCTATTCAGCTTTTCCATATTTTTGACAATATTTTCTGCTCTTCTGTGTACTTGAATTTTCGTGAGTAAAAGTCATCTTATGGGATAGGTAGATCAGCACTCAGTGTTCTCATTTAAATACTTAGTGAAATATTAATATTTTACAGATTGTTCTCTATTAATCTAAGGATAAATCCTATAGGCTATATGGTTTTTTTACTTGTTTCTAACTTATATCCAGCTTATATTCATGCTTGCAAAAGATAGGTCCATTACATATTTTTTCTGATTGTCACTGCCGAAATTCTGGTAGAGTTCTGATTTCAGTCTACAAAGTAGCTACCTTGCTTCCACTTATTCTACTCTATTTATTAATGTTTTTATTATTGTATTTCTGTTATATTTGTTACAAAGTGCATTTATAAAGTTCAAACTGTATTGATATGCCATACTTTGAAAACTTATTTTTTTAACAATTGGCATACTCCTCATATTTCTTCCATGCTGCTGTTAAAGGGGCTGATTTCAACTGTACTTCAGTTCTCTGGGAACTCTTAGATGAATACCACAGTGTCCTGACAATTTACAACTACCACTTTATTGATGGCTTCCATAATCTTTTCTACTGACAATTCAGTTTGACACAGTTCCTCAGATTTTTCTGCCATAAAGAACAGTTTTGATGTAGGACTTTCCCAGCCTGTTCTGTAGTGAGCAGCAAGGCAACAAGTTAGTTTGCTATGTCTGCAGTAGCCTTTTGTCCCTGAGTTTCTTTTATACCTTGGACATCCTATGGCCTTACAGATCCACTGACAGTCCCCCTACTCCCACTCCTCTGCTTCTGATATGTTTGAAAGAAACAATGTGTCTGTTCATATCCATTTCGGTACCATTGTTCAGCACTATTTTGAGTGAAAATCCATTGTCAAACAATGACTCTGGTCTCCCCTTCAAATAAAATTTAAGTATTTCATAATGAACTAGCCTCGTATCTCTTGCTGCTTCTCCAAGCAAAAATTAGAATGACATATACTCCTGAATGTTTTTATTTTCTAAGCAGGGGAAAAAAATCTTAAATAAGAACCGTCTTTTGCTTGTACTGAAAAAAAAAGAAAGAAAAGAAAATGTACAAGCACAGTTTTAAAATTTGCCTTTTTCTTAGTCACTTTCTTAATTAAAGTGAAGCAACCCTCTGACTGTCAGGTACTGCTAGACCTGCGATTGTCAGAGGCTACACCTTCTGCAATGGTATTGTGGTTGTGTTCAAATTTTGAGTTACGTTTTTAAGGAACAGTTTTTAGATGATTGTGGAGTCTTAGTATATTTCTGTCTATTTAAGTGTTTCAAGGAAACATGCACAATTATGCACAGATTCCGGCCATTTGTTTTTAGAATTCTAGTCCTAGAAGTTCAGAAGATAAAGGTTATGACCAGCTGTAACTATGTTTCTGCTTAAACATCAGCTCTATCTCAAATAGACTTCATAGCAGAGGATATCAGTCTAATAGTTACCAAATGGCTGCTAACCTCTTCAGACACACTACCAGCTCAAGGCCTGTCAGAGAAAATTTAATACAGGAATGGTCAGTCACTCTCAGATTTCTGGAAATAAAAACAATAATTCAGGATCAGTGCATAGGTTTTCTTATTACATGCAAAAATTCTGTAACATTTATTGGTAATGTTTTAGCATAATTTCTGTCAAACATTAACATGTATATGGAATGGACTCTTTTAAGGTTAGCACTAGCACCTGCACCATTAGGGTGCTGGTCTTTTCATTCTGCTCACCACACTGCATTTCCTGTGCATATATGTTCTGTAGAAAAACTTTATGTGGATTTATATGAACTTCATATGTCTATTGCTATTTTTCATATATAAATCCTTTGCTATTTTGTGTGTATAAACCCTGCTGACCTCTGTGCAAATGCCATAAATAGAGTGCTTTCACCATTTGGACACTGTTGTAGGTAGATCTCTGCTTCATGCTTTGAGTGTGTTTATTCTAACACACATTCGCTCTCATATTTCAAAAAAAGTTTGGTTTAAAGAACTTACAGTTCTACAGAGAGGTCTCTACAGTACCTTGAAATAGCTTTTGTCATATGTCAAAAAAAAAATCCCTCCCTCCCCTGCATTATTGTATATTATCTTCTGAAGTGAGTTACAGAGTAGAGAATGTATCATCAGTCTGCTTGTAAAGTTACATTTATAGAAGCCTCTACAGATGCTGGGTTTATGGAAACTGTTCTACTTCCCCTCTGTTGGCTTTTTACACAGATGTTTCTTCCAGCATATTTTTCTTTTGTACTGTGCACTTTAAATATACATAGAGACAAGTCCTTGAGGTGGAGAGATTACTAGCTGCAGGAATGTTTCATTTATTTCCAAAAGTAATTTTGTTGTGTTTTCATTCAACTCCATCCATCTGGAGGTTGGTGCCTTGGAACAGGCAATGCTGGATGCTTTAGTCATGGATCGTGTGGATTTTGTGAAACTGTTAATAGAACACGGAGTGAACATGCATCATTTTCTTACCATTTCTCGTTTGGAAGAACTCTACAATACAGTGAGTATTTGAAATCCCAGTGTACAAGTTTAGATGGGAAAGCCTGGAAACAATACCCTTTGCTTAAGAGATTTGATAGTTAGGCCACATTTTTTATGAGGGATTTTTAAAAAAAGAAAGGAAAATTAATGGTTTTTGATAATTTTTGATTGTAACGTGGGAGTTTGGGAATGGTGTACCAGCTTGTTAATTTTGATTCACTGTCATGAACCAGACTGAGTACTCATTGGAAGCTCATTAGAAATATGTTCAGATTTTAATCCGGTATATAATACATGCTTACCTTGCTGAAAATGATCAGCTCAGCGTGGGTTGTGACCTTTGCCCATCAGTTACTTTCTCCTCTGACAAGACGAGACCAAAACCTCAGAGATGGGGCCATCTGCTCAGCAATGCCCTCGGGAAGAGAGGCTGTCTCTGAACACAGGCAAACGATGGCCATGCAGAACCAATACTGTAAATTTATGTTAGTCTCATCCCTTCTACTTCTCTGGACCCTGGTGTAATCTCCCGTTTCCACTCACATCAAACTCTCAGTGCTTTTCTTTTGGGATTAAGTTAACGTTTTCATTTTTCTCATGTTGTTTAGGTATGTTGTTTAGAGCAAAGCTATACCAACTTCTTTCTAGAATATGCTGAGATTTAAGATAGTAGAAGTGTTGCAGATTGGTGTTGAAATATTTTGGAAAAGATTTGTGGGTAGACTTTGAGTGGGAAGAATTTGAATCACAGTTGTTTATTCTGTAGATTTTTTACCTGTGTTCTTATACTGTACTGATTTTCCAGTGTAGAGTGACATGTTTGTTTACTGTCTTTTGTTTTCACACCACAGAAACAAGGACCATCAAATCTACTTTTACATCATCTAGTTCGGGATGTGAAACAGGTAATAGACATGGGAAAGTCTGGGGACAAAAATCCAGATTAGAACTTCAGTGTCCACTGGCAAGCTGCTGTTAGATAATAAAGGCGAATTTTAATAGTAGAAGTGATGGCTTAATTGCTACAGTCCTATATCTGCTCAATGGTTTTATCTTAATTCCACTGACCCCCTAAGCTATTAACTAAGGTACTGCTACTGAGGCTCCCAAAGGTCCTGTACCTTAACTTCAAAGCTGAGCAGTTCATGCAGATCAGACTCGCTTACTCATGTTACTAAATTGACATTATGAAGTGATTGTACAAAAGACTGAGTGAATTAGTGCAGTAAATATGCTCCTTGCTTTGATTTTTTTTATTTTTTCTTGAAAGTTAAAAAAGTCTTTCCTTGTTAGAGCAGTAACAGAAAGACATTGTGACAAGAGATATTTTAATGTGCTGCATTGCCTAGAAGAACAGAAGGTGGCAGTGGATGGCTACTGCATGGAGCACTGATTCCATTAGTAATTTGGTAGCAGCCTTGTTATTTAGATACATCAGTAATTTATTTTACGATTCTGTTATTTATTGTACCTCAAAACACTGCTTAGCCAGGAAGGGATGACCTGTTATTTATGCATCTAGATGTCACTGCAGGAGATTCCTAGATCCAAATCTAGATCAATTGGCAAATTCTTTCCAGCGCACGACTGCCAAGATAAAATTAAATGGTAAATCTGTTTGCAGAATCCTGTTGGATTTGTGGTATGATTTTGTTGTTGTAGGTGACTGTCATGTCAATCCCATTTATGTTTCTTTAGATAGATGTAGGATATTCTGGTCTCCATTACAAACAATTTTCTGGGTTTTTTTTTTTCCATACTGATAAACATATTCAAGGTCTAATTTATGTTATAGATCTGGAAGATCTCAGTGTTGAAAAAACACTGAGCTTTTCCAGGCTGAGAAATCTGTCTTCCTCACTGATATGACTCCTTTCCTAAAATCTGTAAAGACATCCATATGTATCTCAGGACACTTTGGGAAAACCCAGTGTGTGATCTAAAAAGAAGCTTTTGACATTTGATATACAATAATGGAATTAATGTAAAAAATGTCTGCATAATTTCAAAACTTTCTGTGCTGTTGTGTAAGCTAAACTCACTTGGGACCTCCAAACAGGTCTAAATGCTGAAAAGCCTTTTTCACCTGAGTTTCTGTAAGTACATGCAAGTGCTCTGTGAATGGGTTGTGTAGTTGCAGTCTAATTAAATATGGTGACACAGTACTTGTGACAGTCAACAGAGTGATGTGACCATGGATTTCAGCATATTTTCTCCATTAGTGTGACTAGGTTTGAAGCTGCTACGTTTGAATGAAGATGTATTACAGTCTGCTCTGATAACATAAAAAGTGGGGATTAGTGCAGAGCAGTATCTGCAAGTACAGGTAGTCAGATATTCTTCTCAGTCAGTTGCCTAGCTCTCAGTGACAGACCTGACAAACTGTTCTGAGAGTTACTTTTGTCCCAGAGTGCTGAGAGTGTTGACGCCTTCTGTAACCCAGGGCTGAGTGGCCTTAGCTGGCTGTACTGGGGCTTGCTTCTGAGGTCTATTGAAAAAATACCCTCAGTCCAATGAAGATAAAGGCTTTTCACAGTCTGACAGGCATACACTGCTAGGAATACATAATATCTCTGGTCCCACTTATGTACAGATCCATTTTTCACTTCAAGGAGTTGCAGCTTAAGAGTTTACCAATAATTTTTAAAATCTGCATGGAAGATAATCTGTTCTTCAGAGAATTTGTCACAAACCTTAAGTCTTGGAAGGACAGTGGAGGTAAGCTGGGTAATGGTGCTTTAAACAGAAGTGATGAGAGATTCAGAAGGTAGAGCTAGTGCGTGTACAGCTGCTGTCCTAATTGGCAAAAGAGTCTTGATCCTCAACAAGAGATTACCAGTCTCTAGGAGTTACTCTGAAGCTTTAAATACGTGCTTCAGCCACTTCTTCAATTTTAATTAGGCAACGTACTTAATGAGCAAATCATATCAGACTAGTTTTCCCTTGTTATGATCTCTGCTGCTGGCAGTTGTCTTGAAGAACCATTACCCTCACTGTTGAATGGAGCTGACCTTGTGAACATTGCAATACAGGTGCCTATGCAATGCGGGTGCAGTGACCTGCAAACATCACATTTTTCCCTCTTTCCTGAGGGAGTTCCATATGTGTAATGAATGTGTACAGTTTCTTGACAGATGCAGAAGCTCTCAGTTGGTCATTTCTACAGATTATCCTTTACAATAGTAGGGCTATGACATGGTTGAATGTTACATATAACAGCATCATGAAATGTTTGTGACATTTGGTGTTTCAGAATAGCCTTTCTTTGGATTACAAAATATCACTGATTGATATTGGACTAGTGATAGAGTACCTCCTTGGTGAAGCTTATCGGAGCAGCTACACAAGGAAGCATTTCAGAATTCTCTACAATGATCTCTGCAGAAAACACAAGGTAGCTTCTTTCAAATTACTGTCACTGGTCACCAAGAAAAGCCAACATGTGACACCTGAAAATAGCTCAGGTTCTCATCATGGTTTGTCTGAAGAGTATCATTTAAATGTATGCCATGCTTGTATGTTTGCAAACTGTGGAGAGGTTGCAAATGAAAGAGACAAATCTCCAAGACTACTGGTGCTTGTTATATTATCTATTTGTTCAGTAAATGTACCTTTGTGTCCAGTGTCTGGGTTGTGTTTTGTCTGTCATCCATCAATAAGGAACAACAAGATTTTGCCAATCACTACTTTCCCTTTCTTGAAGCGTTTACATGTTTCCATTCTTGCAACTTGAACCACATCATGGAAATCCTGAATTCTATGTGCATTGAATTAGGCTTAGGGCATGCCAGCATTCTCCCTGTTGGTTTTCCAAAATCAACTTAAAACAGTATAAAACAGTAACTTAAAAGCAGGAGCTTCAAAGCAGTCTAAACTTCTCAATAAATTAGCTGAATGTCATTCCCAACATTACAGAAGAAGCAGATTTACTGCATAAGAGTGATCCCCAGGTTATGTAGTAGAAGTGGACTTTGAAGTTCTTCCATAAGTTGAAAAACGAACAACAAAACCCTCTCATTGCCATGAACTGTTTTCATAACTAAGAGAAGAACCTCATAATGATCTGGGAAAATTCGGAGAAATAAGAAAGTTTTCACTTGAACAGAAACAAAGAGAAAAAGCTTCCTGTGTGTCACTGATTTAACACAATGCTTAAAAAAAGATACTTGAGCAGTTATAATGTTTTTTGCTATTTTCTAATGAAATATGAGCTTAACAGGGATAGGTGAAACCACAAAATCATGTAACTAGGAATTGCTTGGAAGCACATTAGTGATTCAGCAGTTAAGACTCTTCCCTCTGAGCCAACACTGAACAAAATTTACAGAAGTGCTGGGTGTGCCATCCTTCAGAGGAAATGATCAGCAAAAAGTTCAGAGACTTCTGTCTTTCAGATGGCTTATGGCACATTTTGTGAAGGTCAGCATACAGAAGAGCTTCCACTTTGGGTGATTCCGTCTGTTGCAACACTGTTGTTGTTGCAATTCATGGATGCTATTTGGAAATTTGGTATTTTGAAATTAGAAAAATTCAGAAAAATTCAGAAAAATATATGTATTTGATTCAGAAAAATATATATATTATTTAACTGAGATGTGAAATAGGCTATTTTTGTCTTTGATGGTATAAGCTCGAGTGGTAGCTATGGTGATTGTTGACTCACTTGTTTTGGAACAACATCCTTTTCTCCATGCAGTCAGAAAGTACCAGCAAACTTTATATCTAATTTGCATTTCTCTCCTCGTGTTTTATGGTATGCTTTTGGATATAGAGAGTGGTCTCCAGCTTTCCTCCAAGAGTGTCTCATTCCTTTCATCAGAGTAATCAGATGGACAGTACTGAAAGTACTGAAAGTACTTTGCATTCTCAATTCTTCAGAACTGCACAGCCTTACAAATACAAGGTAATATAATTGTTTATTCTATATTTTGCTTAGGACATATTAGACTGATAATAATTATATTGACAGATTTTAGACATATGTTGGTGTCCTTGTTTGAGACAACTTTAGAGGAAAACCAGCCTCCGACAGAAGGCAGTTCCCACCAGCCCCTCCCCTACTAGGTTCAGAAAGAAATTTCTCAGAAGAAAGTGAAAAAAACCTGTTTATTCACACACTGTGCATGCAGACACAGCAAAGGGAAAGAAAAAACCAAATGAACAATGTCAGATAATAAACCCCTCACAGGGGAAAACCTTAGCAAAAATCCCAGAGTCCCTTCCGTAGGATAGTCCTCTGAAGCGGGGGTCTCAGCGCAGGCCTCACCAGGCCTCCGTGGGCCTGGGGAAGGGGTGTGTGTCCTCTCGGTGGCCAGCACTCCAGTCCCAGGCAACGATACAGGTCCAGGGAAAAGGAAAAGGGGGGGGGGTGGAACGGAGGTCCCAAGAAAAAAAACAAGAGCTGGCCTAAAAGCAGAAAAAAACCCCTCTCCCTGCTGGGAGCAGACAGGCCTATGGGAGCTGGACAAAAGAGAATTCTGGGGAAGTAATCTTCGATTTTTAAACAGTCTGCTGGGAGGGAAAAATAAGTTCCCCAGGCTTCCGTTTCCTTTGGGTAGAAACATCACCCTGGACTGAAAGTTCTGGGCACACAGCTGACGATGGGAATATAATATCAGGGAAGTGATACAGTCATACAGGCACCCCAGGACAGTTGGTTAGGCTGATAATTTTCATAATTCTAATAAAATTACAGTAGAAGCAATGCTTTACTGCTCACTGCTTATGAAGTACAAGTCTTGCAATTTTAATGGTGAAATCAACTCAGACTCCTCCTGTGCTAGTTTTTTGACTTCCATCCACGAGTAGCTAAGGGCTTTAATTTGCTGAAATATAGTATCAACAAATTTCTGAAAATTAAGCATGTGTGAAAACTCTTCTCTTCTGGAAGAAATATAGGAGTTCTCTCACTTTTCTAATGTTTTCTCATGATTGCTTACTAAAATGCTAGAGTAAGCCTGTTGAGAAAAGGTACATTTCAAATATTTGGAAAATGGGGACACAGTATTTTTTTCAAAGAAAGAATGACAACAGAGCAAAGATTGGCATTCATATCTATATGTCCCTGTCTCTGTCTCTCTGTCTATCTAATCTGTCTGTTGATCTATCAATCTTTCTATCTGACAGACAAAACCTAAAGTAGAATGAATTTAAATGGATGTGCTAGAATTAGTCAGAGCTAAAATGAACCCATTATAGCACTGAGACTACCTCACTTGTATAACTAAGATGTTTTTCTGTACCTTTCATGAAGAAATATCCAGATATGAGTGTATAGCAAGTTTACTTTACAAGTGTGACAGATGGTAAAAATCATCTTTGAGATTCTATGGTTTATGTTTCAGTCTACTGTTTGTTTTTTCTACTATCATAACACATATTAAAAAAGAAGAGTAAAAGCAGATTCTTGGTATCATGAGGTTTGGAGACTGCCCAACACTATGGAAACGGAAGCTATGAAAAGCATGGATGCAGAGCAAGGAGTATTTTCCCTTCATTAATTTTACCTTCTTACCACTGATAATCTGAACATGATCCTAGCTGTGACTTAGATGTAATAAAATAATTTGCTACTTGCAATTCAGATTTGCATGCAGTTTTATTTTCATGAACCTGAACCTCAACCTTCCTGACCCTCAACCATCCATTGGAATGTTTTTTTTTAAACAATTTTATAGGAAAGATCCAGTGCTTTCCAAAAGGGTAAGAAGAAATCCAAAGAGGATATAAACTGTGCAGAGAATTATGAGTCAACTGGCTTCATCTACCCTTATAATGACCTCCTGGTTTGGGCAGTATTAATGAAAAGACAGAGGATGGCAATGTTCTTCTGGCAGCATGGAGAGGAAGCCATGGTCAAAGCTGTTGTGGCTTGTAAACTCTACAGAGCAATGGCACATGAAGCTAAACAGAGCAACATGGTGGATGACACTTCAGAAGAACTCAAGAAATATTCAAAGTATGTGTTGTTCCTTCATTTCAGTTGAAGTTCTCCAGTGCTTAGAACAGTTAGATACTGTCCTAATTCACAAAGTGTTAGTAAAGTCAGTGATGCCATGCATTATGCAGTATAAAAGAAACTCATATACTCACATACTTCAGATACTCATTATTGATATTATATAATGGATCTATGTATCAGTGTGTAGTGTGGTTGAGAGTTAAAGGAAAGCTATTTGCATATTACCTATATCCATATTTGAAAATATAGGTGAGTAAAGCGTAGCTCACTATCTGCTAAATGGTCAAGTGAAAGGTTGCAATTTCCCTTACATCTTCACTTCCAGTTCAATTTGTTAAAATACAATGTGGCACACAGGTGTTGGACTTTTCAAATCTATAACAAGTAGTAATAAGCAAACCAAAATCAGTGCTTAAATCTTGCTGTGTGTAAGACTAAGTGGAAAGTGAAATAACTGAGTGAATTAAAAGGGAAGTAGACCATGAATTTTCTTCACGTTTGTAATTTCCAGTTTGTGTTTTCTGGTAGTTTTTCTTGTTAGTAATATATTTTCTGCTTTGTAGATTTCATACTTAAGATTCAGGTACAATAAAATGTACTCTGTTATTTTGTATGCAGCTCCAAAGCTTAATTTGAAGCAGGGTATGTACCTTCCTTGAAGAGTCTTCTCTGCAGAGATGTTTTAAAGTCAGTCCAAAAGATAAGACTTTTGCAACTGGCTACAATGCTTATGCACAGTAGTGATGAATCTGTTGTTGAAGCAAATAAAAAGAACTTTGTAGGGTCTCACTGAGTGAGATTCAGAACAAAGCAAATAAAAAAATGCAAAACAGGAAGACCCTAAACCTTGTGATTAGGACTAAATAGTTGGATTTACTCCCCAAATTTTTTTTCACTAGGTGTATTGATAAAGCAATGAGAAAAATGGGAGAAGGCATGCTTACTGAGATTGATAGCTGAACTTCTGTTACCAGAGTATTCACACCAACCACTTTTCAGTAATAATTCTGAGTTTGGACTGACCCCTGTTGTATTGATGGTCAATTCCTTTTTGCTTTAGGGAATTTGGGCAGCTTGCCTTAGATGTGCTGGACAAAGCATTCAAACAAAATGAGCAGATGGCCATGAAGTTGCTGACCTATGAACTGAAAAACTGGAGCAACTCAACTTGCTTAAAACTAGCAGTGTCTGTGGGGCTGAGGCCTTTTGTATCCCATACATGCACACAGATGCTGCTGACCGATATGTGGATGGGACGCCTGAAGATGCGGAAGAACTCCTGGTTTAAGGTGTTTTTTCTGAGAATTTAGATGCTCATTAGATGCTTTAGATATACTCTTTGGTTACGAAAATGACTAATGCAGCTTCAGACAGCTGTGCTTAAACATTTATTGGAATGTGCATATCCAAGAAACAAAGGAAAGGTAGGGAGGGAAAACAGTACTTGCTTCTCTTTTACAAAAGCATCTGTGGGATGACATTAGGAGGAAGGATTTTTTGTTGCTATTCCCATTTTATCAGCACTTTTCAGTCCTTTCTCAGCTGCTGTTCCTTCCCCACAAAGCTTCTTCCCTGTCAGAGCTGCTGATGGGAAGAATGCTTTCCAGACACAGGGAGCAGTATTGAAAGCATCCCCAGATACCATGACACTCTCCAAAGCCACAAAACAGCCAAGAGCAACACACATATACAGAGGCTGTTGGAGTGTTATACAGAATCCCAGCACCAATGACTCCTTCCCAGGCCAGTGGAATTTCCCTGGATTAGTGCTGGCACCAGGCATGACTTACTGTGGCCTCAGGTCTGTGCTATGACTGCTGAATTAATCTTGTGTCTCTCTTTTAGGTCATTATGAGTATTATCCTGCCTCCCACCATCTTGATGCTGGAGTTTAAAAGCAAAGCAGAAATGTCTCATGTGCCTCAGTGTCAGGACTTCCACCAGTTGTGGTATCATGGGGAACAGAGTCCAATCAGCTCCAAAGATACTTTGGTTAGTCTGTGATCATCAGTCATTTGTGTGTCAGAGTCTGTTTGTTTACCGCTATGTAATTCTGAAGAGTGAGAAGATGGTCATCAGGTGGAATGAAATGGCTGGAGCCCATTCTTAAGAAGTATGGATTAGGTCCCTGGTTTGGCTATGGACTTACGAGAAACTTAGTACAAGTTCGTCTGTCTTGGATGCCACTTCTGTACTGACCATAATGACAAAATCCTTCCCAACCTCACACAAGTGTATTAAAATTGTGCTTGGCTGTCAGTTCACAGGTATTTTAGAGCACAAAGTCTATTCAGACTGCAGATAAATGCCTATGTAATCTTGTATAGCAAATAATCTAAGAAAGATTTCATATCATACAGAAAATGCATTTCATATTGCTCAGAGGAGCTGTCCAAAGCAGAGAAAGAGAACTGAAGCAGTCAAGGTCCCATCCTTTCCCACACAGTCCTTCCTCCCATTCTGCTTGGCCAGCAGCCAATGTCCTCCATCTCAGCCACAGCCTTTCCTTCTCTCCATGGCTTTGTGGTTTTGTTCCTTGAATTACATCATAGCCACTCCAGAGGTGTGGCACCTACCTTCCCTTTGAAAAATAGGGTTTCTCTACTTCTGCATTCCTTGATCTTAGCAGATATGCAGAAAAAAAACATTGTGCTTTTGGTTTAGTTATCTGAACCAAATCCTGAAACCTGCTGCAGGAACACATGGTTGTGCAAAAGCCCTTCTTAGGCCTGTTGGTGAGGAGTCTCCAGCATAGGTGAGGTGTTGTCTTTGTCTTTTAAGGTCTGAATTCTCCCAGATTTCTGCTAAACCTCTCTTCTCATTCTCCACCAAGCATTCCTTGAGCTGAAAATTCCCAGAAGTTTTCTGAGCTAGTCATGAGCAGACATGGAGAATTTCCATCCAAAAGGGTAAATTTTGGTAAGGTGCTAACCCATGATGGTCAAGAGAGAACTGTCAGGCAACATTTTTGTGCTGTGCTTACCTCACAGCAGATAAGCATTGTAGATTGCTTGGGACCTTCTCAGTTAACTTCTAATTTGTGTACAATAAAATAGGGTGGATTGTCTTTGAGGGCTTTTGCAGCAGCATGGTAGGCCTATCATTGCACCACTTGTGTTTTCTCTCTTTGATGCAGAAAAATGCTCAAAGCCATTATCTCCTGTGGTTCCTGTCCAATATAGTTTTAAAATGATTTTTATAGGATTAGGTAACAATTATGATGCAGAGATCAAGCCAATTGTAATTATTTGCTGCCGGATTGTTCTGCAATGTGGCAGAAAAGTGCGTAAGCACTTTTCTTATCTGGCTCAGATAGGGCTACTCCCTTCCTGCACTAACAATAAGCTTAACTTTTGATTTTATCTATTAGTCTTTAACAAAAGTCCAAGCTGCTGATTTTTCTTAAATGTTCTCATACAAAATATTATAGAAAAATATACAGATATTGTAGACAGCCATATAGAGCATTTTTCACACAGTGCATGTTAATTATTGCAATTGAGATGGTTGCAATCAGAAAAAAGCAAGCTACAGTAATGGTTTGTATATTCAGAACAAAGTTTAGACATTTGTGTCTGTCTTCCCCCTAAAAGAGCACTACCTGTGCATTGTTTAATACCTTTAAAATGCTGTTTTCTTTTCAAGAAGGATTATGATGTGGAAAAGGTTGCTCAGAAGTCTGATGAAAGCCAAGTAGATGGTGGACCTGGAAACCTGCCTGGCACTAGAAAAGTCTATGAGTTCTACAATGCACCAATTGTCAAGTTCTGGTTTCACACGGTTAGTCATCATTCTAGAACTCAGATTGATGAACGCCTTCTTTGATCCTTCAAATGCCACCTAATCCTGCTTTTACTTTTTCTATCATGGATTTGCACTCACTTAGCAGTGGGTGTAGATGGGAAGATATTTGAATATTTGTCTGACAATTTAATGTAAAGATTTACTGCTGAAATCATGTGATTGAACAGAAAAAAAAAAACCAACCTAAAAATGAGAAAAACAATTATAAGGAACTAAAGGAAAGACTTGAGCACAGGTTTTTATACTGGTCAATTGCAAAGGTTGAGATAGATTTGAAGGTAGTCTTAGGTACCTTTAATTCTTCACAGATATTTGTACGCCATTTTTTAGGAATTGTTTCCAGAAGAGTGAATATTCATCTATAGGAGATCATTCGCTATAGGAAATGTGCATTTATTAAACTAGTTTTAGTAACCTTGCGTCAGTAGAGCTCAGGATGTTTAAGATCAAGCTGTTCATTAGGTCAGATCACTCTGGACAAACGTTTACTCTTTTAACTGAGTGTGCTTAAGTGGTTTACAGGTTGTAATCCATTATGTCAGATACATTTATAGCAAGTTCTTGTACCTCCAAAATATGTCTTTCCCACCTGATATTGTTCTTCTTGTGTTTTGGAAGGTACTGATTAACTAGCAGTGATTTATACAACTTTGGGAACCGTTACTTTTTCCTACAGAAGCCTGGGAGCAAAGCATAAGACTGCCTTTACATTCAAGAAATTGTGTGCAGATCACAGAATAGAATCACAGAATAGTTAGTACTGGAAGGGACCTTTGGAGACCATCTAGTCCAACACCCAAGATAAAATAGTATTTCTTTTATATGACGATGGATTGGTGAACATGCTCTGCAATTGTTTGTCTTCTGTTCCTACCTAATTTTTAGCAATAAAGTACCAATTTCCAAAGGTGTTTAAGGACATTCCCATAAAACCAGAATAAAATAAAACAAATTTTGGAGAACTGGAATAAAGATTTTGGGCTCAAAATCATGGCAATGTCCCAGTTTGAGTACATATAATCAGGCTAATTACCTTATTATGTTTGCAGAAATTTGTTTGAGGTTTTTGTGCATATGGATTATGTATTGTGTGTTTTGTAGATGTCATACATGGCATTCCTCATGCTCTTTACTTACACTGTGTTGGTGAAGATGGAACCAAGACCAAGTGCACAAGAGTGGCTTGTTAGCATTTATATTTTCACTACTGCTATTGAAAAAGTCAGGGAGGTAAGCTTTTCCATTCACGCTTCTCATCTGTAGAGGGTGTATTATAAAGCAGAGAAGACTAACCTGAAGAATGCTAAAACCTGAGTTATTTTTGTAGAGAATTATACAGGGAATTTATTTGTTAGAAGTCTTTTATTTGAAGACCAGTGCTTGGGCCTTGAAAATGTATCTTAAATTTTGGCCTTAATTCTCTACTTTTCTGTGTGGAACTGGTGCTAATGTGCAGGTTACTTGAGGGTGAGTGTGCTGAATTGAGGTTGCCTTGATGTAGGCACCTTTGATGTAGGTCCTTAATTTTCTTGAGTGGACCATTAGATTTCAAGTAATAAAATGGAGTTTGTCTTTAGATATTTAATCTGAGTGAGGATGTTGTTATGAATTAATAGGTATTATGCATAGAACAGTCTATTGCTCTCCCTCAAATCTGGCCTTCTCTGGACTTGGAAAAAAGCCATGATCAGCTTTTAATGCTGCATTCTCTGAGCACAGAAAAATGATATTACCATCAAAATTAAATGCAATTATTTGCAGTTGATTAAACCCAAGCTTCTGAACACAACTTGCACTTCAAACCTGAGTCTGGAGACAAATGCAGCTATGTATTTCCCTAATTATTGTGTCTGTTCCAAGATAGCTTCACTGTAGAATCACCACATAGTAAACAATAGTAATGTGAATTGTCTTTTGCATATGAAATGCTGTATTTTCAGAGGAATAAAACTACAAAAAAAAACAGCCACAGTTCTGAGTGAAGGATGCAGTAAATACAAATTACCCAGAAGACTGTGAAATCAGTATGAGAGAGGTGAAGGATTTCAAGGGGCAGTAAAAATGCTGGAATATATTGAAGCTTGAATAAACTTACAAGTTCTGTGTCAGCATGAGATAGGACTGAAAAAATCTACACCAAGATTCCCTAACTGAGAAAAATGTTAAATGTAAAATAGCAAGCACTTTGGAAATCACTGTTGTGCTCTTGCATCATTTTGATGGTGGGACAGTAGAAACAACAACTCTCTAGCATTATCGTTGATTGGACACTGAAATGGATGTCTTCTACTCGATTTTCTTTATCCATGTTCTAGTTCTGGTCTGTTGGCAAAGACTTTGTAGGACACTCTGTGTTACCCATGCAGTTGATTAACTTCTGAGGTCCTAGTTATATATAACTGCAAACCTACATTTCCCTAGATTGTATCAAATAATTGTTAAAGCCTCAGGCCCTGCAAATAGTTACTCATGTGAGTTAGTCCACATCACTTGTTTACATTAATGTGCATAAATGCTTGCAAGATCAGGGCATAACATTTCAAATTCTCTCCTTTGCTTGGTACTTATCAGTGTGATCTTAAATAGCACTGCATAATTGGCCTCACTTGCGGCAATGTGCGAAGGTTTTATTTGCAGCCTCACAAGGATTCCACTTCACACATTTGCTCTGTGAAGCTTAAAATCCCTTTGGGGCACCTCAAAGTTCAAGGAGTGAACATTTCATTCTTTACCTTACTAGTTACCAGCACTCCTTTTTTCAATGTGTCCTTGGTGGAATACAAGGATCTTTCTTTATATTTTTGGTCTGAAATAAAAGGCATTAGTTCTTTTCCCATCGGCAAGGTTGGGCTGGTACTTTCCATGACTTAGGGGTTAATGAAAAGGCTGTTGTAGTTCATGACCATCCCTCTAGAGAACGCTTGTTAATTTCTCAGGATAAACAATTCTTTACTGGCTGCTTTCTTCTGCTGAGGTATGTGCCCTTTAGTGAACGGATTCAAGTTCAGAATCTGGTTTTTCTTAGGAAGAGCTATCCTGTTTGATACGGCATTCTTGAGCTATATGACACTATAGATTAAGTAAAAACCTCGATTGATGGTGAATGGCAATATGCAGTAAATGGGTCTAAGACAAAAGAAAAAAATAGAAGGGAAGGACATGATACATTCCCAAATATAATGAAATAGTTCAAACAGAAAAGGTTAAACAATATATCTGTGATTTTAATGGCATTTCATTATGGTTTTTTCCACATTCTACCTAGATATGTATCTCAGAACCTGGAAAATTCCGCCAAAAAGTGAAGGTGTGGATTTATGAATACTGGAATTTTACTGATTCCATAGCTATCATCCTGTTTATGATTGGTTTTGGTTTGCGCTGGTCCAATCCTCCCGTTCAAACTGCAGGAAGGCTACTTTACTGTTTGGATATTATATTTTGGTATACTCGACTCCTTGATCTTTTTGCTGTGAATCAGCATGCTGGCCCATACCTGACAATGATTGGGAAAATGGTAAGTATTGTGCTTTGGAGCAATATTTCTGTGGTTAAGGCATCTACCTTCAGGAATATGTATAGCTCAGAAGTGACAGAAAAGGAGAAGTCACCTAATAATTCACAGTGAATGTATTACCTGAAAATACCATGATTTTTTTTTCTGTTTGTTCATTGACCATAGTCAGATTACACTTTTCTTTAATTTATTAGTTACATTAATTTATTCAGAAATGTAATTTTTGCTTCATTCTAGAAGGGTTGAATTTGAATTAATTTGCTGATCCAGCTTGGTAACAGGAGAAAGAAATGTCACTGCCTCTTGCAGATGGGCTCACTACAATAGACTGTTCCTCTAAGTCTTGGAAACAGTTTCATTATTATTTTACATTTTGATTCAAATAATTATATCCCAGTTTACCTTGCAAAATTTCTGTGAAATCAAAGTTAATTTTGTTTCTTTTTTGTTATAAAAACTGCTGCTGAACTACTGTCTAGTCTTGAGATTCCTACTGTAATTTGCCTTGGTTATTGAGATCTCTCTTCTTAATACTTTCATATTCTTTCATGATAATTGTTTAGAATGCAAAATAATTTTCACTGCTGTTCCTTGGTCTCAATTTGAAAGAAGCACCCCTGAGGAAAATCACCATCGTGAGATCTCAGCATTTTTATATCTTGCTTAAGATCTAAGAGGGACATGAGGAGCAAGTAAGACTTGGCTTTTTTGGTCTAGGCTAATTTTAACATCTATAAGATGGTCGTGTAGTCCAGGTCATAGAAATAAAATACTATTACTTCCTCCAGCATGTTAGATTGTTAGCCTTGATTTATATTCTGATTTGTAAAAGCAGCAATTGATACTCTTCCCTTTTACATATAATTGACACAAGTAATTCTTTCGTACAAACATGTCTTCCAGACAGCAAACATGTTCTATATTGTGGTCATGATGGCCATAGTCCTGTTGAGTTTTGGCGTGTCACGAAAGGCAATTCTTTCACCAGAGGAGCCTCCTTCTTGGACACTGGCACGAGATATTGTGTTTCAGCCCTACTGGATGATGTTTGGTGAGGTCTATGCTGGGGAAATAGATGGTAGGTAATTTTCTGAATATAGCTCAACAGCTTAAATTTAGTATATGTGGAAACATGCCCACTTTGAGCTGCTTGAGTTTTAACTACCTGTTGAGTCTGTTCTTTCTCAAACAATTCTGATTCTAATATAGGTATGTCCGTAATGAGTAACACCGTATGTATAAAGTTGAAAATAAAAGTTTCTTTATTAAAAATAAAGATTAAGCTCTAAAACCTTCAAATTTAGTGTTTCAAAATTAAGTGCATTTCAAATGGCAGGGCAAAGCACATAAGAACTAATACTACATTACTTCCTGGTCAGGGGATCTCGCAGTGAAATGAATTTCCGATTAGGTGAATCCAAACATGCTGATCTCTTGGAGAAAAGACTATAAAGTTGCCTTAAAGGAGGAAAGAATAAAGGAGGAACGGAAAGGGATAAATAAGTTACATAGCACTATTCTTCAACAGATAAACCATGTGAACATTGGAGAAATAAAACCAATCAATGTATATAGGAAAAATGGTGTATCTTGATTATGGCTTTGACCTTGTTTCAGTAAGACAGAAGAGCTAGGCACTCCAGGAGGTATTTGAGCATTACAAATGGAAGACACTCTCAGGATAGTAACTGACTGATGGTATAAGTTAAAACAGTTCCTAAAATAGAAAGGTAGGTATGCAAATAGAAATATATATCTAAGATACACTGTTCAGCATAGATGGAATTACTTAAAAAAATATAAGATATTGCATCTATTATTACTGCTAAAACAGTCACAGGTATTTTGGTTATATAAGTCAAAATTCTTTTAATGAAAGCACACTGTTAAGTTTCACAATTTAATCCATTTAATCACTTATTAATGCTAAACCTTTAAAAATTTGACACTTCCCAAATAAAGCTATGATTTGTCCTGTGACTCTTTATGCTGTGGAATATGTCCTGAGTTTAGGGCTGCTGCTTTATAACTGTGTTTTAAAATTTCCTCAAAAGAGTAAAATTTGCTTAGAAATTAAAAAGACTGAAAAGTGTTTGTTTTGCCAGTTTAAAACCTTCAATGGGATCCCTTAATTTCTATTATTTGTTGCTTTATCTCACAGATGTTTATAGCCATAGATCCTTTTGCACAAGTTACTGTGATTTTGAGTTGTGTGTGTAGCTCTACACACCAGTACTGATAAAGCAGCCTTTGAGCTGTGTCATTTTCTCAGTGGAGTCTGTAAAGCTCCTGCTTTAAGGATCAAAGATTTTTATTTCAGCTTACCTGAGCGTGTGCCATCTCCCAAATACATTTCAGCTGCATCATTTTTCCCCTTAACAAAAAGTGGAATGACTGGCATAAAAACTGAAATGTATGAAGTGGTGTCTGTAGCTTCTGAACTGCAATGGTAACTAGGGTGGTAGAAGCGTGAAAGGGTCTCTGTTCTTCTTTACGTGGAGGCTGACCTTTAAGTTGGAAATTTAGTGATGTATCTCTGTGAAATTAGTGAGGATATGCTGTTTCTTGTTGGGACAAATGAGAAACACAGGCCATTGCTGTGCTCTGCTCTGGTTTCCGTGCTACCCATGTTCTGTATGTCCTTCATTTCCAGTTTGCGAAACCAGTGAAGACTGTCCTCCTGGCTCCTTTCTCACACCGTTCCTCCAAGCTGTCTACCTCTTTGTGCAGTACATCATCATGGTCAACTTGCTTATTGCATTCTTTAAGTAGGTACCTGGGTATATTGCTGAAAAAGCAACTAATGTATATTCTGCCAGCACTTCTCAAAAGCTTTTCACAAAAAGTGCCCCAGCAGGGGCATGTTGATGGTTGTGGTTTTTACCCTATCTGCCATGAGGATAAGTCAAATAAAAAAAAGAATGGTCGTAGCAAGATGGTGCAGGGAAAGGGATAGTGAGAAGACACCTAAACTGTTACCCTTAAAAAGAATCTGACTCTATGAAAGCAGACAATTGCAGTTGGCAAAAAAAAAAAAAAAACAAAAAACCAACATTAATTCAGCTCTGAAATAATTTTTCCTTTCTTCCTGAAAGTTGTATTTGTTGTGCTGAGAGCCTATATAATGTGCATCATAAGGTAGACCAAATTTTAAACAGGCAGACTAGTGGAAGGTGTTCAAGGGAAGAGGGTGATAACAGAAGGTGTATGCTTTTCCTTTAGGAAATTTGAAAGTTCTTGTTATTTGATGCAATCTCATATGTTCCTGATTGAAATCTAATTGTAGTGTTATTAACAATCTGTCTTTTAATGTCTGGTGCCAGAATCAGAAGGGTCTTTATAGTAATGCTGTAGTAATTAATAATAATCCTGTAGTAATTAATCACTTTGTAGTAATTCTAAGTCTTCAAGTTTTTACAGGAAGGGTAAAAGGCTGGTAAAGACCAGCCTAACCCAAGTAGTTAATAGTTTTTCCTAGAGTACTTGCATTTCTGGGGAAGAAGAATTCAGATGTAGGTTAATAAAACTGAAATTAGGTAATTTCTTGAATTTAATATTCAAGAAAACTGAATTATCAAAACTCATTCTATTTTCACTTCCAATGAGAAATACCCTTCCTGAAATTGCATCAAGAACCAAACTATTAGTTTATATTTTATTTATTATTGTACACATTGTATATTATTTTACAGCTGTGAAATTGTAATTTGACTTATTTCTGAAGTCAAACCTTTAATAATGATGATATGCTAAATCTTCCGTGTAGTGGTTTGATTGTTCCAGAAATGAGACCAAAAATGGGTGGGTATGAGGAAAATATTGAATTATGCTCTCAGAAGTAAAGTTGGTGTTTCTGTGATTATGTGCTGTGTATATAGTATGACATTGCAACTGAAATTACAGTGCTAGAAACCACAGTGTTTCTTACCTGCGCTTGAGTCTATGATAGTAGATACAGAAAATTATTCAGTGCAAGAGCAGTCATGTTTAATAATTTCACAGCTTCAATAAGTATTCTGCAGAAGAATGGCTTATGTAGCTGCAGCAAGAATATTTTTAGGGGGAGTGCACAGAACTATTTTGTTAAGAGTTTTGCCTTAGCCTGACACCTACTTTTAATCCAGTCCAAAGAGGCAAACAATGTTGAATTCTCAGTTAGGCTATTTATTTAAGTTTAAGTAATGTGACTGGTGTTTCAAAGCCACATCAGTGGTATCTTTTGCCCAGCTCCCATTAATGTGAATGGGAATTGGATCTCCAAATCTCTTAGGCAGCTTTGAAGATTTCATTCTCAGTCCACTAGCAGCAGGCACATGGTGCTACTTTATTAAATGGAAGTTGCTAAACTGATTTAGCTCACTGGGGGAATGGGAGTTTTCTTCAGTGTCAGATTAGATCTGTAGTCAAGTGTCCTGTGCTATAATGGGAGTATTCGTCACCCAAGTGTTTTACCCTCCTTCCTCTCTGTGTCTGTTGTTCTCTTCTCAGCAATGTTTACTTTGATTTGAAAGCCATATCAAACAAGCTCTGGAAGTACAACCGGTACCGCTACATTATGACCTACCATGAGAAGCCATGGCTGCCTCCACCATTCATCCTCCTGAGTCACATTGGGCTTCTGATTAATTGCATCTTCCACCGCTTCCACCATCAGCCCCCAAACGAATGTGATCAAGAGGAAGGCGATGTTGGACTAAGTAAGCTGGGAACCAAAACAAATAGATCACCATTATTCCCATCACTCGCGAGTTGAGTTCCAAAAAAAAAAAAAAAAAAAAAAAAAAAAAAAAAAACCAAAAAAACGACTTTCTGGATAGGGGATCATTTTAATTTAAAAAAATGAATTTAACTTGCCTGTCTGAGAACCTTTGTAGCAAAAAATGACTATGTTACTAGGGGATTTCTTTTCTTTGTGTTTGGCTTTTCCTGTGCTACCTTCTGTGCATCAGTCAAGATACCTCACAACTCTGAGCTGAAATAAAGTGACAGCAACTTATTCTGTAGGAATTACATGATTTCTTATTTTTCAAGAAATTAAGAATTACTGAAGGTATAAACGTCTGTATATTTGTCACAAAAAGGCCAACAATTCATTTTTCAGAACCTGGAGAAAGTAGCCATAGAGTCCAACAACAGAGGAGATCCTGTGCTGGCAGATGCAGAGAGAGAGCATAGGGGCTTCCCACCTCCTCACTGCCTCCCTCCCTTTGTGCATTGGGTTATCACTGCACTTTACCTTCTTCACTTTTTCCAGCCTGGACTTTTTCATCCCAGGTATTTCCTAATGCCTGTTTAAGGTGATGCCAGTTTCCTGTCCTACTGTCACCAGCTCTGCCAGGAGTGGCCCTAGCTGTTGCAGGAAGGGGACCTCGAGATGCTGAGATGGAAATGAATACTCAGTAGTGGGGGTTGGGTGGTTGGGAAATGGGGAGGAGAAGAGGTTGGTGACAGTAACCGTATGTAAAAAAGCACTGAGAAGCATTGGTATACAGTATTATACAGCCTCATCCCTTTTGATGCAACATACACCCTTGATGCCTTATAATAGAGGTGGGCAGACCCTGCCTGCCTTATGCTTTGCTTAGAATTTTCTCTGCTTAACATGGATCCCTGAAGATGTCTGGCATGTTCACAGGTAGTTACAGCACCCATAAACAGGCTTAACTAATGAATGCTGAACTGTTGTACTGCTGCTTCCAGGTTCAGCTCCTCCATCATGATTGAATTCATCAGCCTGCCTTTGAAGTGCCATTACTTATTTTATATGCAAGCATAGCATAAGTCACTGACATAGCATAGAGGGTGTCTTGTATTCTGCATTAGGCTAAAGGAAAATTGAAACCCTGCTTAGCACATCTAAAAGTCCTTGGATAAAAGAAGGCTCGTGCCTTGCTTACACTTCTCTCAGAAGGAGAATTTTTTTCTGTTTGGGTACCTCTGAGTGCCTTTTCCATATACTATATATTGCTTAATAGCTTTCTTTTGTTTTAATTTTGGTGTTGTTATAACTAACTGTTTTTTGCAATGAGGATCCAGTGCCACCCTGTGGAAAATCAACACCAAGCTACAGAGTAAAATCTCGGAGAAAGAAACACAGATCAGTTAGGGGAGAAAAGTGCCTGGGAGGTGACCAAGTGTCATTTGGGGTGAGAGGGGGAACCCCAGAACACGGTGGGGAGTCTTCACTGCTGAGCTGTGTGCTGCAGCTGAGTACTACACCCTTGTAGCAACCACCACCTTGTTGCTTGGAACAGCGTTCTAGCAAATAGAGTGAGGACTTTGTTACATAAAATAAGATAGGGAAAAGGAGCTTGGAAAATGTGGAGTTCAAATCAGAGAAGCAGCTTTCCCCCCTGTGCATTTGTTTGTACTGTCTTGTAATTGATATGTTCTCTCAGAAGTCTTAGCGTGCTAAGAAGAATAGTATTGTAAGCAGCCCAAGTTATGGAGTTTTAAACTTTAGGGTGTTTTCTTACTCCTCCTGTCCCCCAATAATCTTTGGGGGGAAGATCATAATGTTTTATACATATGGAATTTTATTAAGAATATGTGAATGTTTTATACATATGAACATATTAATCAATTAGATGGAAAAAAAAAGCTTTGCAGCTTTGAGCACCTGAATGGACAGTAATTGTTGTAGGTGACAAGCCCTAAATGAAGTGGGAGTGAAATTTTTGTAAGTCTTAGATATGTATATGTAAGTCTTGTGAGTGACACGTTACAAAATAAAGGAAAAAGTTTGTGAGAAAACACATCTTTGTGAGCAGCCATTTGGATATGTACTTTCAAGGTTTTAAAGAGGAATGCACTGGAATTTTTGTCAGTATTATTTTGTTTTCTGTCTAAGGAAAGACAAACCCCTGCATTTTCATGTGTTTGACATGTTGAGTCTTTATACTCACGCCCAAATTCATGCAGTTGGGCTTGATTCATTCTGTTAAGGGAGGAAGTTTACAGGTGTTTTTTTTTTCTTTTCTTTTCCTCATGGATACATATAAATGATTGCAATTATCAACCTGCTTCATACTGATTCCTACCTCCTTTGTTCAGAGCTCTACCTGAGTGATGAGGAGTTAAAGAAACTTCATGACTTTGAGGAACAGTGTGTGGAAAAATATTTTCATGAAAAAAATGAAAACATGAGTTCCAGTGACAGTGAAAGGATCCGTTTGACTACAGAAAGGTGTGTTTTGATGCATATTTATGTTCTTTGTATACATTTGTCATATGAAATGGCTTTAATAAGCTAATGTTTTTGAAGCTGGTTTATGGCCACTGTGGACATGCAAAGGCCTTGCTAATATGATTGAAATGTATCTGTTTCTGTGTCTGTATCTATTTGAGGTGTATGTCAGATCCGTCTGGGAAGCCTTGCTGACAGAACTGCATCCCTAGATGTGTGCAGTGTGTACATAGTTAAAGGGCTACAGTAACATGTTGCTCAGTTTCACTTTTGCTGATCAGGTAGCACTGCAAAAGCATGCCAGAGAACAGCAAACAATTTATATTTTTAAGAGCTTAGTAGTGTAGGTACACTGTGAGAGTGTTTCTTGTGATTGCACATAATTGCTGCTTACAGAAAAAAATGTAAAACCATTGTAGTATTATCTGCAATATAGTGAATTGTTTTACAAAATGTCAATACACAAGTGCCAACAGGGTTTCAAAGCTATCAGTATAGGCCTAATTTAGCTGTCTGTTGAAATCAATGACAAATCTGCCATTAAGTTCAATGGGAAGAGTTATAAAAATGAACACTATAAGGGGTCTTACTGAACGCCAACACTGATCTCATAAAAAAAAATTGTTTTGCCTAGAGAAAGATAGTGTCTTAATCTTTGCCTGTGCATAATCTTATTTTCTGCATGTTAAAACACAGAAGCAAAATAAATGCTCCCTATGAAAGACATTAAATAAGTAGCTTTGTTCAAAAGCTGCAGAATTGATTTCCTTCAAGAAGGTTTCATTTACTGTATAAATACATATCTGGAAAGGAATTTTTTTCTGAGTGCAGATGAAGCTTCACAGCATTGCGTAACATTAATACAAGAAATTAATTTAGACGAATAAAATGTTCTCTAACACTGGTCTTTGATTTTATTCTGCAGTGGCTTAAAATTAAGTATTTTACTCACTCTGTGACAAAGGAAAGAAATTACTACTGCGTATTGCCTGCAGCTAGTTTATCATTTTCTTAGTGATAAAGCACCAGAGAGTTCTGCAGGAAACACGAAGATAATGATTTGGTTAAGATTATATAATTCCAGGCCAAGAAGCTCATGTAATTTTCACTGGGGATTTGAAGATAATGATAAAATGGCTTTGCATTTTGGAAAGCTGAATTTTACCTGAGGATAACCCATAGCATAAGATGCACAGAATCTGCTTCCAGAGGCCAAATAGGTTCTTGGGAAGACCCCTTTCTTAGCAGTCCTCCAGCACTGGATAAAGGCAAGATTAAAGAGTAGGTTTGTGGGACCCTTATCCTTCTCATGCTTGCACAAGAAATGTAAAATACAAGATATCTAGCTGACAAGAGGTATACTTCATTTGCAACAATAACCCGTGTAGCCTGCCATCCGTGCTTCAGTAGTTCTATGGCAATCAATGGGTATTAGTAGGAAAATAACAATTTTTAAAATAGGTACTCCTTGAACAAAAAGTCTGTTTCTTTAAGAAACCTACAGGTGATTGGCTGGGTTTTTTTAAAATGTAGATATTAATGGGAATGAAAGTCACCATTAAAAAATAAAAATCCCTGTTAGAAACACTGACATTTTGAAATGTGTTAATGGTTTCTTTCATCATCTTGCAAGCAGACATAAAGATCTATGTTTCCTTTTTCTACCTAGAGTGGAAGAGATGTTTCTACAACTTAAAGAAGTGCATGAGAAGGTATTTTATATCAAGGAGTCTTTACTCTCCCTGGACAGTCAGCTAGGACATTTGCAAGACCTGTCTGCCTTGACAGTGGACATCCTGAAAGTGCTTTCAGCTGTAGACACCTTGAAGGTGGAAGAAGCCTTACTGGCTGACACAAAACATCAAACCTGTAGGAAGCTGCCCCATAGCTGGAGCAATGCATTCTATTCCAAGACCTTGAGCAGCCTGGAGTGTTTGTATGACAAGAAAGACCACTATTACAGCATGCCACCCTCACTCTTACGGAGCTTGGTAAGGACTCAGTCTCCATCAGAGTGCAAATACTTGAGGTCTGAGAGTAAGAAGGTGGTAGAAGACAGCTCTCAAAAGGTAGAAATAGAAACTGACACATGCACTTCGGGAGTATCCTCTGAGACTAAGTCAACTCCTAGGTATGGACAGTTTTTGCTGGTGCCCCCTGATCATCAGGGAGGGTCTTTTTCTGAGGATGTCACATTAAATTTGTCATTTTTGAACACTCCTCCCAAGTACAAGGGTGAGGCATTCAGAGATAACCTGCAAAGAAACATTGTGGTTCAGCAAAACTTGCCGAATGTCAGCCTCATGGGAAAAGAGACAGAAGGCTATCACTGGAGCCAGAGAGACTTTGTTATTAATTTGCCATCAGAAAACACTAATGCTGTAGAGGCTGCTCATCCTCTTGGCCTCCAGCTACCACTGGATGGTGAAGAAAGTGCAGTGTCCCCCTGCAATGACAGGGAAGAAACTGAAGGTGGTTATGTGAACTGGGGATTCTCTGAAGGTGATGAAAAAGGAGTTTTCATCTCAGAATCAAAGAAGAAGGCCTTGTACATACATTCCTCCTATGACAGGGACAACAATTGCAAGAATAGTCCTTCCAGACCTGTCCATTTAAGTGATTCAAAGTCCTCCTACAACTCTCACAGGTCACGTCAGAGCAGCAGCAGCATCTCTCAGAACAGGCTGAAACGAAGCATCTCCTTCTGGACCAGTCCACCCTGGAGGGACTGGAGTTTCTGCAGAAGCAACAGCTTACAGTTCCCTAAGAAAGAGAGAACAGGGGAAACCTGCAAGGCTGCACGCGGTAATTATGAAACACTAAACAGTATGTTTTACTGGAGAGTCCAAGACATTACAAAAATGTCTCATTTGCACCCAGAAGGTATTAGATGCAGTGGAGGATAATAGCAGACAGTCTAATGTTACTCTTTCAATTCTTTGTGTGGGTCTAGCTGTTGGGAATTTCTGAAGTGTGCCTGGTATCCAAGCTGCAACACACCTATGTGTCAGCCACCCTGATTAGCTGCATCTCATGGGATCTCTGTGTCTGTAGCTACACAGCCAGGGGAACACAAGGATTGTGCTCATTCTGGGGAAGTCTCTTGCCCTGGGAATGCAATGAAAGAGTTGCAGGAACCAAAATATGTTACACAATCCCCTAGAGATACATTAGGAGTATCATGGGTGCATGGAGAATGAAAAGGCATACACTTCTGTAATCCGTTTAAATACCTCCCTGTCCACCATCAAGTTTGCTTACCAAGACCTAAAATACATCAGATTCTGGTTCTAATTATGAATAGTATGAGATTATGGATAACATTTGTTGCTTTGTGTCTTGTGATGGTGCACATTTTTGCACTGAACTGTACTAGCTTTGGATGCCATAAGTCTTTCTCAAATTGCTTTAGATATCTGCAAATTCTCAGTCCTATCAGTTTTTCCCTTAGTAAATAGAAGCTCTGTAGATTAAAGGTTTTTTTTTACTCTTTCCTGCAGAATCTTTAGGATCCAGTGAGCTATGCCACAGTGAGGCCACAAAAGCAGAACAGCAAAACAGAGACAGACAATCTGGGAGAGGAAAGAGGAATCAAAAACCTCTTCAGGTGCCGGTATGGCCAAGAGAATCATGTATCTGAAATTTGTCTTTTTCATTCCTTAAGTGCGGTTCTGCAGTCTAGTGTAATAGAATATGTGTGCATTTAAAATGCTGCACACAAATGAGGGCATCTCGTGTGTGTGTCTAGCTTCTGTTCAATTTCCCTTTTTTTTTGAAAGTGTGGAATTTCTGTTTTGAACTTGTTGACATGCAGGGACTTTGCCAGGTGGCATACTGTGGTGATATTGAATTTACACGAGAATAAATCAGTCCTTGCACTTCAGCTTGCGGGAGAACTTGTGGAGGCTTGGTATGATCTAGGATAGACTGAAGGAATGGCCGTATCTGGGGGAAAGTTAGGCCTCATAATGTTGCCTCCTGCCTGCAAGAGTCCCATGGACTTTGTTCTGAATCCATCAAACACTTAGCATGTTGCAGAAAGTATATTGAGTTTATCATATGTATGGGGAACCTTTTGCAACTGTATCTGCGTTTTCATAAATAAAAATCTATTTATAGAGCTATAAAGAAATTTCTAGGATCTTTGTTGTCTGGAAAGAATTATCACTGCTTAATTAGATGGATGCTGAAGACTGGTTTATATATATAATATGCTCAGGTCAGTAAAGGATCTTAGACTTGAACTTTGAAACCTAGTATCTCTGAAGGTGTTAGGTCTCAAAGTTCAAATACCTTCAGATAATGCGAGCTCTTTCACCAGCAGCACTTACTAGACAAAAGCAACATGTCTTCTGCAACTTGTAACAAAAATGGGAAAATCCGTTTCTCAGATGGGAGTGCATTCAGACATTGGGGTTCCAGTGGTACTCTGAAAGGTCACATCATGTGCTGTCAGAGGAACTATGGAGATGCTAATCATCCTGTAAACTGAGTATCATTTTGGCTGTGTCTTGTCAGGTGATTAGAGTGGATGATTGTCCCCAGAACCCTCAAGTGAACTCAGAGCCTGCAGAGATCAATGTCTGGGATGAGCAAGAGGAACACAGCAAGAATTGGCTCACTGTGTCTAATTTCAGCCAGCTAAGTATGTTACATGTTTCAAACAGTGAATTTCAGAACAGCTTTTGAAAAGAAGCAGTAAATAAAATTCAAAAAGTCAAAGTGTCATCCGCCATTTTCACCTCATGGCATAATTTTCATAAAATCAGACTTAGTTTGCAGGCATGCATATCGTTGTTGCTTAATGCATCACTGAAGAGGCAAAAGAGTCATAGGTCGGATGGAATGTCAGCTGAATCTTTCTGGAAGCACTGCCTCTCTTGGGACATGGGAGGATGTAGAGTGCTAATACTCAGGAATAAGTAGGAAGCAAGGACAATGATGTTTTTGTCTCCTCTCCTGAAGTATATTGTAAAGTGACATCCTGGCTAAATGCAAAAAAGAAACTCATGGTTTTCCAGGATATTTACACTCACAGGCAGTGATGTGATGCTGTGTTTGCTGGCATATCCTCTGCCTGCATTTTTCATTTGTCAGAAACACATCCTCCAAAGGGAAGAAATGAATTCTGCATTGTGTCTTTTGGAGTGGAAAAAAAAGGAAAGACATTCTTACTCTTAGTTTAGTAATCCTCCATCTCTTTCATTCTCAGAAATACCATGCATTATTCATCTCATCCTTCAACTTTGCTGTGATGTGGCTCACTGGTTTCATCCTGCGAGCTGCTGGGACAAGTACCAGGGAATGCTGTGACTCAATATGGCATGGTCTGAGGAGGGCTGTACTCTAAAGTCTTCTGAAATAATGGAAATAGTCCATTTTAACCCTATGACATTCTGTCATTGATTTTTAACCCATTACACATTTGCTGGGACAATATGGTATATATGTGTTTATTTTATAACACTGCATAGCTTATAGTTTATAGTGATAGAGCTGTTCATTTACACTCTAGAAATAGCTGACAACTGCTCTTTTGGCTAGGTTTGGAACGTCTCCATAGCATGCACCAGAAAATGAAAAATCAAGACATTGGTAGGCATACCGTACCATTCTGTGATTACCTGAGGCATTCTCAAGAGGTAAGACCTAGGATTACATGTCCTAGTCCATGGTTTTGGCTGGGGTGAGTCCACATTAGCTCTACTGTCATCCCTGGATTTGCCAATACAATTTCTTTGTCATGACATACCTCTTTGAGAGATGGGAAGCTTTGTTGTCTGATGGCACAGTGTATGTGTAGAAGTAAATGAAGAATTTAACAGCTGCTAACACTCTACTAAGATTATTGAAATAGGACATTAATTTATTGAGTTATGGAGTGACTCTGATCATTAATGTAGTCATAAATGAGGTGTGTTCATGTTTCATCAGTCCATGAGTGAGACACAGCTTGGTCTTGAACCTGTGGGCAGAATGGATTAGAAGCATATTTTCAAAAGTTAGTTGCATTGCGCTCATTCTATCACATAGTTATTTCTTGCAAAGAGGTAGTTAAATACTGATAGCAATTGCAAAGCATAGATTTATTAACCACTGGCTTATAAACACCATATTTTATTATTTACCAGAATCAATCTGCAGCTCTGTAATCTAAAGGTCCTCTTCCTGTGTGAACCAATGTAGGCTCCTTGAATTTGATGGAGTTAGACCAATTTTGTATTTCCTGACAACTCGATCTGGATTGTGAAAATTGCTATCTGTTTTAAAATTATGTAGCTAATAGAAGAAATGGTGTAGCTAATAGAAGAAAAAGTAGCATTCACTAAATTTTGAAAAGGTATCTCAGAGATAAGAAAAGAAATTAACAAAGAATAAGTTAAGAAAAGGAAATTTGAAAGAATCATTTCCTCTTCCTTTACAACACACCAAAGGACCCTTCCTTCTTGGTTTTACTTATAGAACTTTTGATTATTAAAATGGAGATCTTTCAAAGGCTAGCTTATTTTTCACTGAAAATGTTGACATTTTCCAGGTTTGTTTTGTTTTGGTTTTGGTTTTGTTTTTTAGGAATAAAAATTAATCAGATTATTTCAGTTATGCTGTTCTGAATACTGTAGAATTTGAATCCCAAATACAAAGGACAAGAGCTTTAATGTAAATTTTAAAACTCACTGGGATTGTGTATGAAAAAGTGATATAAGAAAGAGAAATAAAAATAAATTTACTGATTTTGTATTCTGTAAAACCTGAGCTTGGACTCTAAATCAATAAATCTTTGAAATGTGAAACACAAGATCAGACAAGCAAAATAAAGGTAAAGTCAGGAAATCTGCGTGAGAGAACAAAGTCATCTGGTGCTTCAAGACTTACATTAAGATATTTTTGGATAAAACTCAAGAGTGAGATTTTTAAAATGGTATAAAAACATTCCACTGATTAATAGCAATGTTGGAGTTAGGTTGAAACAAGTTAGTTCAGAACACTTACTTCAAATTATGATTTTTTCCCAGATACTGTCTGCAATATTCACTGAATTGTTATGCTTCTCCTTATATCCTCTCTGGACTGTGAAAGCTTATATTTATCACTGAGATGTAACAAAGTTTCTGCATCTAACTGCTCCATTTGGAGAATGATATATTTTAAAGAAATACATCTTTCGTAAAATGAAGCTTCTCATTCATTGCATACTAGTGGTTCAGAAATCCCTTCTCATAGGTAGCAGGAAGCAAAGCAAGAGTGTGTGTAGGAAGTTTTTGTTACAGATTTTTACATCTTCAAAACAAGGTACAAGTTCAAAATATGACAGAAATTAAAAAAAAATTAAAAATGAGTGAAGTTTCAGGTTAAATTAGAAGCTGAATTTTAGTTGATTTATCTTTAAACTTAGTTGTCCTTGAACTTTTTTGGGGGGCGTCAGGGCATCTATTTTCTTTGAGGATTGAAATCTGCCTGGCTTCTATTCAGAATAAAAATTCCATTTCTTACTACCACATAAGGACGACCTGTCTGGCCACTTTTTTCTAATATGGCTGGAAGTTTAAAAGGTTATTTGAGTATTTCTTTAAATATAAGACCTGGAAAATATGTAATCTAAATATCCCTGGAAAGTTGATGAGTGTGTTACCTTCTTCTTTTACACGGCTTTAGAATAAATTTATTTTCAACAACTGCAAAGCCTATCCCTACCTTGAAATTTTCCTACATAAATAAATTTTTCTAGTACTGTGAATACTAGAACATCTTTAACAAGCTTTGTGAGTGTATTGAGGTATAGGTGGTTACCTGAGTATTTCATTCAAATGTATGCAGACAACATGGAAAACTGCATTGTGAGCAGGTCAGTTCCATTTCAGTGTAGGTACAGCAGTGCTGTGATTCGCTTGCCTGTCAGTGTCAGTAGTCATGTTAACAATATGCATATCAAGAACTGTTTTCAAGATTGTAGCTTTTTCAGCTGTGCCATGTATGTATGATAATGATATGCATATTTTAGCAATATCTTTCTCTTTTCAGGATTTGAGTAATAGTGTATTTGGAAACACCAAGAAAAGTAATCCAAACAGGAACTCCTCGTATGTATTATTTGTATATTTAAGACACTCATCATTTGTTTTCAGGAAGACATGTCTGTACTGTTTGCAGCCTTCCACTTCAGGTTTGCAATATCATTAGGATGAGGAATATATGTGAAATGAAGAGTTAAGGCAATTCAATTTGTTTAAGTTTCTTTCAAGGAAGTCTTATTAATGCAGATAAAGGGGGTCCATTTAAACAAAGTATGTGATTTTAGGTGGAATAGACACCCTTTCTAATTCTAACAATAATCGGATTTTCTAATCCAATCACTAAGATGACAGTTGGATTTGATAGTTTTAAAGGTCTTTTCCAGCCTTAAAGATTCTATGATTCTTTGGTGATTCTGTGGTTCTGTGGAACCATAGTATCTTTTAACTAGCCATTTTTCCAATCTACTCAGCGTGGAAAGTTGTATTTGCTTTTGCTGTGCAATTGCAGGTGTTATATTTTAATAATTACAATGCTAACATCTTCTGAAAACTCTCATTCTCTGATTAATCTCTTTTGTGCCAGCTTGCATATTTACAAAATATTTAGCTTAGTTTTCCTGATGAAGTTATTAATCTTTGATTATATTTAGTGAAAGTATACTGGTTTCACAAGGGGTTTCCATTTTCTTGTGTGGTTTTTGATATTTTTCACAGCTTGATTAATCGTTATCTTAATATTAGTGGTATTGTTGCTACATTGGGTGTTGTCTGTATGTTCCTTTTCCTTTTCTTTCTTATTTTCATCAATTTCTTCTGGATCTTTCTTATTTTGTAGCAGTCTGCAGGTAATAAGTAAAAGATACATGAAAGCTGTCACATCCCATGTGATTGCACCATAGGAAGAAGAGGGAAAAAATTACTGTGCTTTTTGGGGTTTTATGCATACTGTGTATGTGTGCTTTGGGTGTTCTGCTGTTGTTTTGGCTTTTTTAGGGGGTTTTCTCTTTTATTTTTTTTTCACACTGCATCATTTATAGGTGGTAGGCAAACTGTACACTCACCAGCAGGACATATAGGCTGTTAAGTGGCCTGATTTTGTCTTGTCTTCAATGGAATGTCTTTGGTATGTGAGGTGAATCATATCACATATTTTCTGTGTTCTGTAACAAAGACTGCTTTAATCTTAATGCTGATACAATAGTCTTTTTCTAACCAGACTTGTTAACCCAAATAACTAATGTAAAAAGTATGGTTTTTATACAAGCAATGGCAATGACATAATTGACTGTTAATACATCTCAGCATTGATTAAAAAATGAGCAATTGTGTATGTGACTGAAAGGTCTGTAATTAATACTGTTAATGTAATGTGAAAGATATGAACTACAGTGCAGATTCAAGAACAGCTCAACATAAAGAAGAGAAAGAAATATGCAGAAAAATGTGTAATTTCTTCAGTACCTGAAGATTGTTTGCTGATTGTTAAATTGAACAAAGTTATAGTGAGGGTTATTTTGTTTTATGATTGCTGAGTATTGCCTTCAAATAGATCACGTCTTTATATGTGATCCATGTGTACTGGTGGTAGCTTAATGACAGAAATTTTGGATTAAAATATCAAATATTTGCTTTTAAACAGGTTGAGAACTCCACAGGAAACTGACAGTAAGTTTTTCGTTGCTTGTCACTCATTTTAATTCCCATCTTCAAATCTCACACTGACAGTTCTGAAGTACGAAAGGAAATTAATTTACTGTAGTTGAGGATTATAGTGCAGATATTGTTTCATATGTTACTAATTTTTACTTAAAAGTAAAAGATTTTTTAATGAGCACAAGTTTGTCTCATAATAACTGCATAATCTTAAAAAAAAAAGTCTACTTTTATTCTAGTCTGCCCAGTGATGTTGTCCTTTCAGCAGGAAGAAACTCTTTAAGATGCTGCTGCTTTCATCCCTAGTAGTCTAAGAGATCTCCTGAGTTAAACCAGGGTGTATGCCTGAAGATAGGTTGTGATACAAGATTTTTAATGTAGGTTTGATTTTTCAAGTTGCAATTTTGTGTAATTCCTCTGTTTGTGTTGTTTGTCCGAAATTCTGAAATCCGTGAAGAACTGAGTTTATTATTAAATGTCCAGTGAAGAAATGCAAGGTTTTAGTGAGAGATTACTTTGTTCCTTAATAGAAGTGTTAGGAAACTTCATTTGTATTTGTTGCATTTTAGCCTATGTCCTAGTTTTCCTGACACGACTCTTAGCTGTAAGAGGCTGAGCAGGTGGGCCCCTATCTCTTTTTGAGATTAGCTGTGATGCAGGAATGCGTTGCTCAAAGTCTTGTCTCCACTTCAAGTGCTGCACTTTCAACATTCATCTGTTCACAAAACACTGTGTGACAAAGCATACTGCTGCAAGTGGAGTGAGTTGTAGGGCTACTCTGTGGAGCACACCATTGTTTTGATCAAATTCCAGTTTTCCTATTCTCGAAAGTCCCCTTTTCACCTTTTGAATTTTTGCAACATACAAAATGCTACAGTACTAGATGGGTCCAACAAAAAAGAAAGCACGAGGAAGTTTGAATCACTAAGGGGGGTGAAAGTGCTGACCCTTCCCCCAATATCTGTAGATCTTTGAATGTAAGATCTCTTTCACTAGAGAAGGGAGTAAAATCAAATAGAACACACCAAGAAGAAAAGTATTACATTCAAAAATTTTGATGAACATTGTTTTGATTGTCTCATCCTTTGAAAATTGGTAGTAGTACAGTGTATATTTCTATTCTGAAATCTGGCATTTTGAAGGATGGTTTTCCAGCAGCACAAAATTAGATCATTTAGCTAATGAAAACATTCTCTTTAATCTTGATTGAATTAAAAAGACTTTTTATAAAAAAAGATTTTTGGACCAAATTTGTTCTGTCTGAGCCTGCTAAATATGTAATCACAGAAAATGTTTGTCTGCTTATGAGGTTTCTTAACAGCACTTTAGATGCTGTGGATTAATTGGACAGTATTATTACAATTTTGGTGCAATGGAATACTTAATAGCTGAAGATGGAGTTGGAAAGCTCTTGACTTTGGGAGAGCATGAGGCATGATGGATACCTAACTGTATCCCAGGGGTGTAACTGGTTTAACACATCCTTAAGGTTGATATCAGATTTTTCCCATAATTTTCTTGAATAAATAAGTCTTCTGGATATATTATATTGATGACTGAAGTTTGCCAATATGCAGTAGTGTATTTAAAGCCCATTAGTAATTCTGCTTTTTAGAATGCTGAGCCAGAAATTCTGATTAATCTTTTTCGTGACAAACTGTAGGATGGAAGGAATTAAAAAATCATACATTTATGTCTGCTAAAACAATTTATACAACAGTCTTCTAAACATCATTTCAGATATCTTCTCCTGCTTGAAAACATCTCAAGATTTGCATCATCACTATTCAGGTAAGCAGGAGGCACCAGAATAACAGCTGAGAAATTTAAGAAATAAAAGTTCTCCCCTTGTCACCTGCTGTTATTTTCATTTTGAAGAGTTGCTCACTACTAAGAAGGTTCAGGCTTAATTCATGCCTAACACTTCAGTGAGAGAATTATTAATTATTTTCTTGCTGATAATTGCCCCGTTCTGGGTAATTATAACAAATTCAGAGCAGAATGCAGATAATCACTTACAAAATATCAGTGGAAGCCATGAATACAGGTTGGATTCCTGAGGGGACAGAAGAGGCACTTAGAGCTGTCACTCCCCTCATGCCTCCAAAACCATCCTTTGTACTTTTTGGAATTATTTTCTTCAGTTAATTGGTCCTGTACTACTTAATCCATGTTTGTATACCTATGAACTTCTGAAAATCTGGCAGGGAATAAATCCTTTGAATGCTAATTGCCTGCAGTCCTTCTTTTTCCTGAGCTGAGTGTGCACAGATTTTCCCACAGGACTTGGATGTCAGTTTTTCGAGGAGGAGAATGGAGCAGAGATTGCCAGTAGATGTCACTATTGCCCATAGGACTTGGCCCCCGTTACAGGAAAGGCTGGAATAAACCAGAAGTATTAGCAGCCTTCTTAAATTCAAAATCTAAGCAGTTCTCACTGGGAATAACACCTCCTGGTTTGTAACTGACTGTGCAGAAGTAATTTCACTGACATGATGGCATTGTTGCAGTGATTGATTTGTTACTCGTCGGGCATTCTACACAGATGAAAGTGATTTCCCTTACGAACTGACAAACGTCTTGAGAGGTTTTTAAGTGCAGGTTTTCTTTCCTCAGGAAGATTCGGATAGAATTTAGCCAACTAGGCCCAAAAATTGGACACTAACATTCTGCACCATATATTGCTTTTGTGTTATTCTTGCTATCATTGTGCAAGCAAATACAATTCTGCCTCTGTGCATATCAAAAAGAACTACATCTCAAGTTTGGCAGCTGGTGCAAGTCCATGTCACATGGCTTCTCAAAATTCCAGAGGACTGCTGGCAGGTCTTACAGATTTAGCAGCTCCTCTGTTCACATCCTTCTTCCTGCTATGCATAGCTTTCATGGTCAGAGCATGCTCTTAGTGCAGCACCAAAGGAAGATCTTGATTTTCAGTCCATGCTCCAAAGGTATTCAGACAAGGTAACCAATGCCTGTTGAATTTGGTATATGTAAACAAACCTTGAACTGGAGTAGGAACTGCAG
Organism: Climacteris rufus; assembly: GCA_013398175.1. Lineage (NCBI taxonomy): Eukaryota > Metazoa > Chordata > Aves > Passeriformes > Climacteridae > Climacteris > Climacteris rufus. The sequence goes on along the minus strand of VZRZ01006337.1, from coordinate 139,328 downwards.
ATCTTCTCAAATGAGGACCCAGATTCATGGGGTTGATGTGTTATGGGTCTGCTTTGCTCTGCCCTTCTGGACTAAATAATCACCAATTAAATTCTGCTCAAAGAAGTAATCTTAAAAGAAGGATAGATGATGTTCAAGCTCCCTAAGTTCCATAAGCTCCAGAGTTTGTCACCATGGCTTTTTGCTTACTTCACAGAGAAACACAGCTCTCCTGTGGTTCACTCCCTGCTTTGGATGTTGGTTTTGTTTTCAATCATTGAATAGGGAAATTGAACAATCAGAACTGCAGCAACCAGGTTGCCTCCTAGTTCTAGTCTTACCCCCTTTGTGCCTTGCTTTACATCTGTCTCCCCCTTCCTGATAACTCAGTCATTGTGAGGAGAAATCCATAAATATTTGGTTGACTCTCTGAAGTTTTGAAGGTATTTGCCTGAGAAGTAAGCTGCTAGTTAGGAAGATATAATAATGTTACTGATGCTTTTTGGCAAAGAGCCTGACTGAAGAAACACTGCTCTGGGCAGGGAAAGTTTGGATTTTCCTGTCATACCTTGCTAAATCTCCATGTGCTTCTAAGCCTGACAAGACAGACAATGAAGGCAGTGGGAGTCAAGGCATCTCATCAGCACAGTGTGAGTGCTGCTGCACAGGAGTTGGCAGGAGCAGGATGCGGCAGCAGCCCTTTGTGACAGCAGAAGAATGAGGAGATAACAGAAGCCCTTCTAGGAAGGGTGCAAGGGGCTTTCCCTGAGAGCCTGTTTCTTTGGAAGGAGGGAATTCATGAACAGGGAAAAGAGCAACAGCTGATGTTTGTGAGATACAACGGGTGAGTATCTTGGTTCTGTCCAGGAGAGAATGTTGCTACGACCTGGAGGTTATTCTATATCACCTCACATAATTTTCCAGGGATGGAGGAAGGGATTCCTTCTGTGTTGGGGTAGCATGGCAGCAGTTCACCCGTTGCTTTTTTCCAGGTAGTGAGTATTCACATGTGAATCATTTGCCTCTCTTGTACCCTCTGTTATTAATACTGTTGCTGTTACTGTTCACTTTCTAATTTCCTTGCTGTTTCCAGTAAATGGATCTTATCTAAACCCATAGGCCTTAACTTTTGTGTCTCCAGTTCTCTCCATCCCACAACAGGGAGGGGAGGGAGGGGGAGGGAGGAAATGAACAAGCAGCACATGATTTGGAATGATTCAGTGGGAACACTAAACTGAGAAATACTATTCCTAAACCACCTAAAACTAAACAACCTTATTTGGCATCCTATGTGCCGAATGAAGAGTTGAGATAACAATAGATCCTAAAGGAGTGGATTGGAAAAAATTTGATCTAAGCATTTGTTGTATTAGGTATGTCACACTGCTGCTAACCTAACCTGATATGTTTCATTATATGCACTATGTGCCCATTGCAGTGCTCTTTTTCAGAGCAGGGAGCGGGATCAGGATTGCTTAGTTGATGAACTGTGTGACAGTTATCTTATAACTAATAGTTATAAGATAGTTAAGTGACTGATGAACTGATGAACTGTGTGGCTGTTATCTTATGACATGATAACATCAAGGGCAATGAGGGTCGTTTGTGACGGGTATTGAGTGTTCATCTCCTACCCTTACCTCTGGCACTACCTTTGGGAACCCATTAACCATGTCTTGGGGTGTGTCAGGCACAGCATTTCCAGCTTATCAAGGGAGATGATTGTCCTGCTCTGCTCTGCATCGGTATGGTCTCACCTTGAAAACTGTGTGCAGTTTGGGGCACCATAATATTAAAAAGATGTTAAACTATTAGAGATCATCCAAAAGAGGGCCATGAGGATGGTGGAGGGTCTGGAGGGGAAGTCTTCTTGGGAGCTGCTGAGGTCACTTGGTTTGTTCAGCCTGGAGAAGAGGAGTCTGAAAGGAGACCTCATTGCAGTCTTCAACATCCTCACAAGGGGAAGAGAAGAGACAGGTAGTGATCTCTTTGCTCTTGTGACCAGTGACAAGATTTGAGGGAATCTCAGGAAGCTGAGTCAGGAATTAATTAGTCAAGCTTAGGTTATAAATGGTTTTTCACCCAAGAGGTGGCTGGGCGCTAGAACAGACTCCCCAGGAAAGTGGTCATAGCACCAAGCCTGTCTGAGTTCAAGAAGCTTTTGGTCAATGCTCTTAGGCACACAGTGTGACTCTTGGGCTGTTCTGCACAGGGCCAGGAGTTGGGCTTGATTGTGATGGGTTTGCTTGCTTATGGGCCTCTCAACATATTCTATGATTCTTTGATTCTATAGTAATTGTACCTAGCTTGTGAGCAGAACAGGGGAGGATTACTTTTCCCAGTTTTTCCACTCCCTTTTCCTCCTTGAGGTCTGTTACAGCAACTTTTAAGAATTTTGAATTACCTTTGAATATTAAGGAAAGCATGCTTTTGTTGCTACATCTGCCAGGTCTCCTCAGCACAGTCTTACACCCCGATTAGAAAAAGGGATTTTTAGGAGGGTCTTTCAGAGATCTACCCTGAGGGTGGATAGTCATGAGTGGCCTGTAATGTGGGAGAAAATGAGCCAGCTTTTGAAGGATTATTCTGCTTCAATGGCTTGGAAGTTCACCCCTGAACAACTACAGGACTCTGATAAAGTGGCAGAATATTTGCNGGACTCTGATAAAGTGGCAGAATATTTGAAAGAAAAATGCTGTGACAACTCCAGAGAGACACAAAGTTCTGCAGTGTGCTGGGCCCTGGCTATTTTTTGTGAGACACTGCTCAATACTAGAAAGCACTCTCAGGGGAAAGAGGAGGAAAGCAGAACAACCAGCACTGACTGCATCCACCTCAAACTGCAGCTGAACCAGAGGAACAATGCACACTATCACCACTATACCAAAGAAGAAAATCAAGACCAAAGCAGTTTGCTTAGTAAGGGATGAAGCGGAAGCAAGGCCCTCAGAACAGGAAAAAGGGCGAGACAAAATCACCCCAGGTGAGCTGCAAGATACATGAAAAATTTTCAGCCACCAGTCAGTAGAGCCCCTGGTGACCTGGCTGCTCTGATGCTGGGATATCATGGCCCATAATATGAAACTAGATGATAGTGAAACCAAGCAACTGAGATCCCTGTCCCAGGATGTAGACATTGACAAAGGGATTGGGAAGAGAACAGGAACTCTCAGAGGCAACTCCTTTCAAGTGTGAGGGGGAGGTATTCTGTCAAGAATGATCTAGTAATGCGCCTAAACAGATAAAACACCGTGGAGAAAGGTATCCAGTACCTGAGAGAATTAGCTGTGCTGGAGCTAATTTATAGGGATCCAAATATCAAACACTGTCCTGTAGATCCAGATGAGGTCCAGTGTACACAATCCATGTGGTGGAAGTTTGTATGGAGCACGTCATCATTGTACACCAACTCACTGGCATTGATGTGCGTGAAAGAAACAGAACAAACAGTGCTTCAGGTGATTACCTGACTCCAGCAATGTGAAAGTCTCTTTTTTTCCTCCCTACTGGCCTGTGCCTGCCTGTGGAAAGGTCTCTGCAGGGCTTCCCTGCCTTCCAGAGACTCAACAGCTCCTCCCAGTTTTGTATCATCTGTGAACTTGCTTAGTATCCTGTTGAGCAAGTCAAGGAGGAAAACTTCCATGCTCCGCTGGTATGGACCAGAGTCCATATTGGGACTATTGGGAGCAAGCACACCCCTGTTTGAGAGAGAGAGAATACACACCATGAGATAACCTGTGGCTTTTCCTGGGTGACCCTGGAGAGAACATGAGGAAGTGGGATGAAAAACCCTCAGCAGGATGGGTATGTGAGTTGAGAGGAAGAATAACCAGGACAGGAAATTCTTCAAGGACAAATGTTGCTCCAGTTTCCAGTGGACAAGTCCTCAGACAGGAGGGCAGCTGCTACCTTCAATCCCCTTGAAAGGACCTGCAGTTCATATCTACAAGAAGTGAACAATGAGTACTTTGACCAGGACTAGAAGGGCCCTGCCTCCAGCCACGTGGGGAAAAGCTACTGAAGAGCTACTGGACTGTGTGGATTCCATGGCCAGGCATGTCAGGCCCACAAGAATGTAAGATTTTAGTTGACCCCAGTGCACAACATACTCTGATACCATCAAGATATGTAGGAGAAGAATCTGTCTCTATTCCAGGATGACAGGGGGATCCCAAAGGCTGACTGTACTGGAAGCTGAAGGAAGCCTGTCTGGGAATGAATGACAAAAAGACCCCACTATCGCTGGCCAAAAGGCCCCATCCTTGGCATAGATTACCTCAGGAGTGTTATTTCAAGGACCCACCACGGGGCTTTTGGGAGAGCTTCTGTGGAGACAAAGGAAATCGAATGCCTTGCCTGGTCTCTCAAAGGACCCTTTTGCTGTGGGACTGCTGCGGGTTGAAGAACAACAGGTACCAATCACTATCACAACAGTGCAGTGTTGGCAATATCACACCAACAGAGACTTGGTGATCCGTATCCATGAGATGATTTGTGAGCTGAACAACCAGGGAGTGGTTAGTAAGACTCACCATTTATTAGTCCCATATGGCCAATGTGTAAGTCCAATGGAGAGTGAAGACTGACAATAGACTGTCAGTGGCCTGAATGAAGTCATGCCACCACTGAGTGCTGTGGTGCCGGACATGCGGGAAATTTAGTACAAACTGGAGTCCAAGGCAGTGAAGTGGTGCCACCATACTGCAAATGGGTTTTTCTCCATTCCTTTAGCAACAGAGTGCAGGCCACAGTTTGCTTTCAGATGGAGGGACATCTAGTAAAACTAAAACTGAGTGCTCTAGGGATGGCAACACAGCCCCATTCTTTGCCATGGACTGATCTAGGCTGCACTGGAAAAGGGCAAGGCTCCAGACAGTTGCAATACAACAATGACATCATCATGTGAGGCAAAACAGCAGAGAAAGTTTTTGACGTATCATCAACAAAATAGCAGCTGTGTCCCAACCAACCAGCAAAAGCACCCAGGCTTTCCTAGATGCTGTTGGTTTTCAGAGAACGCATATTTGAGGTTATGGTCAGAGTGTGAGCCGTCTCTATCTTGTGACCCAGAAGAAGAACAATTTTAAGTGGGCTCCTGAACAACAACAGGCTTTCGAACAAATTAAGCAGGAGATTGTTCATGCAAGAGCCCCTGGGCAAGTCAGGACAGGACAAGATGTGAAAAATGTGCTCTATGCTGTAGATGGGAAGAATGGTCCTTTCTGGAGTCTCTGGCAAAAAGTACCCAGGGAGTACTCAAAGATGACCCTTGGGGCTCTGGAGTTGGGCATACGAAGGATCTGAGGCCTGCTATACCCCAACAGAAAAAGAGATAATGGCAGCTTATGAAAGGGTTTGAGCTGCTTCAGAAGTGATTGGCACTGAAGCACAGCTCCTCCTGGCACCCCGACTGCCAGTGCTGGGCTGGATGTTCAAAGGGAAAGTCAAAGTGTGTGTGAGCAATATGTTCTGCAAGGCAGTCAGGATTACTTTTACCTCAAGCAAAGGCAAACCCATCTGTGGGATAGTTTTTGCTCGATGACCTGGGTGCACTTGGTGGATAATGCAGAGGGACAGGGAAACACAGTGTGTACCTCAAGGAGACTGGATTTTGGGTGAGTACAGCCTGTACTGTAGGACTGTGTATGTAATATCATTTGCTGAATGACACTGCCACTGTATGCCATAACTACCATGGACAGTGCGTATGGACTGCTCCAGATATCCAGTCATGAGCTCCTGAAGCAGCTTGCAACCACCTGAGAGCGCACCAGCCTTCCTGCCCTGGAATACATCTAGAATGGATAGAAGCCACAGTCCTGGACTAAACAAACTCAACAGACATCTCGGAGGGACAGTCATTGACTACAGAAATGATACCAGTGCTTATGTACATATACATATATATATATGTGTGTGTGTGTGTGTATATACGTATATGTATATGTATATGTATATGTATATGTATATGTATATGT